>OZ038443.1:14287721-14292721 GCA_964036265.1 Daptonema setosum
CAATCCAACATGTAATTGAGTTAAAGGATTTACAGAATCAATGTGATTCCAATGTGGTTATAGAGGAAAATAATCCGTTTTCAAATGTCAGCTATTTACTGGAAAATTTTTTATTCACGGTTTGCATGAAACCCGTTGGCGATCGGGCTAATGAAAATTCGGAATAATCATGCACGATGGGAAGGTATTTGAGTGCATTGATGTCCATTGGGAGAAGTAACAGACAGAACAATCACACCACGCAAACAGGCTATTATTTTTGTCTATTATAATATTCATGTCTATATAAAGAGACAACAGTTTACGGTGATGTTTACACGATATTGGTATATTAGTCGTTAATGGTTGTGGTGCCAGACCCCTAAGTTTGAGTCATGACAGGAGACACAGATCCTGATGAGATGTTATTTGGTTACTGCCATTGCCTGTCAATTTATTCAATCTCTTTGGCTACTTTAATTACGACAACACCATTTTGATGAGTAATGAGTGTAAAAACCGGGAAATACTATTATTACGGTAAATACATTTCTAGTCAAGTTTATGGGGTGTAAAACTTGTGAATGTAAAATGTATCATACCGAGCAGACTCAGATGTGAACCGAATCGTCCACGGAGCTCAACAAGTTTTATATAATTCATGTAGAATCAAAGTGTAAGAATAGATTTAGTGTATTAACAGAAATATGGATTTTTTTCATTTGGCATAAGTTTGTGGTTCTTCTACTCGTGAAACGATGAGGAAATGCCAGACTTGGCGGAGCAAACTCACGTATTCCTGCGGTTTCTTCCAGTTGATCAGCTTTCGTTTTGTTCTAGAAACTAAATCCAGTCGGATGTACATTTTCCGGACCTCTACCCAAGGATACCATTGCAAACTGGTGCTCTTAAAATAGCTCAATCATAGACTCATGTACTCTAAAAATCGTTCAATAACGTTTATAAGTGACTAGAGAAGACATTGGTTTGGTGTTTACAGATTTCCAGGTTAAGTTTAGAGAGCATACGTAGAATCTGGTAGTGATCACTTTTATATAAAATTCTCCAAATTGATCATTGATGTATTCGAAGAGCGAAGAGGAAAGAATGAAGAGCGTCAATGAATACATCTCAATCAGCAACTATTATATATGTCATTGGAGCTGGTAATCCAATAATCATTTCATCAATCAACTGCAAGCCATTAATGATCATTAATTAATGTCTTGATTGCTATCATGTCTACTTTGTCAGATGTGGCTAAAATTAGGTTCACTGACGTCACGCTATAGATAATCCGCTTACTGTATTGTTCATCTTCGATCAGCAAGTTCTGGACAGAAGTTTTTTGAAAAGTATGTCAGGATGTGGCATTAAAAGCTGCGGCCTCTACCGTACCACTGGTGACGTTGTCGGCTCTACGTGTATCGAAAATCTTTTAGTTTTGAAAAACTACATATTGGAGCTGAGCTGGAAAACGACTAATGAGCTGGTTTTTACAGCACACTTGCTGCTCTGAAGTATAGAACATTACAGAGACCATAAATACGTTTATGTACAATAGCTTCGAAGCTGTACAACCGAAATGACAGTAATGTATGCTATAAGTAAGTGCTATATAACAATCGTCGGTTTATAATTGATGTTATAAATAAGTAAATTAATAGAATGACCAGATATATCTGAGTTATGATTCAGAAGTACTGTATCTATCAATTTTATACAGTTGCAGTTTTGACCGGGATTCAAGTCGTGTAGCGACTTTGAATATAAATTTTGTGTACTGATATCAAGTTCGGGTGCTTTAAATATTTGATCGTTACGTAAGCAAATTCATAACATCCGACGTTCTCTCAAACTCCAAACGGATGTTTGTGCAATATCCTGGTTTGTGGATCGATCTACGAATTGAGGGAGGGGGCATCATGTATCCGGCTCATCACAATAACGTTCTTATAAACATATCCGGCAATGCATGACGTGTAATAGACTACTATTCATACCATTGCTAGCTTGATATTTATTAATAGTGAGGTGTCCCGTATCTATTCATGATATTTCATTCGTAATGTTAATCAGAAAGTTAATTTAATGCACCAAATGTTAATATTGTGCCGAACGATACAATCACGAATCACGATGTAGCATTCCAAAACCACCATTATTGGTGTTACTCCTTCATCCGTATAGGTTTTCAAAGTAAACGTATTACCCAAGTATAGGTCTTATAAAGAATCACATGTGTATTTCCGATGGTTCATCTGATCAACTTTCTCAAATTCCCTCGCACATGTCAAAACAAAATACCAATCATGGAAATTTGTTGTAATTTTGAATGAATTTTAGATGTCAGGAATGCCCATTTCAAGTCCATTTGAATTGTAATACATATCAGCGTTATCATTGCTGTCAGTTAATGATATTCACTTTGACAATCACATTAAAGTAGTTTACCTCGAAACTGTGGGTAGTTTTAAGAGATGCTGTTAACAATGTTCGTTGATTAACAATTTTGATTAACAAATTAAATTGCTTATTATACTTTGGGATGAGAATGAAACTCAAGAAACCACCAAATGATTGACTGATATTCGAATGACTGATCACCGAACCAACGTCAATGCAAAGTATGCTTTTGCAGAAGAACAATATAACCCAACTGCATGTACTGTACAGTAATCTCCACTAATCGGTCTGCACTTGTACCATCAGCATTCTAACATCTGTCCGGTTGGATAAAAACGCAGTCGGACCAATCGACCAACCGGGATTCAAAAAAAATTACTGGTCAATTACTGTTTTTATGCAGAACATTTACTTAATTACACAGAATAGGGTTTTGAACAATTCACCTGTAATTTTAAATGACAAAGCACATGTGCTCATTGGATATTTTTAATACGGACGTCATCATCCATAAGCCGAGTACAATGATATTGGCTAAATAACTACAATTCAAAGAGTAGCCGGCCAAGAATAGTATAAGTAAACTTATAACTCTGTAGTGTAGGTTCTTAGGTTATGTAGCTTCGCCTGAGCCTTCATTCAATACATAACTGCAGGATATTGAACCCAAAAAAACCTGAAACCTATGACCTCAAACAAATCTCAAACCTCAAGAAATCACCCGTAAAGAAATGAAAAGTCTCAATGTAAATGACCTCAAAAACAATGAAACAGCCAACTTACATAAGTACTATTGCAAATGTTTGTATTCGTCGTGAATGCTCGATGGGGTCAATTACATTTCCAACCGTAATCAATCAATGTATTGCTTGCGTTAAAGATTGACGTTGGTTCATCATACAATGTAAGACAGTCAGGTGAATAAAACTCATCCAATTATACTATTTACGTACGTCTGTTTCCATTCACTCTATTTTTAGTGTAAAGCATTATCCGGTTTTTGTCAACAGTAGTTGCCCCAGCCCGGAGATTTTACTTTCATTTGATTACGTTGTCATCAAAAGAACTGTAGCTGCGACCGGTGTATGTATACCCTACACTGATTGGTTATTGGGAGCATCCAACCAATCAACGCACAGCATTACATAGCCTGAAAGACGCATCACGCACCCAGTTTAGGTCTTTATGTTAGGTCGATTATGTTTTGATGTGTCAGTTGGAGTCAACAGGGAAGATTAAAGGAGCAGAACCAGATAAAACCATGAGCGAGATGAAACCAGTTTCATGACCTCAGTGTGTGTACATACTTAGCTAATGTCAGGAATACTTGACATTTTTTCAACAGTTTTTTTATGGACTTGATCAGTTTACGGTAGCCATGACTTGCAATAATCATGATATATAGTTTTTGCAGGAATATGCATATCAGTTTGGTCGGCTATTAATAAATTATTTAGGTAGAACACCATGGTATCTCATTCTGTTTCATTTAAGGCATAGCATCTCGTCATAACCGGTTCAATGGTTAAATATTTTTTCCCTTCTTCATCTCATGTAGTCAGACGGCGTGTATTTTGCGGAAACGGCTTGTTTCTTGGGCCGTTTACAAAGAACCAAGAACTCCTGCACTTTGGGGCCAGTGAACGAGATTTCTTGTTTGTCTTTGGGGTACGAAGCGCGTTCTTCGGACATCATTACACGACCGAGGTACTCGCAGTCTACAGTGAGTGAGTGAGTGAGTGAGTGAGTGAGTGAGTGAGTGAGTGAGTGAGTGAGTGAGTGATGAAGTGAAATAACGAGTCGTCACCAACTGTTGTCAGTGATAATACAGGGTGCGCAGTCCCTGACTTTGGCAGCCTGCCATTCTGAGGGATTGGCCACATTCTGCATGGCCACCTTGTACGGCTGCCAGGAGAGCTCGAATGACGAATACTTGGGATGGTACGTTACGATCTGAGTGAGTGAGTGAGTGAATGAGTGAGTGAGTGAGTGACAGTGGTTTGGTGACCTGAAGCATAGTTGCTTGTCGCTCGTTGAATTCATGACCACGTGAACCAAACGCAGTACGGACTTGACCAGCTGAAAATCAAATCGACTGACTGATTATATACCTGACTGATTGACTGACCGATTGACTGATTGACTGATTGACTGACTGACTGACTGACGAACGGACCATCATTCCACATGGCACCAAATATCGGGTTTCCGTTGTCGTACCAGAGAGCGATGAACGACTTACCCATCGGAACTGATTCGAAACCTTTCAGACTCTTTCCAGCTTCGAATGCTAAAAATAAACTTGGTTAATGAAAAACAAAGAGACAGAAAGACATACAGATATACAAACAAACAGACAGACAGACAGACAGACAGACAGAAAGACAGACAGACAGACAGACAGATAGACAGACAGACAGTCATATGTACCTGGAATGGCGTGACGTGCACGATACTGAGTACTCAGACTGAGATTGAGCTCCTGCCACGTGTCCTCCCACTCCTCAGCTGTCAGCATCGGACCGTCGGCCGAAGGCACAAATGCCTTTTTCTCACCTGGGGATGAAACGTGGTGTTTGATAAAGAGTGTAATCAATTAGTTTCGATCAAGGATT
>OZ038443.1:14297721-14310300 GCA_964036265.1 Daptonema setosum
CGTTCTCTGCACCGAGCACCTCACCGCCATCAAAGAATGTGGCCCACAAAAGCTGAAACGTTAAGTCAACATGTTCATATTCTTCTGAAAATTTTGAAGTCACTTGCAATTTTTTTAATAACTACAGTAAGAATTTTTATCTTTCGTGTTAATCATGTGTTTTTCTGACCTGCAAGTAAATGAGCACCCAGAACTTGATAGTCCAGTAGACACCATTCCAAGCCTTATCAGCTCCGTGATCCAACATGGCAAACAGCAGGTACGCGGCCCAGAACACAATCAGCCATTTGGGGGCACCCTTGAACTGAAAGGAAGAGAAAACCTTTCATATATGAAGCATATTCGCTGGAGAATATCTGAAGAATGGATTGATTACTGTCACGTAACGGCCATTGATTCTTCATTCAACGAAACACCTGGTATAAGCCAAGTTTATTCTAGTCAATCAGCATTTTTCTAAGATCAGTAAACACGCACCGAATAGAGAACATTAGTAAGTGCCCTCAATAAGATGGTAGAAGAGTCAGCTTAATTTCTTCAGACCCAGCTTCAGCATGAAAACACTAGCCTTTTTGTGTGTGTGCTGTGTGTAGAGCTGGCTAACGACGTACAAGGGGTAGATGGCCGTGGTCACGTTGCAGAACACGTCCTTGGCCGGGCCAGCCAACAGCCAGATGTGCACCATGGCAAGGATGCTGTAGAACAGCTGGATGCGGCCAATACCTGCGTCATAAATCTGATAAAATTTCACTCACTCACTCGTTCACTCACTCACTCACTCACTCACTCACACTCACTCACTCACTCACTCACTCACTCACTCACTCACTCACTCACTCACTCACTCACTCACTCACTCACTCACTCACTCACTCACTCACTCACTCACTCACTCACTCACTCACTCACTCACTCACTCACTCACTCACTCACTCACTCACTCACTCACTCACTCACTCACTCACTCACTCACTCACTCACTCACTCACTCACTCACTCACTCACTCACTCACTCACTCACTCACTCACTCACTCACTCACTCACTCACTCACTCACTCACTCACTCACTCACTCACTCACTCACTCACTCACTCACTCACTCACTCACTCACTCACTCACTCACTCACTCACTCACTCACTCACTCACTCACTCACTCACTCACTCACTCACTCACTCACTCACTCACTCACTCACTCACTCACTCACTCACTCACTCACTCACTCACTCACTCACTCACTCACTCACTCACTCACTCACTCACTCACTCACTCACTCACTCACTCACTCACTCACTCACTCACTCACTCACTCATTTACTCACTCACTCACTCACTCACCAGTCTGCTTCTCGGCATTGACAAGCTGTTTGTGGAAGATAACAAGCGAAGGTGTCTGATCGTCCACTTCTTTCTCTGGTGGTTTCTTGATGCAGGATTCCAGTGAACAACGGAGTCGCTCGAGTTGACCGATTGTGTCCTCAGCGTGTTTGCAGTCGGTGTGGCAGTTCTAAACACAACAACAACAACAACAACAACAACAACAACAACAACAACAACAACAACAACAACAACAACAACAACAACAACAACAACAACAACAACAACAACAACAACAACAACAACAACAACAACAACAACAACAACAACAACAACAACAACAACAACAACAACAACAACAACAACAACAACAACAACAACAACAACAACAACAACAACAACAACAACAACAACAACAACAACAACAACAACAACAACAACAACAACATCAACAACAACAACAACAACAACAACAACAACAACAACAACAACAACAACAACAACAACAACAACAACAACAACAACAACAACAACAACAATAACAACGGTGATTGGGCAACAACAACAACAATAACAACGGTGATTGGGCAACAACAAAAAAACGAGTACTTAGGACTTGACTACTTCTACTACCTTAGCCAGAGATTCGTAATAGGCAATGGTCTCTTTCACATTCCGGTACTGCGGACTGCCAGGTCGTCGGGAACGTTCCATTTCGGCTGTCATCGGAGTACTGTAATTTTTGGTTACGGTGAATCATTCTACCAAATCAAACTTAACATAGTTGTTGTGATTGAGTTACCCATTGGTGATGTTCGCTATGGGTACGTTTATAGTTTTCCCTGGACTTTCCCGAGAAACGTGTACGTGATGTTTCACAATTTAACACGCTTTGCTATAGCAGCCACACTGGTCGCTGCCTATGACAACTGTTTCCTGGGGAAGTGCAGGGACAGTCCAGGGAAGACTATAAACGTACCATATGCAGCGTTGGTTAGAAAAATGGGGCTTATTTCGGTGTGTTTCCAAAAAATGAGTTTCAGTAACATGAATTGAAACTATCGATAATGAGGACTTGTGTAAAAAAGCTCACATTTGCTTTGATGACCACTGACTGACCAGTCAATTCAGTGGAGTGATGGTAAGTTGAGGTGTGACGTGATGTTTCAATGTAGTGTATGTGTGGTGGTGACGATGATGATGAGGGTCAGTTGGAGCAGATAGATGTCAGTTTAGAAAAAGGAATATAAAAACTTGATAAACTTTTCATTCTGCTTGACCTCTTAATATGAGTTTAGCCTACTAGGGTTAATATAAGAAATCCAATCACAAGATAACTATGATTGTGTTAGAACATTAGTGTGTTGTTGTTTGCAGTCAGAACATTTTGACGCGTTTTCTTTTTTCAGTAGTTTTGCAATTTTATGATGTTTGATCATTTGTGGCTGTGTACAAACCCATCTTACAATTATAAGTACCGTCTTTCTCTCTTTGTACATCTAACTAAATGTGTACTCATGTATTTACAACATAATCTCATAAGCCAAACAAAAAAACCAGCCTTATACACGAAATAAAAAGTTTTTGTAATATGCCATTTGTTCCTATTTCGTTCACCCGTTTCATACATTTGAATGTCGGGTTCATGCTGTAGGTAAAAGACAGGTTCAAGTTGTTTTCTATCAGGTTTGGCATGATCTTATCATTTAAATAAGTCAGTGAGAGTAAGACCAGTTCAGTCATCTAACCAATCATAATGAACGGTTTCAGTAAGCTCTGCGTTAGAAGAGTATTTTCAGCTCACTCATGAATCATGGTTTCATCATCAATGAACAAGTAGATTATAAGAGATAGCGTTGGCAAGTTTGGTGAACTAATGGCCAAATGGTTAAACAAGTTTCTCTGCAGTTCTTTGGTTCATGGAAAAGTAAGTCGATAAATCAATTTGTCAGTCACTCATCAATTTAATCGGTCTGAAATTATGTAGGATGGGTACAGTAATTTTGTTAGTTGAAGAACACCCAGTCGGTCAGTCAGTCTGTCAGTCAGTCAGTCATTTGTTAATGATTGTGATGTGACGTGCAGCTAGTGCAGGACGCATAACAAGTGGTTGGCTGGTTCCTTGATGCAGCACAGTAAGTCAGTCAGTCAGTCAGTCAGTCAGTCAGTCAGTCAGTCAGTCAGTCAGTCAGTCAGTCAGTCAGTCAGTCAGTCAGTCAGTCAGTCAGTCAGTCAGTCAGTCAGTCAGTCAGTCAGTCAGTCAGTCAGTCAGTCAGTCAGTCAGTCAGTCAGTCAGTCAGTCAGTCAGTCAGTCAGTCAGTCAGTCAGTCAGTCAGTCAGTCAGTCAGTCAGTCAGTCAGTCAGCCAGTCAGTCAGTCAGTCAGTCAGTCAGTCAGTCAGTCAGTCAGTCAGTCAGTCAGTCAGTCAGTCAGTCAGTCAGTCAGTCGGTCAGTCAGTCAGTCAGTCAGTCAGTCAGTCAGTCAGTCAGTCAGTAAGTCAGTCAGTCAGTCAGTCAGTCAGTCAGTCAGTCAGTCAGTCAGTCAGTCAGTCAGTCAGTCAGTCAGTCATTCAGTCAGTCAGTCAGTCAGTCAGTCAGTCAGTCAGTCAGTCAGTCAGTCAGTCAGTCAGTCAGTCAGTCAGTCAGTCAGTCAGTCAGTCAGTCAGTCAGTCAGTCAGTCAGTCAGTCAGTCAGTCATTCAGTCAGTCAGTCAGTCAGTCAGTCACTCAGTCAGTCAGTCAGTCAGTCAGTCAGTCAGTCAGTCAGTCAGTCAGTCAGTCAGTCAGTCAGTCAGTCAGTCAGTCAGTCAGTCAGTCAGTCAGTCAGTCAGTCAGTCAGTCACTCAGTCAGTCAGTCAGTCAGTCAGTCAGTCAGTCAGTCAGTCAGTCAGTCAGTCAGTCAGTCAGTCAGTCAGTCACTCAGTCAGTCAGTCAGTCAGTCAGTCAGTCAGTCAGTCACTTGTTGATGATTGTGACGTGCTAGTGCATGACGCGCACCAAGTGGTTGGCTGGTTGCTTGATGCAGCCAATCAGTCAGTCAGTCCATCCCATTCAAGTTGGTTTGTATCTCGCGTTGCGTGTTGCACGTGCGGATGATGATTATATAAGTGTCATTGTATAATAATAATATAAATGTAATTGTATACCAGATATTACGCTGATGTATCGGGCACAATATGGTATTCGAAACAGGTTCATCGATTTTTCAAAGAATCCCAAAACACAAAAATGACTTTTCCCATTATTTATCATTTTATCTCATCCGACACCGCGTGTTGCTTGACAACTTGACTGCGGCAAACACCGAACACAGAGCAAAAGTGAAGATGATTATTATTGTTGTGTTATAACATATGGTGTTAGCTCTCTGTCGTAACAGCTTGTTTCGAGCTATTATTTGCCCTTAATGTTATAAACACAACAACAACGGTTAATTATGCGTTATTATATACAGGTTGCGACCGTGCGACAGACAGGCTGTTGCATACGTGAGAAACCAATGATCATCATTACCGTATTAACTTACTTAACTTAGGTGTTTGTTTTGAACTGTTTAACAATGAGGGCATACTCCTGATATCTGTACCAACAGGCGTGTAACTGATAACCTTCCTACACTGTTCAACCTTACTATTCAATTCACTTATTACCTTTCAAAAATACTTATCCAACTAGTATGTATTTGAATGCTCGCCAAGTTTTCCGAGCGCATCACCAGTTTCTTACGGCCAAAATCAGGTTCATTCGGAGTTGTCGTTGAGCAAATTTATCTTTTCAGATGACTGTAATCAAACCTGGGATATATTTATTAGGCGCACTCAAATTTAGCGTCTAAACAGTAATCAATGTATAGAAAGTAAACTTTTAAATTTCAAACTTGTATGTAAGTACTTTCAATATAAAGGAAAAACTGTGCATGCTCTTATATATTTATTCAAAAAGTAACCTTGAGCGAAATCGACCACGTCCGTTTCTGCTAATGATAAGATTTCAAAACACGTTTTGTTCATTGCGTGAAATCAAGGTAATAGCTGTTTACAAGGCAAACGATCACGCACAACTATTCTTCTCTGCTTTCTTTTTCCCATGTGCAAACATACATAAAACCCCCTTTTAACCAGATTTTGTTACTAACATGATGCCTAAAACAAGTAAAATTTCCTGGAAATTCTTTTTGCATGGCATGACAGTTTACACTGCACTTTTTGTATAAACTTTATGATCATTCACAACATTATTCGAACTTTGCACAGTAGCATGGTAAACCAAAACTTTACAAACACGGGTTTTCTGGAAAGCATCCTTCCGGTTAAACAGTGAACATCTTAGCTGGTTTTCTGTTGATATGTGATCCTCCATTTCATGTTTAGACGGATTCCGTTCATTCTTTTACGTCTGTACGTACTGTACTATCCTCTGTATTTCCATTAGAGAAAGGCTAATAATATAACACTGATGGCATTGTTATTCACAGGATTCATTCATTGATTATCTCAGGATCTTGTTTCAAGTCTTTTTGTTCAAGTCTAACAGGGTCAAGTCTAACAGAGATCTTATTTCAAGATTTTTATGTAATTTAAATCAACAACAACAACAACAACAACAACAACAACGACAACAACAACAACAACAACAACAACAACAACAACAACAACAACAACAACAACAACAACAACAACAACAACAACAACAACAACAACAACAACAACAACAACAACAACAACAACAACAACAACAACAACAACAACAACAACAACAACAACAACTATAGGTACAACAATCGAATCAAACCCTCCACAACATTGATTTGTCGCACTGTGCACACAATCATACGGCAAGAAATCAGGTACAGCCCATTCAAAGTATGTCAAAACGATACTCTCATTGTCCGATCGAAGACCAGACTCTCAATTATAAATTGTTCTAGATTTTATGTCCCGTGCCAGAGAGAAAGTGAAAGTAGAGTTAGCTGGTCATGCGGTCGGCTTTCCTTTGATTGAGATGATTTACAACCAGCAAAATCATGAATGGCGGTCCAGGTGTAAAGGTGAATAGACCATAATACATGGATAAGTGTACGCGCACTGTTAAACAGATCAGCGCGTGCAGTTTGCAGTGTTATAGTGCATGCAGCAGTCGCGGTCGAGTAAACCATCAATCTTATAAGCTGTTCCCCAACGAGGTGGAAAGGTGAAGTTTTGAAATAATTTTACGTGAACCAAGTAATTACATTTCAATAGACGGATTAAAGGGTAACTGTGTACTACTTGATGTGATTGCGGTCCGCTCGTAGTGTGGAGTGCAACTTGCGTTTGACACTGTGTCCAGTACTGCACAACAACTTGTATTCATGCAAACAGTCATTATATCATACCTCATTACTCAAGACATGTCTGTTTTGGCTGCCAGCTCGTTTCAATACTTACATACTTGCTCAAGTCCCAAAAATTGCATAAATTTTGTATAAACAAACGAAGGGTTCACTTTCGCTGGAAAAGTTGACTGAAACTAGAAAATGCCGAGTGAAATACTGGTAATTATCATTAATTCCATTGGGAATACTTTTATTGATTCACAATCGCTTGTCTGAAAATTACTACAACCATTTCAGACTGGTCTAAACTACGAGATTCCCCATTTCAAAATAGATACTCAGTTGGTCAGATTTCACGTGTATTCAGAGATGAAGTTGTGTGTTATAAATCGTGATATCTTAATGTGCGCGTGTTTGTCTTCATCGTATCATTCAATTCCCAGCATTCCGATCTGCGTTCACCAGAAAGTTTATGAAAAACAAGTGACAAAATTTTCTTCAAGCGATTAAAATATGCTAATGCGATGGTTTCTTTATATTGCGAAGCTCATTATTTAAACTGAAATTTCATTTTAAAAGCAAAATTTCCCCATTACTATATTTTAGCATCCGCTTTTGTCGGTTAATATTGGATAAAGTATGCGTGCATTCGTTAATGACTGCATATCATCATGACATGATACTGTACACTGTGTGCACCTGTTTAACACACTTTCATGTTATGTACGAATTTGATCATGTCATATTACAATCAATATACACATGAATATCTGATATGGTAATAACTTGTAAACTTTTAACCAACTGCTGATTTATTATAAGAAAATTCTAACTTCTTATAGACAAGTTTTTTTGAAATCTTATTTAACAGCCAAATGAACCAACATATTGAAACATTGCTCGTTTCATTGCCATATTCGGATGAATAAGTATGTAAGGTGATTTTTCAACCCGGGAAACCTTCACCCGCGTTTTCATGGGCTTATCAGCCCGCGGAAAAGGATTCTAGGTTTTTGTGTGATCCAGCAAAACATGTCCCATAAACATGATCAGTGAGGCCAGTGAGTGAATAAGAACAATGGTGCATGGTACGCGTTTTGGTTGAAAATGGGGTCGCTTTTGTAAATCTGCGTGAGTGAGTGAGTGAGTGAGTGTCAATTTCAATTTCGACAGTCATTTTTTGCATCAAAATCAAAATATTTTTTCTGCAAATTTCGAATATCGGCTCGATTCGCATGAAATTCATTCGCCATACTAAACCGGACCGTCTGATTACGATGGTGGAGTCATAACTCTCGTAGTATAAACAATGCAAAATGTAGTCAAAACCGTGCCACCAAAAATCACAATGGTTATCATAAAGCCGATATAAAAAATTCACCATATTGTGATGTTGTTAAAAAAATCATGTTTACAGATCACCTTAGTTAAACAAAAGAAGTATGCTCATACCTGAACTTTCTCTTTTCGACCCATTTTTACATGAATCCTTCATATATGTACATACTGAATGCGTTTTGTGATGTATTGCATTTGTCATGAAATAACTCTACAATTTATTGACGGTGGTTTCTTATTTGACATTGCTACGAAGAAAAACAATTCTTTGTAATACCTAATTATAGAGCTGGAATTATTGGCTCATCCGAATGATTCCTATAAGAACTATTAACTGTTCAAAACATATGCTGCCATTCAGTTTCATTGAACTTCCTTTAGAATATTAGTTTTGACAAATACAGTATGCAGTTTTTGAATCATTCCAGCGTCCTCTACTCATCCACTGAATTGATGCTGTTCCATCGAACCACTGATTTTCAGTGCTTTTCCTGGTATTCGAGTTGAAAGTTTAGCTTTACAATTAAATGTTATTCTTCGATGAATACAATGGATTTTTATTACATCTGACATCGTTCCCACCACGATAAATCTGTTTGAATTTGAATAGCTCCTCATCTTTATTACCACAGTTTTGTATTGAACTAATGAACTAATTTGATTGAAGTGAACTTCAAGAAAAAGTTTGGTTTATGTTTGAGGAACATTTAGGGCTCCTAGAAATGGTTCATTTCATGTTGTGGGTGTTGCCGAACTAATCAACAAAATGCGATTTACAACACACCTATTGTATGTATATTTTATAATATTCGCTATAATCATGTGATCATTCACGCTATATTCATTTTTTAGTAGTGTCTTACCGACCTGATAAAAATCTATTTATTAACTACCTTATCGACTAACATTGACGCAATATCACCGATTTTCAAGTCGATATCGAATGTTGTTAACTGACCCAAAGTTAGACAGATTCCGTAAAACGGAGTGTTCGACGTACAAGTGTTAGCCTTTTATATTTGATGAGTATCAAAGTTTTATACATTTACTTCATTCCTTACCAGGTGCTTTTTTGCGGTTACGATGAAATGTTTGTGAACTGTCAAGTCAGAATATTGAAACTTTTCATTTGGAATTGTGTAAAATCGAGTCTGAGGCGATCGATGCCCATATGTTGCAGTTCGTTTAAAATACCTTCACGGAATTCACAAACTCCTGTTTTATGCTAAACTTTCCATCTAGTTAAACAAGCTTAAGTTGCTCAACATTGTTTGTCATACCGATTGCTAATTCTGTTAGTTTAGATGCTCCGTTCACACAGTAATTACGATAACAAGCGAATACATGAATATTACGACGACTTTTATGTAAAGACTGAAATGCTGCCAAGAGCACAACGGATATATGGACCATGGTATGGTTGTAATAATTCGTTCTCTTTAAAATAGCATTTAATGAATTGTTTGGTATTAGTCATAAATTTTGTTTTAATTTTAACTATTTCATGTTTTCGCTAAACTTTCAACTTGTGAGTAAAATTCCCAGGTATTCGCGTAACAGACTACATATGTAGATTTGCGGACTGTAAATATCGCCACTGCATCTTGTGTAATAACTTACACATTGAATTTGCAATAAATATTCTTTCTGTGAGTACCAAAAACCATCAAATTAAGTTTTTTGTTTGGAAAAATGGCTTGTTTCTGTACTACATAGTTTGGTGCTCTGTAGAGTTTACAGTTTACAATGAGCTCTATGTAAATTGCTGAACCGTTTAACTGATGCTGCAAAATCTTTAGAAAAAAAACAAAAATGTGTTTATCAACGTTAAAAGTAATTATAATTATCATTTCTGAATACGACGTTGACGTTAAAATTTAAAATTTTTGTGAAATGTTAGGAGTTTTTCTGAATGGTATTTAAACACTTGCTACTATAAATGTTAGTAGTTATCCTGCAAACATTGTATTCTGCATCAATAAAGGCTAACATGAATAAGCTAATTACATACTTTCAAAAAGCCGTTCAATTCTCTTTTTTATATGCACATATTTGGTAAATTACAACGCCCCAACAACTGCGTTGTTTAAATAAGGGTTTCCTCGAAAACTTAGCCGCACATCTTACACGTTAACTGCATGGTCTGAACGGTGTACAATTAGTCTGAAGCCGGTTTGAAGTTTTGTTCTTGTTAAATTAAGTAATTCATCACAATGTATTAAGAGGTAACAAGCTGTAGGTTCGTTCATGTTCAGTTGCGCTGTAAACAGTTAGTGCACATGGAATGGTGAGTGTCTGAATTTTTTTAGATAACAACAATCATGATTAGGGGTTAAACTCTCACGTTGAAATCTATAATAAGAACAGTTTCGGATTTTTCTAAGAATAAAATAAATAAAAACTTTAAAAGAGCTATGACAATTGTATACACGCGTGCACGCACTCCCGTTTACACACCATCACACCCCCGCAATTCTTCGTGAGTAAGCAAGTTAACGCGCATGTCGTTGTCAAGCGTCATTCGAGATTGAAAAAATACTGCGTGTATCCAAAATCAAATATTTGTAAATAAATACTTTCATTTGGGAAATACGTCAGATAGATATTAGTAGCCCTGCATCATTTACATGTACATACATATATGAGCTTAGATCAGAACAATCTAAAACAATTTTTTTTATTTTAGTCGGGTTTACTTTTATTTTTGCCATGAAATCAGCTCATTTCTTGTTCATCCATTGATTCACTTAGTTCCCCATTTTTGCATGCATACAGTATATTGGTTACTTAATTCATTGTTATGGTATCCATTATGTAGGAAGTCTTATGATATTAGTACATTTTAAATTTAATGCTCGTTGGTGGTTGCTTCGACGGATGCTCCAACCACTGCCTGTTACCCTATAATTTTGCATGTTCCTTAATCTGATGTCTGGTAGAAAAACGATCCGGAGAAATCGTTACCGGTGATTGATAAATTAAATCTCCTTACATCATAAGCTAATGATGACAGTTTTGCTAAGGCTGTCATTGATCGTCTCATTCTATTCCATTTCTATACAACTTTTTCCATTGTTAAATTAAAATATTTAAACCTACTTTTGGCTTGTTTCAATCAAATTGAAAGGGGATAAAAATGCACAGTAACCATATACCGTGAAATGTACTATATTTTCTAAGAAGTATAATCAGCATCCAGTTACTTTGGTTTTCTCGAGTTATGAATCATTATGTAGAAATCTGTTCGCGATATATCTACATCTGTATAATAGCTAGATCTAATCTATTTTCGCGAATAAGGCAGTTGCCAAGAAAACCGGAGACTTGTAGAGAATTGCAGGAGCCGAGTTTTAATAATACACCATGTTTCATGATATTCCTTTGCAAAACGAAACATGAACCTACAATTATGTACTTTCTACTATATGCATGCATGCGCTTGGCTGATTATCACGTTTAGAAAACCACTTTCAGTACATTTGTAAAAAAATTGGTTTCACCATACAGTTGTTGTTGTTGTTGTTGTTGTTGTTGTTGTTGTTGTTGTTGTTGTTGTTGTTGTTGTTGTTGTTGTTGTTGTTGTTGTTGTTGTTGTTGTTGTTGTTGTTGTTGTTGTTGTTGTTGTTGTTGTTGTTGTTGTTGTTGTTGTTGTTGTTGTTGTTGTTGTTGTTGTTGTTGTTGTTGTTGTTGTTGTTGTTGTTGTTGTTGTTGTTGTTGTTGTTGTTGTTGTTGTTGTTGTTGTTGTTGTTGTTGTTGTTGTTGTTGTTGTTGTTGTTGTTGTTGTTGTTGTTGTTGTTGTTGTTGTTGTTGTTGTTGTTGTTGTTGTTGTTGTTGTTGTTGTTGTTGTTGTTGTTGTTGTTGTTGTTGTTGTTGTTGTTGTTGTTGTTGTTGTTGTTGTTGTTGTTGTTGTTGTTGTTGTTGTTGTTGTTGTTGTTGTTGTTGTTGTTGTTGTTGTTGTTGTTGTTGTTGTTGTTGTTGTTGTTGTTGTTGTTGTTGTTGTTGTTGTTGTTGTTGTTGTTGTTGTTGTTGTTGTTGTTGTTGTTGTTGTTGTTGTTGTTGTTGTTGTTGTTGTTGTTGTTGTTGTTGTTGTTGTTGTTGTTGTTGTTGTTGTTGTTGTTGTTGTTGTTGTTGTTGTTGTTGTTGTTGTTGTTGTTGTTGTTGTTGTTGTTGTTGTTGTTGTTGTTGTTGTTGTTGTTGTTGTTGTTGTTGTTGTTGTTGTTGTTGTTGTTGTTGTTGTTGTTGTTGTTGTTGTTGTTGTTGTTGTTGTTGTTGTTGTTGTTGTTGTTGTTGTTGTTGTTGTTGTTGTTGTTGTGTAACCCCCCTATAATTCATTTCAGAAAAACAAATAAAGCGACCCAATTAAAATTTACCTCGAACAATATAAATTTCCCTCGCAATGTGTTCGTTGAGCATGCAACGACTACTGCTATTACTATGTGCCATTATGGCTTCTGTATATGCCCTACCCGGATGTCCTGGTCTGCGTACCATCGACGAATCCAGTTTACTTGGGGGCGAGTCCGGAGACTACGAGTTCTACGATCTGCCAGTCTGCTACTGCGACAACGTCGAGTCGGACAGAGTCGATGATAACGGTGATCCACTCATCG
>OZ038443.1:14313000-14335974 GCA_964036265.1 Daptonema setosum
TGGTAAGTTGAGTTTTGTGTTAAAGAATTTATGAAAGAATTAGAATTCATAGTACTTCACTACCAAAAAGTCTCAATGAATAAAGAAAAAAAATGCAAAATTCGATAAAATTCCAAAATTTCAAAAATCAAAGATTTAGGTCTTAAGTAAAATTATCATACTTCCATAACTCCTATAACACAAATCTGGTGTCATAAGACACCATTAAGAGTCATAAAAGCATGATAATTAGTGAAAAAGGCAGAAATTAGATTCTGATGAAAAAAAGTGACATGTGACAGCTGGTTTAATTTTCACCATTAGATAATACAAATAGTGTTATTTGGCCGTGAGATTTTTCAAAAATCATTTTAAAATAGTGTGTAAACTTTTAGAATCCTATAAAGCTTTTATTTTGGAAAAAAATTCCGTCTAGGACCGAAGAAGTAAAAAAAATATTGCTTTTTGACAGAAATTCCACAAAAGGCCTACAAATACATTATAATGCGTTAAAACTGACCACATAGTTCGATTTTTCAGGCGTTTTTACGCAAGTTTGACTATAAAGACACTGATCACACAATATAATTTTATTGAGAAAGGGGCGGCCGGAAAACGCGTCGTTACTTTACAGCCACCCTGTATACGGTTTCATGCCCGGAGTGTTCCAGCCACTGGCCAAGCTGCAGAACTTGCAACTGGCTGGCAACTACTTCAAGACGGTCGTTGCCGACCACTATGCCGGGCTGGTTGGGCTCAAAATACTAGATCTCGGATACCACGATTTGGCGGAAATCGGTCCCAATTCATTCACTGGCCTACCAGCATTGGAGGAATTGGATCTCAGATCAGGTTAACAAATCCACAGCAGAACGAATGGTGAATTTACAATGCCGAAACTCTTGCTTATTTGCTTAACGTAGATAAACTGGAGCATGGTATACCAAGTGTCCGATAGGATAGGATTAGGATAGGATAGTAATTCGAAATATTCTGGAATGGGGCTTAGTGACTTAATAAGTATTCAGAGATTCAATAGATAAACCTTTATTATAGTTTATAGGTGATTCGATAGATAAACCTTTATTATAGCTTGTGTAAATCGAAAAAAAATTACAAAAAGCTAAGAAAAATCGAGCAAGTGAAAAATAAATACTGCTTCAGGCATCGACTACGTACGATTAGCATCGATCGATCCGTTGGCATTCACCGGTCTGACCACCCTCAAGTCACTCAACCTGACCAACGCTGCTCTGGACGACGGATACCTCGACCCTAAGGTACTTGATCCGCTCAAGAACCTGGAAAAACTTGTTTTGCGAAACGCCGAATTCACTGAAATCAAGTCCGGCATGCTAAAGAAGGTAATGTAATAAACCATTTTATTTCGGAAAAAAGGTATAATAGAGTAAACGTTATATAGTTTAGGATACTTTTAGTGTTTGATTTATCGGCTCGAACGAAACCCTGCGAATTACAGGTGCCCAAATTGAAATGGCTGAACGTGGCTGACAACAAATTGAATACGGTACCCGGTGATTTGCTGACACCTGTGGCTAACAAACTCGAGTACTTGGACATGTCTGGCAATAGGTGAGTGAGTGAGTGAGTGATTGAGTGAATGAGTGAGTGAGTGAGTGAGTGAGTGAGTGAGTGAGTGAGTGAGGCAGTTTTCCATAAGCTACCCTTTTTTCAAACAAAACTTGTACCATGCACCCTTTTGATGAAATGATCGTGTTTGTGTTTCAGGCTGACAGCTGGCTAATTTGTTTTTTTTTCAACACCTGGAGCACAACGCATTGTATGCTTAATTAAAAAATATACTTTTATATTATCGGACATGTAGAAAAATAATAAATTTGATTCGAACCGCAGAATTAAGTATTTCATGTAGTTTTCCTCCTCGCAAACTTTTTCTCAGCCGCCGCATGCGCTGCCTGTGTAGTTGATGAGTTGAAGTCAATGAGATAGGCCCTTTAACACAGGCTCCTTCCGCTCTTCAGTCGTTCAATGCTACAGACAGTGCCACATTCAAAGCGCGCGTATTTTGAAAACTTGTCTGAGCCTGGTGTGTGTTTCTGTCAAGAACACTAGCGGATGAGAAGAGGAGGGAAAGTGGAGTTTCCGCCTCTTTTTTTCGTTTTCAAGTTGAAGTTTGTTCTCTGAGGTGTTGGTAAAATGGCCTGAGAACTGCCAATCCCCCCTCTTAGAGGAAATTCCCCTCCCTTTGGAGGACGAGGTGTTGAAGGGCCTATCTCATTGACTTCACCTGATCAACTACACAGGCAGCGCATGCGGCGGCTGAGAAAAAGTTTGCGATGGGGGAAAACTACATGAAATACTTAATTCTGCGGTTTGAATCAAATTTATTCTTTTTCTACATGTCCGATAATATAAAAGTATATTTTTTAATTAAGCATACAATGCGTTGTGCTCCAGGTGTTGAAAAAAAAACAAATTTGCCAGCTGTCAGCCTGAAACACAAACACGATCATTTCATCAAAAGGGAAAAAGGTGCATGGTACAAGTTTTGTTTGAAAAAGGGGTAGCTTATGTAAATCTGCGTGAGTGAGTGAGTGAGTGAGTGTGTGAGTGAGCGAGTTTTATATCAAATGACTGTTATGCTGGACTATGTTGTCTGAATAGACCGACGCCTGTTTTTTGTTTTGTTTTATATTTTGTATTTCTAGTATACCCCGAGGAATACAATGATATACAGGGTGTCCCATTTAAAAATGAACGTTTGTATTTGCCCTAAAAACCGCAATCTTCAATTAATTTCTAAAATTTTTGCGCTAAGTTATAGACAATTCTTGGAAATTTTGTTTATTTTTTTATTTTCAAAAATCGGAGTTACGAATCGGTATTTATAGCGGATTTCCCAACATCCCTGTTTTTGGCTTTTTAATTTCCGTTGTTGCCTTTTCAATGTGTAGCATGACCATAACAAACGAAGTTCAACCATTGGTTTATGTGTTGAGACAAATATAGTAACTAATTGTCTTATTATAACAAGGAAAACATTAAAACCAAACCCGTATGAACCTAACTTAGCTAACGGCATCCTAGCAGTACCCACCGTTACGTGGCAGCACACAACACAGCAGTTCAACACCACAACCGCAGGGATGCGCTCGCGTAGGCAACCCGAGTGAAATTTAGCGTGTTTTATCACTGAGAAACTAGAACGTGTGTGTTATTCACTCAAAAAATGATTAAAATTTTGTAAAAAAACTGTGGAATAGTCAAACTTTTCATCGAAGCGTCAACTAACGGTTGTCATGTTTAAGTGCGGTACTGTGTGCTGCCACGCAAAGGAGGGTACTGGCAGGCAGCAGTTGGTTAGGTTATGTTCACACCAATTCGGTTTTCACGTTTTCCAAGCTTTAATAATATAGTCAGTTACCTTTATTTGTCTCAATAGAACCAAAATGTTGAACTTACGTTACCATGCTGCACATTGAAACGTCAACTAACTGATGTGAAAACGCGAAAAACAGGGGTGTTAGGAAATTTGCCATAATAACCGATTAGTGACTTCGATTTTTGGAAGTAAAAAAATAAACAAAATTTCCAGGAATTGTCTACAACTTGGCGCAAAAATTTTGGAAATCGAATGAAAATTGTGGTTTTTAAGGCAAATACAAACGTTCATTTTTAAATGGGACACCCTGTACATGAACAAATACATGACAAGCAGAATTACCCAAATAGTAGATGATAAAAAACATTATTGATTTGAAATTTCATACAACGATGATGAAGATGAAATTATATATTTAAGGTTAGCATTTTAGTGGTAGTATACGGAAATCTGGTGAGTTAGAAAATCGAACACATTCGTCTTATCTTACTTATACACAAATTTTGAAACTCTCTATAAAAAATTTATCGGCTATAATCGTGAAAGTAAAAGCAGAAATAATCAACTCAGAGTTGTTATATGGAAAAATTAACCAGGGTTCGTGATGATGATAACCAGAAAAAATAATTTTTGTCACATGTGAATTATTCTACCATATCTGAACCATGATAGTGGTTGTCGTTAGCCAATACAAAAGATAGCTTCTGCTTAATAGTCGATGCAACTTTCGTTTGGTTCATATCTGATAGAATAATTCACATGCGACAATTCTTGACCTCTTTGGCACCAAGACTGGAAGCACGAGAACTCTTTGCATCCGCTCTTGTAAATATTATATGAAATGAGTAAGTTAATTATTCGAGCAAGCAGGGAGGACTCAGTTTGCAGACAAGATAGATATACATGATATGTTATATTTAGTGGGTTAAAGGGAACGAAATTGTTGACTTGAAAATATCTAAAATACTACAATAACAAAACGTCAAGTGATTTGCTGACAAAGAGTTAATATAAAAACAATGGATCATTGGGAAGATCTTGGTCTGAACCCCATCTGAGTATTCACACATTGAGCAATAATATAATGATATAACAATAAAAATAACGTGTTTTTCAATACAATAGAGTTAGAATAGAACTGGTAAAATATAAATTACTCGAAGTTATAAAGACTCTTCATATGATCCATACGATTGCAAGTTTGAATTGAAGGGAAACTTGAAATAATGTAACAAACTTATTAAATTATATGCAGATTGAAAGAAATAATGATGGTGATCGACAGAAAAAAACCAGGCGGTATAAGATCATAGCCAGTGGATTTAGAAATGCAAGTGTTGCTCATTAGTGTCTGTTTAATAGAACAAGTATAGTACAAAGTATAATAGAACAAGTATAGTACAAAGTGTAACAGAACAAGTATATTAGTACAAAGTATAAAAGAACAAGTATAGTACAAAGTGTAACAGAACAAGTATAGTACAGGGTGTCCCATCCTTAACCGCCGATGTTGACGGCTTGGCGTTTGAGTTGTACTCAGTCTATATAATTGAAATTTCTTTTTTAAATAAACAGGTCTTTGGCCATTTGTTTGACGCTTACCAGAAGCTAATTGGACGTTTGTAGCTAATTTTACAAGCAATTGAAAAAAGGCCCATTTTTTGGGCTTTTTTTCTTCTTCCTTGCGTGCTAAATTGTTGTCAAAAAAGTTAATAAAAAGGCACTAAAAGAGCGAAGCATTAACAGAAAATATAACAACACATAATGAAACAGAAAAAAGAAAGTTGATCCTCTCAACTTTCGACTTGGGTACCTTCAAGATCCTAACATCGTTCCCAACAACCGGGAAAGGTCTCATTGGGCCAGTCTCGGGTGCTGCAGAACCATCCTATCCTGGCTCTTTAACAAAAATTTCTGTTGCTTCGAAAAATTTCAGTTGCTTCGACTGACTTTGTTATGGTGACTTGTTGTTGCAAAAGAACGGTGCAACGACTCATTATGCCAGTATCACCGGAGATTGGTCCAATGAGACCTTTACCGGTTCCTTTATCGGCAGAGAAGGACAACTTATGTGGCCTGCCGGGTCGCCAAACCTGATCCCTCTGGACACCTGGCTCTAGTGTGATTTGAGGGAACACGTATATCAAGGGAAGTTCTGAGAATACGGACCAGTCACGTCTTTTTATCCTTGAAGAGACGGGTGCAAATGGCATGGGCACAGGTTATGAAGCCGTGCCTCGTTGTTTGAGATCGATGTTAGGTTCTTGGAGGTACCCAAGTCGAAAGTTAAACGGGTCAATTTCCATATTTCTGTTTCATTATGTGTTTTTATATTTTCTGTTATGCTTCGGTCTTTTAGTGCCTTTTGAATAAACTTTTTTGAGGAAAATTTGGCACACAAGCAAGAAAAAAAACCAAAAAGTGGGCCTTTTTCAATTGTTTGTAAAATTAGCTACAAACGTCCAATTAGCTTCTGGTAAGCGTCAAACAAATTGCCAAAGACCTGTTCATTTAAAAACGACATTTCAATTATATAGACTCAGTACAACTCAAACGCCAAGCCGTCAACATCGGCGGTTAAGGATGGGACACCCTGTACAAAGTATAATAGAACAAGTATAGTACAAAGTATAATAGAACAAGTATAGTACAAAGTATAATAGAACAAGTATAGTACAAAGTATAATAGAACAAGTATAGTACAAAGTATAATAGAACAAGTATAGTACAAAGTATAATAGAACAAGTATAGTACAAAAAGACGATTCAGTTACTTGTGATGAGGCACTGGCGGAAATTTCGTCAAAGAGTGAGAATTGACAGTTTTCTAGCCATTTTACTCACAATTCACAAATTCTACTTTTTGCAATTACCAAAGAGCGGGATTTTAACTTTTCCCTCCCCTTGCCGTCCGCTAGTTCTCAAGGTTTATGACGGACCGACGGCATACATATGTGTTTGGAAACAGCGGCGGTATTTTGTGCGACCCAACGACAGCTAATAACCATTTGATTGTTTGTACGGCTTCGGCTCAGTTCCTTACACAGACTGTACGTTAGTAAAGGAGATAGCCTAACCTAACCTCTTTGTACCAAAAAAAAGTCGAATTTGGGATTCTAACAAAAAAAACCGTTGCCGTTTCCAAATATGCATACTGACAAGGCGTTTTTCGGATTGATGGCGACTTCATAGTATTTCGAGAGTTGATCGTGGCTTCATCTGACTCGCAGGCTCACTGCCATCGACCAGGGGACCGAGTACGCTCATCGGCTTGTCACAGTTGAATACCTGTTATAAATTGCGAGAATTAGTATCGACATCAGGATTATCAGTAAAATAGGTTTTTAGCTCAAGAATACTGTACATTGTTTTTTTTGATTGGGTATTAGAGCTTTTTGATAATACTGCTGACCGACAGAGATTCACTTTTACGTCATTTAAAGATACAACGATTAGCGTTCATATAAATGAGAGATGCGGTAGTACATAGGTGTTAATCACATTTTTGATAATCAGCTAACTAACTAACTAACTAACTAACTAACTAACTAACTAACTAACTAACTAACTAAATAACTGACTTACTAACTAACTAAATAACTGACTATCTAACTAACTAAATAATTTACCAAAAAATGAACTAACTAACTAACTAACTAACTAACTAACTAACTAACTAACTAACTAACTAACTAACTAACTAACTAACTAACTAACTAACTAACTAACTAACTAACTAACTAACTAACTAACTAACTAACTAACTAACTAACTAACTAACTAACTAACTAACTAACTAACTAACTAATTAACTAACTAACTAACTAACTAACTAACTAACTAACTAACTAACTAACTAACTAACTAACTAACTAACTAACTAACCAACTAACTAACTAACTAACTAACTAACTAACTAACTAACTAACTAACTAACTAACTAACTAACTAACTAACTAACTAACTAACTAACTAACTAACTAACTAACTAACTAACTAACTAACTAACTAACTAACTAACTAACTAACTAACTAACTAACTAACTAACTAACTAACTAACTAACTAACTAACTAACTAACTAACTAACTAACTAACTAACTAACTAACTAACTAACTAACTAACTAACTAACTAACTTTTTAACTAAGTAAATAACTAACTAAACAACGAACTAATTAACTAAACAAAAAAATAACTAACTAACTAACTAACTAACTAGCTAACTAACAAGCTAACTAACTTACTAACTGAATATCTTTAACTAAATTACGAACTAACTAAATAACTAAATAACTAACTTACTAACTAACTAGCTAATTAACTTACTAACTAAATATTTTTAACTGAATAACTAGCTAAATAACTAATTAACTAACTAACTAACTAACTAACTAACTAACTAACTAACTAACTAACTAACTAACTAACTAACTAACTAACTAACTAACTAACTAACTAACTAACTAACTAACTAACTAATCAACTAACTAACTAGCTAATTAACTATCTAACTAACTAAATAACAAACTAACTAAATAACTAAACAAATAACTAACTAACTAAATAACTGACTGACTGATGAGCTGTGCGGTACTCACCAACCTATTCTTGTTGTTGTTGTTGTTGATGCCAATGCTGTTGTTGTTTCCATACAACTGACTTTGGTAATCGACTTGTCGACCAGCACGACGACCACGAGGCGAATATCGGCAGACGTCGGGCGGCAATTCGTTGGGCACCTCCGTTGATGCAGACTCGCCGACCACTGAAAACCACCTAAACTCGCCTTATGTTGTCTAGTGCGTAGGGCGCCAGCCTAGGAAACTGGTGATCCTAAGTTCGACAGCTGATTTGAAAGCAGATTCAGAAGCATTGCTTTGGGGTTTCTGCCATTGCCCGTCAGTTTATTCAACTCTCTGACCCATACGGAAACACCATTAGGAATGATATTAGTGTACCTTGATGAGTTAAAGGAAAAATTGAATTAAAAAGGCCAATTGTAAAAAATATAAATTGAACTCGTGATTTGATCAAATATCAATTAGTGCTTACTGACACTAAAAATAGCAATTAGCGAACAAACAATCATACATGTTAACCCAAAAACTAAACCGAATAACTTACTACTAACTAACTAACTAACTGACTATCTAACTAACTGACTAACTAACTAACTATCTAACTAACTAACTATCTAACTAACTAACTAACTGACTAACTAACTAACTGACTGACTAACTATTCTAAAAAACTAAATGACTAACTTGATGATTGCTCTAAACCAACTTCCTGATGCCAGGGCTCAATGAACTCCTCATTTTCCAAATTGCCATCACCGGCTGATGGCATTTCGGTGGCGACGGTCTACACGCCCCGATGCTCGACTTCGGGCTGGCACTGAATCTCCCGGTCTTCACAGAGTTTTGTTGACCCGCGGCTCGGACGTGGTGCAGTCGTCTGCCGTGTGCTTCGCACCCCTTGATTCGGTACCTGCCAATGATGACCGAAAGAATGATGAAGTGAGCAAGTGAGTGAGTTAGTGAGGGACTGAGTGAGGTGAGCGTGTGTGGATTAAGTAGCGAACAGTGGATGGATGTGACCAATGATTAATGATGAATTGACTTACAACTGGTTCAGTTTAGACTCATTTATTCCAACCAGATGGGGATGGGTTGCCGCTGGTACCCTGAGTTGGCTCATAATCGGTGACGGGCACAGCGACGCAGAACGTGGAGTTGATCTCTCCAGACTCAGTGCAATCTTAAACCATGTGAGAGATTCAACAAGTTATTCACTGATATTAGTTAAAGACTCAGTGAGTGAGTGATTAGAGGATTTGAAGTGGCTAATAAATAATGTTGAGTTGGCTTTTAACTGTTTTACGAAATAATAATAAATAATGTTGTTGTTCGAACCAGAAGTGCGTTCACTGTTGGGTTCGGAGTCTTCGAAGATGGTGGACAAGGCAGCATTGGGTTGTCGATCCATCACGAATGTTTCGGCCAACAGTACCTGGTCCACGGTTTGATCCTCGTTGTTGGAATGTTGGGCTAAATATATAACGAGAGTGAGTGAGTGAGTGAGTTAATAGTGGATTTAAGTCACTTTCGTAAAAGGATGAGTTGGCGTATAACTGGTTCAGACTCATTTATTCCAACCAGGGTGGGATGGGTTGCCGCTGGTACCTTGTGGTAAATTTTGGGTGGTCTCGTGGTCGATGTCGTTCAGCTGATTGAATGTGGTGTGGCAGATGGCTAGAGATTCAACTAGTCATTGAGTGAGTCGAAATCGCTTTTACATCTTTATTATTACATCTCGGTTGCATGTATCTATCGCAAATAATTTTGTGCTCACATGTATCCAGTCTGTTATTTGACCAATAAAGCGATGATGATGATGATCGCTGATGCTGCTCGAAGATTCAATCAAACTGATCGGTTGTGTGAGTAAGTATGTATATACTGTACTTGAGTATGTGAATGAATCAGTAAGTGAGCAAATAGTTTATGGAGTGATTAGTGGATAAAAGTGGCTAGTCAAAAATGATGACTTGGCTTTAAGCAGTATTACAGGCTTTTATTCGAACCAGATAGGTGCTCGGTGGACAGGGCAGCGTTGGGCTGTCGATCTACCACGAAAGTTGCTTCTAGAGGCTGATTCACGACCTGGTGATCATCGATGTTGCTGAACGATGGGGCTAAATAGATTGCGTGAGTGAGTTATCAGTGGATATAAGTTACTTTTGTTGAATGATAAGTTGTCATATAACTTGTTTAGATTCATTTATACCAACCAGAAATGCATTCATTGCCGGGCGCACTCATCACGAACGTGGTGTCTGCAAGATTCAACAAAATAGTGAATCAGTCAGTAAGTTAGTGAATCATTCAGTGAGTTACTGAGTGAGTGAGTTAGTGAATTAATCAATGAGTGAGTGAGCGAGAAAGATATCCAAGCTGAAACTTCAACCAACCAGTTACCAGCTTTATATCCGGTTGCAGGCTGATTGGAGTGGATGCCAGAATTGGACTTGGCATGGCTAAAACAGATTTCGTACGGAAAGTGGGTGCGTTAGTGAACGAGTATGCCATAATGTATTCTGTAGTACAAACATACTGGCTGGCCAAAAAAACTTGGCACTTTTGAACAGATATTGCAAAAGTTGTATAATAGCTATGACACTGCGGTTTACCGCATTTGATAAAGCAGATTTCGACAAAAAATTGTTTTGTGACTAAAGTTCAATACATATGAGTGAAAGTGTATGCCATGGTGTATGCTGTACTGCATAAAGCCCGTATATTGTGTTTGCAAGCAACAATGTTGCTCAAATTGTCTGATAATGAAACATCAAACAAACATTGTTAACACGCACAATAACCAGCATGACCTCATGCTGTGTTAAAAACTATGGTGTCAACCGCGTTGAGTTCAGGCTAGTGATGTTTCATTATCAGACGTTTTGGCTAATAATGTTGCTTGCAAAAAAACAAAATACTGTTGACAAGCGGGGGTTTTATTCCCTACTGTCTTTTATCTGGGTTCTCCAGTGGGTTTTTTCATAAGCAACCAAATCAAATTACTTGAGTATTATAATTATTATTGTTGGTTTAGAAAAAAAATGTATTTACAATATAAAGAAAATAGTTAAAAGAAATTAATGACAACATGGATCAAAAAGATGTAAATTACACTATAGAAATTAAGTAAAACAATCACTGACAAAAGAACTCAGACGAATCTATACAAACAACTCATAACTCAGGTGTAATTTCCATTAAACTCAAATAATAAGACCAGAATATATATTATAACAGTGACAAACTAATATTATAGAAACTCAGGTGATATGTGTAAATAGTTAATAAACAATGTAATACGTTCATGAGAATCTCAAACAAGATGTAAGATGGTAAATACTAAAAAGAAAGTTAGTTGTTTTACAGGAACTCAGGTCAAATCTCAGGTGTGGGAACACGGCAAATAACTCTTAAAAAACTCAAGAGAACTCATATTTATTACTCAATGGAACTCATGTGAAACTCAGAAATGAGAGCACGGCAAGATTCTTTATAACAAACTCGAGGAAACTCAGATTAAAAACTCATGTGTTTACAAGCTCTCGGTGTAACTCAGGGTATACTGTAAATCATCTCAAGAATAAGCTCATCTCAGGCCATACTCTCAACTCAGGTTATACACTCAGGCTCAGTATGTTGGCCGGGCGCAACACGAAACACGACTCACGACTGAATGATGGGCCATATCCAATGGTAACTTATACCATTGGATAAATCACGCCACATTCCTCAAAGTCCAAAATCCAGTCCCACGGATTTTCGATTCGAAGCTTTATCGGTTGAAACTCGAATGTTTCCCAACCGAATAACAGCTTTATCAGCTCATCGGGTAATGTTAATCAAAACATAACCAACGAGCACGAGTTCTCAGGTGGAATGTGGGATTCAATGGAATGCAACTTGTTGTGCGGGTGGGGTTATGCGGGAGAGAAAGTAAGTAAAGCATGTAACAACGAACAGATGACTCAGATATTAGTTTTAAAACAATGAGATATAATTTATCAACTACTAATCCTACATAAAAAACGTTGTTTAAGTCAGACTGTAAAATTACATATGTAAGACATGCATCAAATACATAAAATGTGATTAAATTAACATAAAAATCATAATTAAATCACTTGATTATTTTCCACTGTTAACACTCCTTCTCACCACTCGAGTGTTTAGCGTTTGCGGTAGCTATAAGCCTAAACACGAAGAGTAACCAAAATCTGAAAATAACAAATCGCAAGCTTCTCAAACTGATGAGCCGGGCTGAATAATCAACGGTCTCATCCTCAGGTATTCGAATATCTCAACATCAAAACTCAGGATTTATTGATGGCACTCTAGATGAAAAGTACTCTCAGGATTGATCATTTCTCAGGTAGTACTTAATTGTTAATTGGGTCACGTTCTTCGGATCTCAGATGTTCAATACACTTCTCGGTTTGTCCGTAAATTCTCCGGTTGTCTTTACTCAACAGGTTATTAAAAGATTCTCAGGTTACGTCAATAGTTCTCAGGTTTACATAAATCTCAGTAATGATGTTAACGTCTCAAAAGTTTCAAATTTAAAGGAAGAGTTAATAATATTATTTTTATAAATATCGAACCACGATATATAACTCAAAACTCAGGAATACTCAATAAAGTCTCAGAAAACGTTGTTGTTAATGTTGGACTCAACCTCAATCATTTATTTGAATGCATAAAAAACTAACGGTCACCATACAATGAACACTCATAGTTTAATTTGGATCATTGGCGTCTTTGTTCGAATGTTTGTGCACGACCCCGATCGCTTGAATTGATACCACCAACACACGATCTGACCTTGATCTTTATCACGGATTAGATTTAACTCAAGAAACTTGAATGATGATAATGTTTGTAGCTTGCCGGAAGCGTTGGTATTCAATCTCAGGTTGCATGGTGTATCATGACCATTCCTCATTGTTGTGCTGAAATTTATTGTCAGTCTCATTCAATTTGGATGACAACCTGGACATCGATAGTCAATATATCACCAACATTGCTCAGGTCAACAATAATTTACTCAGGCAAACCTCAGATTCAACTGTAATATAAAACTCAGGTTGATGTCGTCCGCAAAAGAAAGAAGGTTTACAACAAGCGATTCTCACTGGAACGGACTCAGCATGTTGACGGGCCGAGATTTTTCAATGACTAAATCTCGTGAATACTAAATTTGAAAAAGTGAGCCAGCCACTCATTGCTGCTCAAATCTCAAACTCAGAGTAGCGCTCAGGTTTTAAATCGAATGCCTAAAAAATACATTCGATGTCGGGATCTGGTTAACTAAAAAAATGTTAATCCAGTCCCCAGGTACCTCTAATCAGTTGCGTTGCGATCGTCTTTTACCTCAGATCCGACCATCAAAATATATACAAGCATTGGCCAATGTCTTACAATTATATCTACGGTCGGTCCGGAAAACATGAGTGAACAGGCATCTATGAATGCCACTGAGCCTACAAATCCTATGTACAAAACACCCGTCGCTGCTGGATTCACCAGTGAAAATTCGCTCAAGTTGTTGCTGTACTCAGCAAATTCATAACTCATACGTTGCGACTATATACAACCCAGCCTATTCTCAGTCGACTTCTCAGTTTAATCTCAGTATTCGAAGAACTCAAGTATGATTTTATTATCCTCAACAATCTCTCACGGGCCCTCTGTATACTCAGGTGGCTAACCCTTATATGTAACCTGATTCAGCCAACTTGACTATCGATGGTGACTCACAGTCACAGAACACGTACCAACCATACCGGGCTTGCTGGTCTTCTCCGTTTACACTCATTCATTGTTATTAAAATGTGGCAATTTAACATTTATTTAATTACCTCAACGCAGTATTTCTCAAGTACTCAAGATTTATCTCATCTAGATAATCAAATGATTATTCTCAGGTTGCTCAAGTTATATTACTCAAGTCGTCTCACTGGTTGTACGACCTCCAATGTTGACAAGCGGGGGTTTTATTCCCTACTGTCTTTTATCTGGGTTCTCCAGTGGGTTTTTTCATAAGCAACCAAATCAAATTACTTGAGTATTATAATTATTATTGTTGGTTTAGAAAAAAAATGTATTTACAATATAAAGAAAATAGTTAAAAGAAATTAATGACAACATGGATCAAAAAGATGTAAATTACACTATAGAAATTAAGTAAAACAATCACTGACAAAAGAACTCAGACGAATCTATACAAACAACTCATAACTCAGGTGTAATTTCCATTAAACTCAAATAATAAGACCAGAATATATATTATAACAGTGACAAACTAATATTATAGAAACTCAGGTGATATGTGTAAATAGTTAATAAACAATGTAATACGTTCATGAGAATCTCAAACAAGATGTAAGATGGTAAATACTAAAAAGAAAGTTAGTTGTTTTACAGGAACTCAGGTCAAATCTCAGGTGTGGGAACACGGCAAATAACTCTTAAAAAACTCAAGAGAACTCATATTTATTACTCAATGGAACTCATGTGAAACTCAGAAATGAGAGCACGGCAAGATTCTTTATAACAAACTCGAGGAAACTCAGATTAAAAACTCATGTGTTTACAAGCTCTCGGTGTAACTCAGGGTATACTGTAAATCATCTCAAGAATAAGCTCATCTCAGGCCATACTCTCAACTCAGGTTATACACTCAGGCTCAGTATGTTGGCCGGGCGCAACACGAAACACGACTCACGACTGAATGATGGGCCATATCCAATGGTAACTTATACCATTGGATAAATCACGCCACATTCCTCAAAGTCCAAAATCCAGTCCCACGGATTTTCGATTCGAAGCTTTATCGGTTGAAACTCGAATGTTTCCCAACCGAATAACAGCTTTATCAGCTCATCGGGTAATGTTAATCAAAACATAACCAACGAGCACGAGTTCTCAGGTGGAATGTGGGATTCAATGGAATGCAACTTGTTGTGCGGGTGGGGTTATGCGGGAGAGAAAGTAAGTAAAGCATGTAACAACGAACAGATGACTCAGATATTAGTTTTAAAACAATGAGATATAATTTATCAACTACTAATCCTACATAAAAAACGTTGTTTAAGTCAGACTGTAAAATTACATATGTAAGACATGCATCAAATACATAAAATGTGATTAAATTAACATAAAAATCATAATTAAATCACTTGATTATTTTCCACTGTTAACAATACGAGGCTTTACATATGTGAGTACAGGTGTAAATACATGACCAATTTGGTGCTTCAGTCAAGTATTCAGTCAAGTAATCAGTCGCATCGCATCATTTGAAGCTAACCGGTCAGCTGCGAACTCAGCTCCTGCAACGTCTGTCTCTGAGCTTCGATCAAGGTTTCGCGCTCTTGTACTTTGGTTCGCAGCCTGCGAACTTCCTCCACTAGCCGGTTTACCTGGAGAAAAGAGCGACTGATCATTATAACTAATAATATTTCAATCCTCAGTCAATAAGAGAACCGTTTCCGACCGAAGATTACCTGTGGATATTGATGCCAACTGCGCTGCTGGTCGTTGACAATATCCGTGGCATTGGGTATGATTGCCATGTAGTGCCCGACATAACCATTGCCTGAGTACAACAGTCGCACTTGACCCGACCCAATGTCGACCACCGCATCGTCATCTTCAGTCCCGGGGTACTAAAAACCATGCCATATGACATTATACCAATCTCAATTGATTAAGAAGCTGAATTCAAACTGGTGCCAATTGTGTATGCACTTTTGCGAGGAAGATTTTCCGCAAGTCTGTTTAAGAAGTGCATTTTTGTGTACGCCATTCGGCGGTTTCCTATGCAAATGTTTTACAACAGGGGCGCGCAATCAGATCCAGTTTGCTAATCAGTTGAGAACGCTGCATTTAGCTTACAGTGCTGAGCGTTAACAACTCTTTATCACTTGTCAGTGAACAAATTCATGTGTGGGTGAGTTAATGAATCAGCAAGTAAGATGAAGCTAATGAATGAGCGGGTACGTGAGCGAATGATGGGGCAAGTAAGCGAAAGAATGAATGGGCAAGTGAGGTAGTGAAATAATGGGCAAGTAAGTGAGTGAATGCACGGGCAAGTTGAAGAGTGAATGAATGGGCAAGTAAGTTAGCGAGTGAACGGGCAAGTTAGTGAGTGAATGAATGGGCAAGTAAATTAGCGAAGGGACGGGCAAGTTAGTGAGTGAATGAACAGGCAAGTTAAAGAGTGAATGAATGGGAAAGTGAGTTAGCGAATGAACGGGCAAGTTAGTGAGTGAAAGAACGGGCAAGTAAGTGAGTGAATGAATGGACAAGTAAGTTAGCGAACGAATTGACAAGTGAGTGAATGAATGGGCAAGGTAGTGAGTGAATGAATGGGCAAGTAAGTGAGCAAATGAAATGAAAGTTTGCCTGGAACTTGACAGGTTTACAAGATAGTTTGCTTGTGACAATTCCCTAAATAGTCGATAACCAGTTTTTGCAGAATGAGATGGCCTCAAAAAAACAATTCACGAGCGTCGATTATTTCAGTTCGATTTGTTAAGAGCAAAGAAAATTTAGTAACAGTAACAGTTAATTAACATGAAACTTCAGAAAAAAACTGATTCTCAACTTTTTTGAAAAACATTTTTGCCTCAACAAATGGGAAGATTCGGACGAATGCTGATTAATAGGGGATCCACTCTACAGACACTCATAGATGAACATTGTTTTGGAGCTGACTCATTCGATAATAAGTTATTGAACTGACCGTGTGTGTTTCGCCCGTTTCCATGTTCGTGACATTGATGACCCGTCGGAGCAGCCGTTGCGTGGCTACCACCTCAGTGAGGTCCGCGTCACGACCGTTCTTGGACATGTCTTCCGTAACAGCAACCACTGCAGCACCAACGAAAACAGTTATAAAAAACCACCGCAGCAACATCGATAACTGTAACAGCAATGAACTAAACATCAATAATGAATGACAACGATAAAACAACGTAACATCGTAACCAACAATGCTTGGCGTACACCTCATCGGCTGTATGCACGACTGCAGTTCCAGGTGCAGTACATGGGTGATACGCCATGTACCGTTCGCTATTGAGAGCCATCTCGGCGTTGACGGCCTTGCGCAGCCTGCATGTTTCGTCGCGTCCCCCCAGACCGCGATGGAAACTGCGCTGTAGAAACAGTTTCTGCAAAGCACGCAATATGACTCATGAAACAACTGCATACTGGTGACAAAAACACATAAAACACCCATCAACATTAATAAAAAACAAAAATTAATAACAACAACAACAACTAAAACAACAATAAAAGACGACAACAACCCAGGACGACAACTAGAATACATCAGCATTCAGCAACATGAACCATAAAACAATAATCACTATCATTACAAAGACAACAACAACCTCAACAACAACCTCAACAACAACAACACCAACCCGTCACAGCGCGGGTCCACAGCCTCATTGTTCAGGTATCACGTGATCTTCGGTCCCACAGGTGGCGGCATCAGCGCAGCCTCCCTGAGAAGCCGTAGGATCTCGGCACGCAGCAAGATTTTCTCTGCCGTATATAACGGATTATCAGCCTACGTATCAGTCTACGCCTACTTCGTCGTGGATGTATGAAATCACCTGAACAGAAGGGGAACAGATATAACTTTGCCAAATTAAACTGAAATCCACCACAAGATGACCAACATCCGGTTGTATCCGGTTAATCATTTCATTTCATCCGACATCTCTCACCGGATTTGGATTCACCATAGTTACATACCATAACATGTACCTCATATTGCAATGTATGCGTGCGACCCATTATCGACTCTTACACCGAAGTTTTTGTCAAGGCTTGAAAACGAAATGTGCTGAGAGGCACGATTAACTTTGGTTTAAAAGTCAGTTTCCTCACAGCACTTTCTGTTTTCAAGCCTTGACATTGAGAAAAACTTCTGTTATATACTACTCCACGTTTGAACAACACACGAACGCTGTTTGATATTCAAACAAGACGTGGACACTATTTTATATTTCAACACCACACGAACACACGTGAACAACACACGTGGTTTACACGAACACTATTGAGAAGTTTGAATAACACACAAACACACTTTCTTTATTTGAACAAAACACAAACACTATTTCGATCGTTAAACAACACGAGAACACTATTTAGATATTTGAACAACACATGAATACTATCTAGTTGAATGAACAGCACACAAACACAATTTAGACATTTGAACAACACATGAATACTATCTAGTTGAATGAACAGCACACAAACACAATTTGGACATTTGAACAAAACACAAGCACTATTTCGATCGTTGAACAACACACGAGCACTAGATGATTGAATGATTCACACACCTTATTTGAATATTTTACCAACACACAAAAATAATTTGAATCGTTGAACAACACACAATGTATTTGGATTTTTTTACCAGACAATAATACTTATTGATTGCTCGACAAACAGGAAAGTTTCAGGGAAAATTTGTGTAGTCGCTTACAAGGATTGATGCCGGACACTAGCGGATGAGAAGGGGAGAGGAAAATGGAATTCCCCCCTCTTTGGCAATTTCAAAAAGTAGAATTCATTCCTTAAGGTGTAGGAAAAATGAACTGAAAACTGTCAAATCCCCCTCTTTGAAAAAATTCCGACCCTTTGAAGGATTGACTCGTCCGCCAGTGCTGCCGAGCACTAGCGGACGAGAAGGGGTGGGAAAAGTGGAATTCCCCCTCTTTGGCTATTTCAAAAAGTAGAGTTTGTTCCCCAAGGTGTAGGTAAAATGGGCTGAAAACTGGCGATTCCCCCCTCTTTGACAAAATTCCCCTCCCTTTGGGAAATTAGCTCGTCCGCCAGTGCTGCCGAGTACCTTTATTAGAAAAGCAAAAAATATATTACAAGAGTATAAAGGGGGCGAGCTTTCTAACTTAGAGACTTATGTAGACTTAACTTATAGTCCCCAATTAATTACTGTTCCAGGGAATTTTGTCGATGCACTATACGTCTTCAATGCAATTCTTAAATTTTCTTGAGCTATAGTGAACGGATTTAGGGGAGGTCCGCGTAAAAGTTGAAGAGTGAGCTTTTCTCTTTCATTTGAGCTTAAAATTTTAGGAATTGGTCCATTAGAACTCGAAAATATTGAAAAGCAAGCATTTTAGGGCTAATCGATACGATAATCGTTGACTTTGCTAGTTTCTCCATTATTTCGAGCTACACTGAACCGATTCCGAATATTCCATTTTTTACTGAAGAGGGTTAAGTTACTCTTCAATTTGATACCAAATTTTTTGAATACGTCCAGTTTAGGTCGGTATAATCCAAGAAACTAATACTGCATCGACAGATTTACGCTGGAACAGTGAATCATTGGGGACTATAACATGTACGCACAATTTTTTCACTAAATTCCGTGCATTTATATGCTAGAAAAAATGGCTCGGGTCGGGCTCAAAATGAAGTCACCTAATCAATTGAGAATGCTATACAAACGTGATTATACAATTTTTCTAAGCACCAAATTTTTTTTGTCATCAAAAATATAATCCATATGAAGTTTTACTGTCCGTTAACCCCCGATTGCCCGATCGTGAGAGCTCGGACAAGCTCGTTAGGCCCGCGCAGCGGTGGTATTTCAGTGGTTTAGCCAACTTCGTATGCACGCAGAAATTTCGTTTTTGAAAAAATTCGAGTGAAATTTTTGGGGTTTGGAAATTTGCATCGGAGACCCGAAGTGAATACAAGACAAGTGCAAAATTGAATATTGTCTCCTGATCAATTGAGCACACTACACCACTAGCGGACGAGAAAGGGTGGGGAAAGTGAAATTCCCCCTCTTCGGTGATTTGAAAAAAATAATTTCCCCTAAGGTGTAGGTAAAAAGTACTGCAAAATGACAGTTCCCCATCTTTGACTGAATTTTCCTCCTTTTTTGTAGAATTAGCTGAACCGCCAATAGCGCTCGACCGCTCAACCGCAATTTGAAGAAAATTCAGAGAATTTGATTTCAGAAAAAGAGAATTGTTACGGAGAGAGTTAACTTTGGATATATTTACATAGCTATGTAGGTTGATCGAGAGTCTTGTAGATAATACACGATTATTCTGTAATCAATTAGAATGAATGAGTAAGAATTCAGGGAGTTGCACTACTGCATTTATGAGCATTAAGCACAGTTTTTCTCAGTGAGGTGAGAAAGGACACCAAATAAAAAAGACTTTAAGCGGTAAAGAAACTAAATAACCAATCATTTCAAACAACTTTTATAAACTTCCCACCGCTCAGTAGGTGTATTTTTTTCTGATCTATTTCACTTTTGAGTTGATGAGATTTAGGTCTCTAACGAGAATTAAATAATACCCGGATTCTCTTCCGCCCTCTCTGTTGAGTTCAGGAATGTTTTGTTGCTCAGAACCTAAAGCAGATCGAAGAAACAACGCTAAAGTGTTTACGCGTTCTGAGCGAAAACATTTCAATAAGTCGTCTAAGGGATGCGACAGGGCGGAGGGGGTTTCAGTATAGGTGTCTGAACAAAACAACATTCACTCACTCACTTACTCACTCACTCACTCACTCACTCACTCACTCACTCACTCACTCACTCACTCACTCACTCACTCAACTCACTCACTAACTAACTCACTCACTCACTCACTCACTCACTCACTCACTCACTCACTCACTCACTCACTCACTCACTCACTCACTCACTCACTCACTCACTCACTCACTCACTCACTCACTCACTCACTCACTCACTCACTCACTCACTCACTCACTCACTCACTCACTCACTCACTCACTCACTCACTCACTCACTCACTCACTCACTCACTCACTCACTCACTCACTCACTCACTCACTCACTCACTCACTCACTCACTCACTCACTCACTCACTCACTCACTCACTCACTCACTCACTCACTCACTAACTCACTCACTCACTCATTCACTCATTCACTTACTACTCACTAACAGACTCACTCACTCACTCGCTCGGTCCCTCTCGCTCACAGAGCCAACTGATCAGTTTTTGGTTCAGTCAGATAATACTTCAGTTCGTCAGTCAATCAGCTAGTCAGTCAGTCAGTCAGTCAGTCAGTCAGTCAGTCTGTCAGTCAGTCAGTCAGTCAGTCAGTCAGTCAGTCAGTCAGTCAGTCAGTCATTCAGTCAGTCAGTCAGTCATTCAGTCATTCAGTCAGTCAGTCAGTCATAAGTCAGTCAGTCAGTCAGTCAGTCAGTCAGTCAGTCAGTCAGTCAGTCAGTCAGTCAGTCAGTAAGTCAGTCAGTCAGTCAGTCAGTCAGTCAGTCAGTCAGTCAGTCAGTCAGTCATTCAATCAGTCAGTCAGTCAGTCAGTCAGTCAGTCACACAGGCAGTCAGTCAGTTCAGTAAGTCAGCCAGTCAGACAGTTGGCCAGTCAGTCAGTCAGTCAGTCAGACAGTTGGAAAGTCAGTCTGTCAGTCAGTTCTGCCTGTCAGTGAGTCAGTTGGTAAGTCAGTCCGTCGGTCAGACAGTCAGTATGATCTGTTAATCAGTCGATCAGGCAGTAAGAAAGACAGCCTACCAAACGGTCAGGTAATCAGTCAGTAGGTTTTTCTGTCAGTCAGTGAGTCTTTCATATGGTTAGTCAGTCAGTCATTGATGAACATTACTCCAAGCTTTCAGAACTCAATATCGGTCAAATTTGTTTAAGGTAACCAGCGACAGCCATACGATAAATCTGCGAAAGTTGCTGTCTCACAGTTCACGTTTCATCCTAGATATGAACTTTGATTTTGTTAAGTTCGAGTAAGCGGAGGGGAAGTTATACTCATTTGACGGGGTAACGACAGCCACTTTGATAGCTTCACTTGACTTTGATTTTGGGTTCATGTTTTGCGAGGAATACAAGTCATGATTTACGAATTCTTCAATGCGATAAGGCTGAACCCTGGTCGAGCTATGGGGTAACGACAGCCATTGATTAGAATTTCTAAAATATAACTCATGTTTCATAACCACTGATTAATGATAAAAAGAAGTTACCACCTAGTACCGATGGCGCAACAGCCTCAGCAGGGGAACTAATTGACTAACTGCGCTAACAAACAAAACACTTCTTTTTGCGTAAATATTCTAAAAAACTATTTTAATTCCATTCCTCAATAAATATGACTGTTCGCTATTATTCTAGGTTTTCTTCTATCTTTCACTCACTCACTCACTCACTCACTCACTCACTCACTCACTCACTCACTCACTCACTCACTCACTCACTCACTCACTCACTCACTCACTCACTCACTCACTCACTCACTCACTCACTCACTCCCTCACTCACTCACTCACTCACTCAATCACTCACTCACTCATTCACTCACTCACTCACTCACTCACTCAGTGAGTCAGTGAGTGAGTGAGTCAGTCAGTCAGTCAGTCAGTCTGTCCGTCAGTCAGTAAGTCAGTCAGTCATTCAGTGATTCAGTCAGTCAGTCAGTCAGTCAGTTCAGTAAGTCAGTCAGTCAGCAGTCCGTCAGTCAGACAGACAGTCAGTCAGCAGTCTGTCAGTCAGTCAGTCAGTCAGTCAGTCATTCAGTGATTCAGTAAGTCAGTCAGTCAATCAGTCAGTCAGTCAGTCAGTCAGTCAGTCAGTCAGTCAGTCAGTCACACAGGCAGTCAGTCAGTTCAGTAAGTCAGTCAGTCAGACAGTTGGACAGTCAGTCTGTCAGTCAGTTCTGCATGTCAGTGAATCAGTTGGTAAGTCAGTCCGTCAGTCAGACAGTCAGTATGATCTGTTAATCAGTCGATCAGGCAGTAAGAAAGACAGCCTACCAAACGGTCAGGTAATCAGTCAGTAAGTTTTTCTGTCAGTCAGTGAGTCTGTCTTATGGATAGTCAGTCAGTCATTGATGAACATTACTCCAAGCTTTCAGAACTCAATATCGGTCAATTTTGTTCAAGGTAGTCAGCGACAGCCATACGATAAATCTGCGAAAGTTGCTGTCTCACAGTTCATGTTTTATCCTAGATATAAATTTTGATTTTGACAAGTTCGAGTAAGC
>OZ038443.1:14336174-14361174 GCA_964036265.1 Daptonema setosum
AAAACACTCTTATTGGGTTGCGGCAACAAATCGGATTGGTATAATAAATAAATAAATGTAACTTTTGACAGTTTATATGTCAATTTATTTTTTCATTGTTTTCGGTGCTCAATTGTTCTCCTATTGTATGTATGTGTTTGTGCTTGATTATGTACTCTATAGTATTGTGGTTAGTTTAACACCAATTCAAGGGACTTGTAAAATCATGATTATCGTATGTAGATTACGAAGATGTTTGCCAATGAAATTTTATGGTAAAGCTAGAATAATTTTAACCACAAGGTTGGTTATTTTTATACTTATTTTTCTTCTATTTTACAGTATTTTTCTTGAAGATTCTTCCGTGTTAGGAACTTACATTCGTGAAGTTTCCCATCCAGCAAGTTTTTTTCCCAATTTTCTTCTTGCCAAGATATTCTGTGCTCTCTTTCTTTGTGTAAAACCAGGTGCTTATTTAGAACACTGCTGTCACATTCTGAAACTCGTAATCATGCAAAATTGAATTTCTTATGTTGTTTTTTTCTTATAAGTTTAATGGTATTGATTGTAATCGTTAAGCCTGAAACGTGATGACACATAAAAATTTATTTTTTTAAATCTGAACTGTATTCAATGCAGATATTCCTGCGTGTTCTTACAATAACATGTGATGCTATTTCGATTAGATCCGTTGCTGGATCATTTTTTATAAATACTGTTTCCGCCCAGCTGCATGATGTAATTCTGCTGCCATTTCCGTTTTGTTTCAAAAACAAATTAATTCTCTAGAACGTTCTACATTTAACTCGGAACACAACGAAAACGGTTACGACAGGACATGGTAGCCATATTGTCGCCCATAGCCACAGCTGTTCTGATTCGTCCTCATAATATTATGTACCAGTACCCTGCTTACTTGCCCAACTTCAAATGTGCCTGTCGATTGTTCCACACCACTTAAAATTAGTCATTTTCCGTTCATGTTTTCTGATTCGTTTGATTGAACACATTTTTTTAGTTTGTATAAAAAACTCATGAAAAATTGAGGTCCGTAGTTGTTATGGCTGGTTTATTGCTACCGTGTGCGGCCTTGCATTGCATTGTCCCTACGCGCATGTGAAACTTTTTTTGAAACCTTTAGTAGCTGTGTTACAACAACTATGCGGCGATGAACTATTTAATTTTTACTTGTCTAGAAACTTAAAGATGCATTGATGAAATTTATTCTGAAAACTAAATGAGTTAAGTTTTGAAATTGATGAGTATTTAAACAACTATAAAGCTGTACATAATGTTTCGCATTCGCGCAAGGACAATGCAAGGCCACACACGGTAACAATAAATCAGCCATATTGTCTAATCTTTTGGCATAATTCGTTCTGCCAGCCTAACCACACGAACTTTTTTGGAATGCATGCCGTCATATCTTGTAACCTCGTGGTCTACGTTTTTTTCAATCAGGAAATCTAACCCCGTTCCTGAAAATTTACTTTGATTGCAAATTTGCTAAACTTGCCTTTCTCGTTTCTATTTATCCCTTTAATTTGTAAATTTCAAACGTCCTTCCGTTTATTTCTAAAGATATATAAAGTGAAGGAACAGAAAAATATTCTGATATCGTGGGCAAATAATGGAACTACTAGTTTCTTAATTGACCTCCAATTTTCAATGTAAATTATATTTATAATCCTTCATTGGCCCACTGTATTCATATGCAATAATTTGATTGCTTGAGAGGTTGATAATTATAGATTTCTTGAACAATAATTTTCGGGTTACCGAATTCATGTACAGAGATTGTATTCTGAGAGAATATGTTTGCAAAATGTTGTGATGCCCATGTTTCCATAAATTTGTTGGTTGTTTGTTTCTACATGATTATACTCATCGTTGTCATAAACCCACGTAATATACTGTGCCACAATAAATTATGAAACAACTTAATATTGAAACAGTTCCATTGTCGGATAAAATCGTGCTTGAAACCAAAATATATACAGGGTGGGCCAAAAAACCATACGATTTTGAACGTCAATAACTCGATCTATAAGCAACCGATTCAATTGTTTTTGCTCTCATTTGAAAGCCATTATTTCAACTTACGATCACTTAAATTTAATTCGTGTTTTATGGTGGTGCCCTGAAGTTACAGAAGAAAATTTAAAAAATCGTGTATTTTTAGCGAAAAAGTGATCGAAATGAATGGGCTATTGTGTTTTAAAAACTGTTAACGGAGTATTTCAGTTCATTAATAAATGGAAAGCATCAACTAACAACTAGTTAAGCCTTGTTGATCGAAGATTAATGAATGGTACACTCGATTTGATCATTTTCCTGAACCACCAAAGCCCGGGCTCAGGGTCAATGGCGGCTATGACTTTTGCCATGAAATTTTTTCCAAGCACTTACTATGGTATTCCTATATTTCCAAGTCAGAACTGAGCTCAGCAAACTCTATTTCTTTTATGGAACTTTTCAAATTTAGAAATTCGTAACCCAAAAAGGTCATTTTTTTTAACCAAAAAAAAATCCTGGTTTTCATCCAAAAACACGACTTTTTGGGTTTTCTTCTGTAACTTGAGGGCAACTCTATAAAACAAGTTATTTTTTATTTTAAGTTAAAATATAGGCTTTCAAATGAGAACAAGAACGAATGAATCGGTTGTTTATAACTCGAGTTATCAACGTTCAAAATCGTATGGTTTTTTTTTGGCCCACCCTGTATATAACAAATAAACTTCAGATATTGGCTCGATTACAAAAAAACAACGTGGTTATGAGATTTACAGAATCTAAATGGGCTGCCTGGGATTCAAGTGAAAAGTTGTAGTGTTAACTACTCCAACTTTGAATCGTTAGCTGCATTAAATGTAAGAGAAGGTGATGCATAAAAGCCGGCTGTCCGACTCAACTCAACCCATTAGCAGTGAGCTATAACATGCAATGTAAACATTAGTGGGTGATACCCGGGGATTGGACAAGTTAACGTGTCATTTGCTCATTGGAATCTCGAGATGCCATTTACTCTAATTCACATCAAACTGAGTGACAGTTACTTTCCTCATTGAAAAACATCATGTTCAAGATCACCTGCAACTTTCTGTATGTGGGATGAGTTCACTGACTGATTTATCTTGATTTATCTTATCTGAACTGGATTGATCTTAAAACGTGTTTTTGGTGTACAACATTTATCTATAACATTAGCGGACGAGAAGGGGAGGGAAACGTAGAATTCCCCGCTTGGCGGTTTAAAAAAGTTGAGTTGAAAGATCCCCCTCTTTTTGGAGGTAAGGCCCGTCGGCCAGTGATCTAAAGAATGGCTAACGACCGGATAAACATCGAACTACAAATTTAATTTTCCAGGCTGTTTTAATTTAAAAAACACATTTTTCAATTGAAAACCCATTCACTGGGGATCGGCGGATTTTCTCTTAATCCATTAAACTACCGATTAACAATCGTTGACGCTAATCTCACTGAATGAACAGCTGAAAATCAGTATCCATTAAAGTTCAATCGTTAAACAACAGATGTTAATCGGACTTCCATGAATATATTATGCTTACATCCCACATCTCCATCCTACTACTACAAGCTCCACTTACTGCAGTTGTCAATTGTAGAGAAATGAATATTTCAAATAATCAGCAAACGATTCGAAGAAAATCCGCTGCCTGATATTTGTGGTCAGCTGCTGTGAAGTCTATATTTATACCGTATACTCTGCTAACTGTTATACATACATACATGTCTCATCATCATACTCTTTTCCTGATCTACTGTATTCCGAACGTGAGACTTTGACAAGGTTTTTAAACTGTACCAAGTGAACTGAAACTAAGTGAGTTTATACTTATGTTCTTCCCATCAAATCAATGAATTCACAAAACTAACAGCTATTTTTCAGGTTTTTTTGTTGACTATCGGAATGTCGGCGTCACGCTACCTATTGGTTACGGTAATGCTGATAATGGTGATGGCATCAATAGAGAGTCATACTTGTTAGGCTCATTCACTCACTCACTCACTTACTCGCTTACTCACTCACTCACTCACTCACTCACTCACTCACTCACTCACTCACTCACTCACTCACTCACTCACTCACTCACTCACTCACTCACTCACTCACTCACTCACTCACTCACTCACTCACTCACTCACTCACTCTCTCACTCACTCACTCACTCACTCACTCACTCACTCACTCACTCACTCACTCACTCACTCACTCACTCACTCACTCACTCTCTCACTCACTCACTACCTCACTCACTCACTCACTCACTCACTTACTCGCTCATTCACTCACTCATTCACTCTCTCACTCACTCACTCACTCACTCACTCACTCACTCACTCATTCACTCACTCACTCACTACCTCACTCACTCACTCACTCACTCGCTCACTCATTCATTGTAGTGAATGCCAAAGCCGACCGATGGTGGATGAAAACGTTTCTGATGTACAGTCCGACTACCACTACATTGCCACCGTCAACTACCGTAACCCCGGTAAAGCGGAGATGGAATAAATTGAGGAACACGTTGCATCACATCAGAGCACGTACTCATGCAGGACGAAGCTTGTTCAGAGCAAGAATCTGGTGATTCAATTCATGTTTACTACATTGTACACTGATCCTTTACATGAACCCATACAGTACATTCATCAATTCTGCTGATATATTGAATACATAAGTGTCAACAATTAAATTGAAATCAATGGTAATGAAATTATTTATGGAAGTACATACAGTAAACTGATTGCGAATAAAATTTTTTCATGTTCTGTATATGTCAACATCAGTTTTCGAACACCACGTACATATCTCATGAAGCGCCGTTATCAAAATGCGTCCTTAATGATATAAACTCAGACTCAAACTGTAAAAAATGCCTAACTACAATTTGGCACACACAAATATACAGTAACTTACAGTAATCTGACTGCAGTGTACATTTGCTATGTACATACCGTTTGATTTCCCCCACTCATTTTGACCCACGTTTTCCGGCCTATAATTAATACGGAAAGACTAAATTACTGAAGATAACTCGGTACCTTGTTGATCCATCATTGTTAACATAAAAAGTTCGTAGGCACTACATGACCGCGTTTTTGCTTCGGATCATATGGTCTATTCTATATTGACACCGGACCTCAATTAATAGCCAATTATTCTATATGTACATCAATACAGGCTATAAAACATAAAATAAACATGAAATACATAATAATAATACATAAGATACGAAATCATAATATTAATTCTAACTAACTTAAAAACAGAAAAGAGTGAAAAACACTATTTCTATGGCGTTTCATCCTGAAAATCCGACGTCAAAGCTAACGATGCATGGACTCATCAGGGACGTGCATCGTACTTTCTAATAAAAACAGTAAGAATATAAAAACCACAGAAATCAGGAATAGAGCGATTTCAATAACGACTATGACGACTAGGTATGCGACCTCGGTATCCCGCATTTGAATGGTCTAATGTTTCTACGAAATGATGTGTGTATGAAGCTTTATTCGGCGAATATTGTATTAAGCGGAACAAAGTGCAGAAAATATAATAAAATAACCGACCACCAAGCCAGCAGTGAACTAAACAGAGCACACAATTAATTACACACACTCTAGTTAATAAACTGCCCCTGTTCCGCTGGGCGCTCGTTTTTGTCGATTATTGTCTAACTGAACCATATAATTTTGTAAGCCAAAGCACGCCGATGTGAATGCGCTATGCCGCTAGAACTTTCACTGAACCTGTTCGAAACGGGACGCTTTTTTCCTTCTGTATGTATGATGCCATCTAACTTGTACTACTAACTACGAAAAAAAATATATCTATTTGGTATCTTTTTCGGTATAACGTTTTGGCATGTGAAACTATTCAGTATTGTAGAAAAACACCATGATTACCATGGAGCGTTCGGAAGTGTTTGACATATCTGTCGTATATATAATGTGCAATGAGAAATCTATTTTTGTTTATGAAAGTACCTAGAACTTAACATTTGTACGTTTGTGTATGTAGAGAATATGGTCATATGAGAATAGATTCGTTTAACACAGAATAAGGCGAACGTTAATAAATAATTATAGAAACAGTGACTCACCAGGACCGGTCAATTAGTTATTTTCCCATAATTGCATCTTTGGGAGCAGCTGTTTCGTCGTCGCCGGAACACGAAAATCAAGTTGTATCAAGTACGATGTCACATGATTCTGATTCCGGCCCATAATTTGTTGCTTATGTTTGATTCATGTACTTTATATATAGACTTATACAAAGTGAAAAGAAATTAATATCAAAGCTATCAAGTCTAAAACAGTCGCCTAACTCTGGAAATTGGCTCAGCTTAGTCGATTGCAGACATCAACTAGTTTTAGATTGCATGTTTGTTCTACAATTAGGTGCTTAACTTATACTTGGAATAATCCTGAATATCAGCGTTCAAACGTACATACATTATGTATGCAAAGATTATCTACGAATGGATGTGGCAATATCGATCTCTGCATATGAGATGGAATGCCACCGAAATGTATTTGTGGGATTACGTCGAGTACGATCATTGACCATTCAGGGCCCCGTTCAATAGCTGCCCTAAAGTCCTATGTTGATATGGAACGGAAAGATTTGTCAGACAGTTTGTCATATGTTGTTGACTGAGTGCCATCAAGTTACATTGCCTATGGGAGCAATCCATCTCAGTTACGCGTAATCGGCTTAACTTTCACATGCCCGCTCTTTTCACTGATGTACGGTATTTTCAGGATTGTCAACATTGAATGTCTTACTACATTCAATGAACTTATCACGAATCAAGATGAAGTCCATATAATCTTTTTTACGGAAATCATTTCCTATATGACTGAGTGGACCCCATAATTGAAGCATGGGTGAAGATCGTCTGATGTTTCATTTACATAGGTATTACTCATGTTGTTGAATGACCTCAACTATCAGACAACCAGCAGACCAAACCAGTAAAAAAAATTTGTATGTCTGATGCCAACCGATGCTAAACAAAAGGATTGTTGGCCAGTTTTACCCACAAATGCAGTTATCGTCTGCATACTGTTTTGCATAACATGGAAGGCTTCTGGATTCGTTATTTCTGGTATGCTGACAGCTATACTGTGCGTAATCGACAACGATATACAATTGAATTATGATTTTCACACTGAGTTGTGTTGTGATTCAGTTAGGCGTCATAATCTCTATGATTTATTATTGTTTAGCAACGTACGTATTCATTGAAGTTTACCGCAGCCTTTACTCGTTCCATTGTGTCCAGAAATTGTCGTGCAATTTTGTCCGTTTCATTATTTGGGAGGAACACACATTGGAGAGTATTACAGCGGGGGAGAGATACTGTTACAAAAATAATTATGTATATACATAAAATACTATGCATGCATACATTCAGAAACACGTTTTCTCAAGCTTAACTTGGTTGTTATAACTGAAGTCCTATTATATTTCTAATAAATAGCCAGTTTCGTCTTCTGGCGTAGTTGTCTATCAATAATCCATGATTTGTAATGCACTGAATGCCCGAAGGCAACCACGTTTGACATAAACCATTCATTCCCGATTTTTATACTTAGTATATGTACATATACGGACCAACATACGGACTAATGTGCCAAATGGACCAACATGGAGACCAACATACGGACTACTGTGCCAAATGGACCAACATGGAGACCAACATACCATACGAACCAACATACGGACCAACGTACCCTACGGACCAACATTGAGACCAACATACCATACGGACCAACATACGAACCAACGTACCATACGGAACATCATGCAGACCAACCTACCATACGGACCTACGGACCCTACGGAACATCGTGCAGACCAACCTACCATACGGACCTACGGACCCTACGGAACATCGTGCAGACCAACCTACTATAAAAACAAACATGCCGACCATCCTACCATACGGATCAACCAGCAAACCAACATGATTTCCACGCCAAAAAATTACACCGACCGTATGGAAGCTTGTAACATTTTCGTTATTCTTCTCAGTAGGCGGATTTTTCATCACGCAATATTTTTTCTTCTGTTTTATCTTTGTGTTTTGCTTCATTGTCCGAATAATTTTACTGTAGCTATCTGCTCATCACAATAATCATCGGACAACACGATAATCATTATTCTGTCTTGACCAGATTTATAAAAAGCCAAGTCTCTTTGTTCAGCTGGCTTTCTCTCGTATAAAATATAAGTGTATGTCTCTTGACTAAACCAATGATTAGGGTATAGCCAGTGATGTAAACCTGGAAAAACTCGGACTATGTGAATCCGAAAGCCATCTTGTTTGTGATACAGTCACACACTTATGTTTATTGGATTGAAATACTGTAAGGTCATTTTATTTACAAAATAACGTTCTGTTGATAGTTTCTGAAAACTTTCTGAAATTATCAAAAAAGAGAACAAAAACAAGACCAAGAAACAAAACATTTTCACGTCTTTCAGGCCAAATCAAACCTTAATCTTAATACCTGCGCTTTATCTGTTATAAAAAAACTAGGGAATAACACGATATGAACCGTGGTGTATGAACTTTTGTCGTGGCAAGATTAAGATGATAAGGTCAAAATAGACAAAGAAGTTGCATGTGAACTTTTTATGACATATTGTATTGATTACGCTCAACAACTATCAGTCCCACTCGGACTAGAGAAAAACTAAAATGTAAATCCCTCTCTTTGACCGTTTCAAAAAAATTTTTTACCTTAAAGTGTGGGTAAAATGGCTTCATAACTGCTAATCCCCTTCTTTGAGAAATTTCCCTCCCTATGGAGAATTGGCTCATCCGCCAGTGATCAGTATCAGTGTAACTTAGATACACGCAATTGCTCAAAAACGATAAAGTTCACAGTCGTGTTTGGCTGTAAGTGCATTATTACAAGACGGATCCAAAATGAATGTATCTGCTTTGCTATTGTCTATATCAAGTCTCACGAACGTACAAATGGATCGGGAAGTTATCATTGTTGTTGTTGTTGTTGTTGTTGTTGTTGTTGTTGTTGTTGTTGAGGGTCGGTCAATCGGCTTTGTAGTCAGCAGCCGTCGCACAGCTCCGTAGTTGCAGGTTACCATGGTTTGAGCGATTGAGTTAACCTCTAATGGGTGACTTTTAGGTACAGGAGAGTAAGTTTTTTGCGGATATCATCATCAACAAATACTCTACTGTTTTGATTAATCGTGTATACAATGGACCATGCAATCCGGGGACTAAGAGGAATCGTCATACTTCAAATACAAAACACCCAGCTGAATGAACTTCTTTGCAACTTGATCAGTAAATTTTTACGGCGCATCGCTGTGTTATACAATTAAATGAGCCATTGGTTAGGTTGGAAGAGTTGAAGCAACACTTACAGAAATATAATTTGATGTAATGTGATAGATCAGGGATTATTTAGCTTTTTCTTTTAGTAACCGTACATTCAGTTTTTACCTTCAATAGCACAGACAATTTCTCAGTTTCCCGTTCCGAGGAGCGTTAGCCTAATCGACCACTTCCTGACCTGCCCATATTCTTTTCCGTGTAAATAACTGTAATGTAATTCAGCAGTGATCCAAAATCTTCTGGACGACAGTGGATAGTCGATACTCTAGCACACCATGAATCAGTCTACCCTCAAACCAAAATCAAAATCTTAGCTTAATCTTTTTTATATCACTAATGTCTTAAAAACATTTTTTGGTAGCGTGCCGTTGTGTTATACTATTGTGCTATTAATTGCGTTGTGTTATACTATTGTGCTATTAATTGCGTTGTGTTATACTATTGTGCTATTAATAGCGTACAGACACATTTTTGCCTCATTTCTAGTTTTGTCGAATGTCTAGTATCGAAAACTAGTGCTCCTGGTTCGAAACCTGACTGACACAGAACCTGACAGGTGGCTCTAGGGTTTCACCAATGCCCGTCAGTGCGTTTAACAACTCTGGCCACTACGAAAACATCATTCTGATATGGTATTAGTGTGCCCTGTTGACTTCAGTAATGAAGAAGTCCCAGTGAAAAAAATATACATCATTTACAGGAATATATTTTAGCCCTATAAACAGTGGCTTAAAAAGCAATATGTGTTTTTTAACAAGAAAATGTTATTACGACTAATGAAAACAGTTTAATTAACCGTTAGTAAGCAAAGCAGTCAGGCAAGACAGGCAAGTTTTAGCCGATAATTGGCTAACAGACTGTGTATGTATATAGCTGAGCATTGGATGTATAGTAAAGACGTATCGCAAATACAAATTTGATAACAAATACGAATTTGTGCCATATCATCCAACAATGCAGACAGATAAATTTATTACTCAATAAAACTTCCAACTGTATCTCACTTATTAATCTAGTTATCTACGAAAAAATTCATATTCATCTTTTTTAGAAAGTTTTTTTACCAGAAGAACAAAGGTTTGGCCTGATATCATTAACTCTTATAAATATGACATGCCAAATTAAAACTAATTGATGTTTATAAAACGTTGCCTCAACATTGAAACTAACATAATAACATATTCTTTGTATGTATTACATGTTATACTGACGCTGATTGCAGTTATTATTTACTGCAAATGCAAAACATAGAATACGTGATCCAACTAGCCACTTACCGATATTGTGTGAGCAAGTTTACACGTCTGGATTTAGCTGATACGTAATCAGATGATACGATGTGATGAGTAGGAGTAGTGCATGACGTTTACACGCTCCTAACTTTCAATTCCATATATTACTTCAATATCCGTTGCCGTCCGCCCATTTAAAGTGGCCATATTAAATCGAACATGAATGTGGTCGACTTTGAGCACTTGTACAACAAAACGTTAGTCATATTGAATTCAAATTCAAAATTAGAAATTAAAGATAAACCGATATGTTCATAAATATAATTCATCGAAAAAGCGTATCTCTACCGAACCATTTTAAAAGTACGGACGCCGGTTCACATCTGGCTCTACTTTAATATTTCAGACAATGCGATTAAATATGTACAATATGTAGTACATAACTGAAGAAATGATAGTGATTACCTACAGTATGAATTTTTCGGCCAAATGCAGTGGCTGATTTTTCAATTGTCTTGAATTTGAGAATGTTATGAACTGACAGAATGTGATGCGAAAAGAAACTGGATGAAGGGATGCTAATGATTACGTACAATGATGTTTTACGTAAGTTGAGTTAGCTGATAATTTTCCCAAGTTTTTACAGTGTGATAACTTGTAATAATTTTAGTGTGAGTGGTGTGTGCGAAGCGACCAAGACTTCCCGATCCGAGCAACAACTGGCTGGACTCATCACTACCGTAATCGCATTCGTTTGTCTCATTGTCGATGCTGGTTCGTCTGATCTAAATTAAACATAAAACTGTACAGTGTACATTATTGAACCATTACCGCCACCATTGATTCACACCGTAATAGTATAAAAGTGTTATTATCAGATGAACTCACAGTGAACGGTAATGTTTCATTGGGGTATGTCGCTGGCCGTTCCACCTGGATCAGACGACATTTGACATAAACCTCGTAACCAATCATAATGAGCAGACCTAAAATACTTTTTTTGTGTATCATAGTTCATCAAGATAAATCCTAAAGTATTAATATTTTAATTATATTTTTATAACTTTATTAACCACAACTATTTCAGGTGTGGCGTACCTGCAACATCGCATCAAGCCACTGCATGGTAGCTTTTCTATACTCTACAACAGTATGGTCGTCACCGAGTGTACCAATTTACTCCTTTACGTCGTTTTTGTCGGACCATCCGTTTTCTTGTTAGTTTCGCTGTTTGTTGAAAAAAATCTTCGCCATTCTTCAAAACTCATTTGGGTTATTATATTAACCAGGATTCAGGACATACAAAAGCATTTGTACACGCATTACATGGGTATCGTATGAAAATAAGGGTTTTATTAACTTGATGAAGATTGCAGTTCCTCAGAACAAGTGGCACATTCAGTGAGCGGTCGTCGCGTGGGACATTTGTTCCTGGTGCTCTGGAACACCGACATTTACCTGATGATCTCAATTGCCATCAATCGATATCTGGCCATTTGCTATCCGTTAAACGTTGGTTATTTGTATATTCGATGATGTGCTTTTGCAGAAAAAAAGATTTTTACGCACTTATTCATTTTAATAACTTATTTTTTAAAATGAATTTCAGCTTCCGGACTGCAAAGTCTGATCTAAAAACAAAAAAAAGATACGGATACATTTTTTCGGAAGGTACATAGTTGCCCAGAGATAATGAAAAATCAGTCACCCGTAAAAATTGTACGGCACTAAAACATCTCATCGACAATAATAAATAATATTTGTAGAGAATTGCTGTCGCATGCATAAATGTAATGAAGTCATGATGGATTTTGAAGATAGGTCCTTTAAAAATTAGGTATTTTAGAGATAGGTATTTATAAAACCCCATATTTTCAGTATTCCAAATGGTGTACCCCACGAGCCGCCGTCTACAAAGTAACGTTCTGTTATACGCTCGCAATAATCAACACTTTTGTTGGTCACGTTTTTATCATCGAAACTAATCCATTTGAAATATTCACTGTTCACAAAAAACTGTCTGATTAGCTAAAACCGAACCATGAAAATAGTTTGGCAATTGTAATCTAGTAGTGTTCAGAGCGACAGCTTAAAAAATTTATCTGACCACTACAAACACACCATCGTGATATGGTATTCAGATAGCTTTTTGAGTTCAGCGATGTGATGAAAGAACCAAATAAACAAGATAATTCTAAACCATTTCAGGTTTACTTCTGGGAATCGTGTGACTTTTATGTGAATGTGGGTTGGCTGGGTTATGTGTTCGACAGCTCGGAGTGTGGCCGAGTGTTATGGTGGCACTGCACCACGGCATGCAGTGTCGGCATAACCATGATATGCATATTCAACATGGCTACCTTTATGGCTTTAAAAAAACGACATATCGTTAGTCAACCAAATATGCATCTGGTTTTTTTATACTTGATACTTTTTGATATTTTAAGTACATTTCATACATTATTCATAATTTCAGAATATGACTGGGTGCCTCATTGCTGAAAATCAGTCGAGTCCAGCCAATTTTAACTGTTGGTTGTTGTTGTTGTTGTTGTTGTTGTTTTTGTGTTTTTTGTTGTTGTAGTTGTTGTTGTTGTTGTTGTTGTTGTTGTTGTTGTTGTTGTTGTTGTTGTTGTTGTTGTTGTTGTTGTTTTTATTATTATTATTGTTGTTGTTGTTGTTGTTGTTGTTGTTGTTGTTGTTGTTGTTGTTGTTGTTGTTGCTGTTGTTGTTGTTGTTGTTGTTGTTGTTGTTGTTGTTTTTTGTTGTTGTTGTTGTACTTTTGTTTTAGTTGTTGTAAATCATGTTTTTGTTATTAACAGTGGACCCCACAAAATATGGACATCGTTCTATTCTAACCCTGACGACATCTTATCAGGGCACTGCTATAAGCAGTCCGGCTGAGGTCAGTCAATCTGGACTTTTAAAAAAATATAAAAACTCAACTGCAAAACTTTTAATAAGTTTAGCCATTTGATAATACTGACGGATGGCAAGAAGAGATGAGGGTTAGCAAGAATGCGGATGGAACTGAATGCCTCGTTATTGCATCCATGGATCGTTATTCAGATGGTTATTATAGATGGATAGATGCATAAATGGATGGATGGATTGATGGATGGATATATGGATGGATGGATGGATGATGGATGGATGGATTGATGGATGGATGGATGGATGGATGGATGGATGGATGGATGGATGATGGAAAGAGAAATACTGTAGATAAAATTAATAAACCAATTAATTTTCAGCCCCTCACATTAATTATGAGGGTTCGCAAACTCGACTAACGATAAATGACACGGTTTCGTCGATACTACATGAAGAAGACCAAGATATGAGGAATTCGGTATCTTACTCAGACTATGATAAGAAGCGTTGGTGGTCTTATAATAAGTTTATTTAAATACAGTGTTACTTTATCTACATACATGTTACTCATATCAACTGTGATCAATCACTATATATTTGGCTTTGACTGAGTGACAAACTACTGTAGGTGATTGACTGACTGATTGACAGACTACTTGAATGGCTTACTAATCAACAGAATATTCGTCTGACTGACTGATTAACAGATTATTTGACTAACTGCCTCATCGAGTACCTGATTGACAAACTAATTGTCTGGATGCCTGATTAACAGATTCATTGACTGATTGGCTGCAGCTCCCAAAATCAACTCAGTGAGGCGAACGGTATCCAGCGAATGTTGTGTGATTACGGTAGACGACATGGACCCGGACATTGGCCGATCCACGTCCAAGTTATCGCAGATTCGTCAGGCGTATCGAATGAGGAAACTGAACAAACGCCGCATGTACGAGATCAGATTCTTCATCCAAGCTGCATTGAATGCTCTATGTTTCGAGGTTGGCACAGATATGGCATTTATGTACGAGCTTTACTGGTTCGTTTTTCACCATACAAAGAAGACCTGCAGTAATGTAGTTGGTACCATCCGTTATTCAGCCGACGCACTCATTTTTTGTCGTTGGAATTGTTGATTCACCTGTTCCACTGCAATTATGATTTCTGATTGGTTCTAATAAAAAAATCGTCATCAAAATCCAAGTTCACAAAAAATAGATAACCTATCGAGCCATCTGTTGATAGGCCAAACAAAGACATTTCCATCGAGACTGAAACATTACTGCCCGCGAGCATTACATAGATGTCACCAGACAGTATGATGTTTTAGAGCTTATGGTATGTTTCTGCTTGTGCATAACCGAAGGATCAGATAGGCTATAGCTGTATAGTGCTGACAAACTTCTATTAGAAAATTTTGTTTGTAACATTTTGTCCTGCGCAAATGCAAATTATGGATCCACACAAAAACTGCTCTGAAAATGGTCGTTTTCGAGGTGAATTATATTTTAGGAAGTTCGGAAGTCACATTGGGTTCATGAAACATCACTTTACTGTTTGAAATTTATCATTTTATCTTATTTCTCGTTTTTCAAGCTAAAAATAGCTTTCATAGAAAAAAACTATAAAAGTAGTAAAAACCAAGTGGTCTTTTATTAAATCTTTGTTTTATAGTCCCAATGTGAGCTTAGAAGCACTTAAGAGTTTATTTCATCTTTAAAACAAGCATTTTCGAGTTGGTTCTTGTGTGGATCCATAATTCGCATTTGTGCTGGACAAAATGTTACAAAAAAAAATTTCTAATAGAAGTTTGTCAGCACTATACATGCTTGTTTTTCCAGGGCACCATCGTCTCCTACCACGTACTGAGCCTGATGTGCCACAGTCCATGGGGTCTGTTCATCACAGGCAATCTACCACTACTCATTACACATGGAACCAACGGGTTAGTCGCCAGCTTATTCCATTTTTATAGGGCATCCGTTACGTAAACTAGCAGTCATGCATTGGGGACATGACAGATGACTCAGAACATGATGCGTTGCTTCGGGGTGTCCGTCTCATTTCCCGTCGATGCTTCCAACTTCCTCCATCATCATTAGAGACACTTGTTTACTTCCATGATGAAGGAGTTGCTTCAGCTTAAAATATCTCGAATTGTATCAATGACTGTTTCAACTACCTCAAAGTATATCAATGATTAATTCAGTTATCTCAGACTGTATCAAGGATTGTTGCAGCTTCATAATGTTGTTGGTACACGCCGACCTGCGTGCAGCCATCAGTGCTCGATGGGCACCAAAGCCAAAGGCACATAGACCAAGTGCCCTATCATCAATTGCTGCCACATCAAGCATGCTTTAAAATATTTATATGATTTATCAAAGTGTACATTTTTATTATTCTTAACTATAATATGTATATCCACACACTACATGTGATGAACACACCACACCACACCTCATTTTTTACTGTGATAATATCCAAATTCAACCAAAACATTTCTTCTGATTTTATGATCATGTCTGTTCTTATATATTTCATTACCCAAAAATAATTCAAATAAGTCAATCTTGTTATGAACCGAACTGTTTATTGTATTCACAAATAAATCTGTCGATCAAAATTTGGTTGTCAATGAATTTTTGCTTGGCCACCGAAGTCATTAGCCAGTGGACGTATCGATGCATTGTGGACAGGTCCATGCTTTCTTCCAGTAGTAAGGGCACTTCTAGAACAATTCACAAATCACGAATAGGTGAGTGAGTGGGTGAAATAGGTGGGTGAGTGAGTGAATAAGTGAGTGAGTGAATAAGTGAATGAGTTAGTGAGTGAATGAGTGAGTGAGTGAATGAGTGAGTGACTTAGTGAATGTGCTCATATATGAGTGCGTAAGGAATGAGTGAGTGAGTGACACCAACCCATGCCCAGAGTACATCTCACAGCCACAGTTATCTTTTTAGACCCAGATACTACGATGCCACTATTACGACAGCCTGACTGAAAATTGTTATGGCCGTCATCATAGTCGAACATGTATTAGCAACAACAACAACAACAACAACAATAATAACCATGACAACAACAACAATAAAACACGAAAACAACAACCACAACAACAACATCAACAACAACAACAACCAAGACAAGATCAACAACCACAACAACAACAACAACAACCACAACAACAACAACAACAACCACAACAACAACCTGCACCGCGAGTGCGTGCATCCGACGAGCAGTGATGAGATCGCGACACTGCAGGTGCACGATGAATGGCTCGAACTTGAGGGTTATCACTGAATCCTGATTTTGTCCACCACGTGAATGATTCAACATTCGTGACCATAGATCATCGGAGAGATCATCAGGTGCTGAAAAAAGAAAAATCAACAAAACAATGATGAAAGTTACGAAACACGTTCTTGTCGCTTCATATGAATGAGTAAAAAAGTTATGCTACACACTAGTTGATTTAGTAAAAGGGTTTCAATCCGATAAATTTCTACTCACCAGAATGCGAGCTGTACAACCACTCAATGTGTTGTTTGACCCGTGTCCGTTTACCGTTGGCAATGTCTTCCTGATCTCTATGTGTTTCAGCTGCATGCAGATCACCATCAGTATCAGTGTTGGAAGACTCCAATTCTGATTCATCATGGACTTTTTTTAACGTGGTTACGGTATGTGAGGCGATCACAATCATGACTCGACCCGAACATGAACTGCTGGTACAGAGGTCGGGATGCCCGTTTATATGGGTAATCAGGTCAGAGATCGGGGCGTCGATCGAACCTGTACCAACATAACATGTTATAGTGATTCTAGTGAATAATTGGCATCTTAACTTTTGCTACCCGAGTAATTTCACATGTTATAGCATAGCGCTGTGACTTGTGAGTGCAGTTGAGTCGATCAGGGCGCTTTCAAGCATGTCTTCTTATGTATTTCTTTCAGCCAGAGGTGGGCCGCTGGGGGGGGGGGGTTACCCCCCACTTTTCAGGGCCGGCGGGTAGCACCCCCCCCCCCCTAGACAAAAATTTAGGTCGCCTACCCCCTCCCCCCCTACTCGAAATTTTTGAGAAAATCGGCCTCAAAACCTCGATTTGGAGGCTCATTTTTCAAAATTTTCTGGCTGTGAGAATTTTTGTGTCAATTTTCTTGGTTAAAACCTGAAAAAACCGGTACATGTGATGTTTATACCTTATAATAGAAGATTTTTTAGCAAAATGCGAAAAAAAAAATTTCTACTCCCCCCTCCCTACCCGACCTTACCCCCCCCCTTTTCGGGGTGGGGGTAAACTGAGATTTCAAAATTCTACCCCCCCCCCCCCCAACCCCTGCAAAACGCCAAAAAACCCGGCCCACCCCTGCTTTCAGCTGATGTTTGAAATTAGAAATTTAACTTTCAAACTGTTTTTTTCAAACCCATGTAATCCTTTACGTGGTTCACTCTTTTAAGAGACTGTCATCACAATGTGTAACTTAATTCTCATAAAATAAGTAAGAAAAAACATCGACTTTTGTTGTAAATAACGCTGGTGATAAACCTTTTCTGCTAAGATCGCATTTGGAAAGAGCGTGCTGTTTCTGCTTGTCAAAGTGAGGGTTAACAACATTGGCATCTTCACTGCTGGACATCATGGAATGACTAAAAATAGATGTGAACCTAGCTCAATAACCATTAAACGCTTATCAGTGCTTCTAAATAAAAAAAATTTGCATGAATTACACTTAATTTCACCAATTTCATACATGCTAAAATTCATTGCTTAAAATGTATAATTTTGATATGGAAGAACCATTCATTTATCTTCTGCATTAAGATATGTCCGACCGACAGTACATTGGAATTATTTTGTTTATTTATAAATTTAGTTATGCAGTTGATTTGTTACTGGCACAGTTAAGAATGATGTTACTGTTTGCAGAATAATGAAATAAGCAATTATAAAACTGTTGCATTGGCTTGTAACTCGCTTAATTGCAAATTTTGGTCATATTACTATGAAATAACGAGTTACACGTCAACACTGATACTTATACCATAAAATTTTATATTACAGTACTTCACAGTTTATAGAAAGTGAAAAATTTAAATTATAAAGTATATAAAAAATATAAACATCACAAACGTTGAGAAGAATGATCAGAGTTTTGTTCTCGAATCCATTTACCAGCTATCCAAACTTACAATGTCATGAATGTTACATAAAGCGAACCGCAAAAAATAGAGCACATAAGCGACTGATCACATGTTTAATGTAATTGATTGAGAATGAAGTGGGCTTGGCACACACGGCGGACTTAGAAAAAGGCATGGTAACTAAAAATGTACTAAACAGTTATATATTTATTTACAATTTAATCGAAGTACTCGAGAGCATCATCAGCCGATTTGCCCTCTTGGAAGCTGCTGAGCTCGACTGACCCACTGAAATGGTTGTACACACGCAGATGGACGTGCTCGTTCTTGGCCTCATCCACCAAAACCTGCATATAGAGTTGATCAATTAGTGAGTCCGTGAATGAGTGGATCGTTGAGTGATTGACTCAGTGAACTGATGAATGTGTGAGTCAGTCAGTGAGTTGATGGATGAGTGAGTCAAATTTCAACCTTGATAAAAAAGTTGGTTCCGGCGACCACCTGGGTCTTCACTGACACCGGCTTGAACACGGCATAAGTCTTGCCAGTTTTGCTTTCCAGATCCGCTTTCACCTGCAATTGGATTCAATACAACAGCTATCAAATATCAGTACATCGAAATAGTTGTTATCGTTTTTACTGATTTTTCGTAACTTCACGTATGTACATACTGTCCATCTTAGCACAGTGCAGAGTTTTGTGTAAACCAGTACATTTGCATCTTGTTCCCACGGGTTGGTGTAAATCTCTAAAGGTGATAGTCTAAAAACGTCTTTGATTGGGTGAATAAAAAATAAAATAAAAAGAGAGTAATAATGTTGAAGCAAGTCAGATGAGCTTGTTAGAACATATTAATGAGTTTTACCTCTCCCTGGGAGCCAATAAACCTACTGTATTCCAGCCAGTTCAAACGCGAAAAAATCTACAACAATTACACACCCCAGAATTGAACCAAAATTACGGTATGATCGCACTGTTTTACACATGATATTGCGCACTGTGCTAAGACGGTGTATGTATGTACATACGAACAATATTTTCATTACAGAAATGCAAATCCATAATAATAATGATGATGATAATATAAGAATGGAGTATCAAACGTAAGGACGATGGTTTTTTTATTTCCCGATTATTTCAGCCATACGAAACAAACTTAATGCAATATGCTTCCAATCACAATAAAACACCTTACAGACGATTCCGAGGCAATGTACGAGCCTGCGAGTTGCATTTAACGGTGAACCTGTTCTGCAACACCAAAATTGTCGACAACACCAAAATCGACAACACCAAAATTTTCACTAAAAACCCCAACATACACCATTTTCAACTTCTAAAGCACCTGACCCACCCCACCCCACCCCACCCCCACCCCACCCCCCGCCCCACCCTAAGTCAAACCCCACCCCACCCCACCCCCACCCCACCCTAAGTGAAACCCCACCCCACCCCACCCCACCCCCACCCCACCCAAAGTCAAACCCAACCCCACCCCACCCCACCCTAAGTCAAACCCCACCCCACCCTAAGTCAAACCCAACCCCACCCCACCCCACCCCCACCTCAACCCCACCCCACCCCACCCCCACCCCACCCTAAGTCAAACCCAAACCCACCCCACCCCAACCCACCCCCACCCCACCCTAAGTCAAACCCCACCCCACCCCCCACCCCCGCTGTCAAACCCCATCTGAGGTTTGTATGGGGGGAGTTGCCCAAATAAAAAAATCTAGATTATGGGTGTTTCGGAAGTTATATAGGTAGGGTAATTACTACCTGCAACCGTTGACCTCAAATCGAATTAAATGGGTGATTTTTTGAAATTTGATTTTTTTTGCCTTTTTTCGAAAATGGTCGTTCAGCCGGGTCTGTTTGACAGCCGGCCAATTGTGATACAGAGGTCGCATAGAGAAAACAAAACTACTTTTGAAAACTAGATAAAATGTTACGTCGTTTGAGTGTTAGAAATTGTAATTTGGAGAATTTTTCAAAAAAAAATATTGTTCGGAAATAAATTATTTGTTAATTTTTTTTAATTTGAGAATTTTTTAAATCAAAATTCCCAAACTGCCGCTCCAAGCTAATTATTTTCATTAGTGTCGCGAAATGCCCACCTATTAAGGCTTCAAAATGAGAGGGGTGCATCAACCACATTGGACTCTTGAGGATTTTTGTGAAAAATCGCTAAATTTACCGGTTTTCGAGAAATATTTTTTTGTGCTCGGTACCGGGAGCATATATGCACATATTAAAACGTGCTGGAACCGAGCACGAAAAAAATATTTCTCGAAAACCGGTAAATTTAACGATTTTTCGAGAATCTATCAAAAATCTATCAAAAAACAATCTAGAGTCCGATGTGGAGATGCACCCCTCTCATTTTGAAGCCTTTATAGTTTGGCATTTCGCGACACTAATGAAAATAATTTACTTGGAGCGGCAGTTTGGGAATTTTGATTTGAAAAATTTTCAAATTTACAAAAATTAACAAATATTTTTTTCAGAACAAAATTTGTTGTTTGAAAAATTCTCCAAATTACAATTTCTAAAACTCAAACGACGTAGAAGTTAATCTAGTTTTCAAAAGTAGTTTTGTTTTCTCTATGCAACCTCTGTATCACAATTGGCCGGCTGTCAAACAGACCCGGCTAAACGACCATTTTCGAAAAAAGGCAAAAAAAAATCAAATTTCAAAAAATCACCCATTTAATTCGATTTGAGGTCAACGGTTGCAGGTAGTAATTACCCTACCTATATACCTTCCGAAACACCCATAATCTAGATTTTTTTGTTTGGGCAACTCCCCCCATACAAACCTCAGATGGGGTTTGACAGTGGGGGTGGGGGTGGGGTGGGGTTTGACTTAGGGTGGGGTGGGGGTGGGTTGGGGTGGGGTGGGTTTGGGTTTGACTTACGGTGGGGTGGGGGTGAGGTGGGGTTGGGGCGGGGGTGGGGTGGGGTGGGGTTGGGTTTGACTTAGGGTGGGGTGGGGTTTGACTTAGGGTGGGGTGGGGTGGGGGTTGGGTTTGACTTTGGGTGGGGTGGGGGTGGGGGTGGGGGTGGGGTGGGGTTTGACTTAGGGTGGGGTGGGGGTGGGGTGGCGGTGGGGTGGGGTTTGACTTAGGGTGGGGTGGGGGTGGGGTGGGGGTGGGGGTGGGGGTGGGGTGGGTCAGGTGCTTTAGAAGTTGAAAATGGTGTATGTTGGGGTTTTTAGTGAAAATTTTGGTGTTGTCGATTTTGGTGTTGTCGACAATTTTGGTGTTGCAGAACAGGTTCACCGGCATTTAACTTCTACATCTAACCACGAAAAATAGGTAGCAAAACAAACCTGTTGAGCGACTTCGTTAGTCCTCTCATCAGGCTCACGGGCTTCAGTAGTTCCTCCAACCATTATGATTTAGCCGTCGAGGTGATTTGGTAAACAAATTTATTCAAGCTCTGAAAATCAATTTTTTAAAAAATTACCATTTTATTTTGGATTCTTGGTGCGCCCGCAACTAGATAATGAATAGAAGTTTCGTTAACGTAAAAATAGGTACCGTAATAAATACCATAAAATACCATACTGATATTATTTTGAGTTGGTGACGAGTGAGTGAGTGAAGTAGTTAGTGAGTGAGTGAGTGAGTGAGTGAGTGAGTGAGTGAGTGAGTGAGTCAGTGAGTAAGTGAGTGAGTGAGTGATTGATTGAGAAAATTCATGAGTTAGAAGTGTGCAGATGAGTGAGTGACTGAGTAAGTGAGTAATTTAGTGAATAATGAGTAAGTGAGTGAGAGGGTGAATTAGTGGACGACTGAGTGGATGGGTGGATGGAACAGTAAGTGAGTGAATGATCGAATAAGTAAGGGATAGAGTGAGTGAGAGAATGAGTGAACTGAATAGTGAATGATTGAGTGAATGATTGAGTGAGCAAGTGAGCAGTGAGTGACTGAGTAAGTAAGTTAGTGAATAAATGAGTGAGAGGGTGAATCAGCGAATGGATGAATGAGTGAATAAATGAGTGATTGTGTGAATGGAACAGTGAGTGAGTGAGTGAGTGATCGAATGAGTAAGGGATGAGTGAGTGATTAGTAAATGAGTGAGTGAGTGAGTAAGTGAGTGAGTGAGTGAGTGAGTGAGTGAGTGAGTGAGTGAGTGAGTGAGTGAGTGAGTGAGTGAGTGAATGAGTGAGTGAGTGAGTGAGTGAGTGAGTGAGTGAGTGATTGAGTGAATGAGTGAGTGAATGATCGAATGAGTGAATGGGTAAGTGAGTCATCGAATGAGAATAAGTAAACAAATGAATTACTAAATGAGGAGTGAGCGAATGGCTGTTGAGAGAGTGAGTGAGTGAGTCAGTGAGTGAGTGAGTGAATAAGTGAGTGACTGATTGAATGAAAGAGCGAATGAGTGAGTGAGTGAGTGAGAGAGTCAGTGAGTGAGTGAATGACTGATTAAAAGATTCATTGAGTGAGTCAGTAAGTGAGTTAGTGAATGGGTGAGTGAGTGAATGAGTGAGAGAGAGAGTGAGTGAGTGAGTGAGTGAGTGAGTGAGTGAGTGAGTGAGTGAGTGAGTGAGTGAGTGAGTGAGTGAGTGAGTGAGTGAGTGAGTGAGTGAGTGAGTGAGTGAGTGAGTGAGTGAGTGAGTGAGTGAGTGAGTGAGTGAGTGAGTGAGTGAATGAGTGAATGATTGAGTCGATGAGTGAGTCAGGGAGCTACTGCGTGTATGTGTGATGTTTAATTATGTCACAAATTTAACAACAAATACTTTTCAAAAATTTTCAATCAAATTTACGGTATTTCTTCATATATTAAATAATTATTGTAGCACGTGCTACTTTAATTTTTGTTGAAGAAAAGGGAAGAAAAGGTTTACAACTTAGATAATAGATGGCGTAGCTCGTGGCCCAGTGTTTATTTAAAGCTTATTTATTCATATATTTTGACGAAACTTTTCGTTTTTTCCGTTCAGGAAATTAATTATTGAGATCATCTTGTTTAGAATAAAGGACAATTTTGTTCTAAAACGTTCTATTATTGCAAATATTCAGGGTGTCTTAAAATATTCATTGGGTGTATTATTATATTCATTCTGAATAAGATAAGACCCATTATCTAGTTGCGGGTTACCGGGATTCTTAGATGTATAAGCCGTGTCTGCATAACCCTATTTGGAAATCAACATTTACCTAATGTTTGATGGTGAACATGAATCAGAGTACATTTTGTAATGATGATGGAAAGTTAAATAAGATTGTTTGTTTTGATTGTAAAGATGCATTAGATTCTTGCAACTGCATCGAAGTCGACGGGAAAAAATAATACACGATTACGAAAAAATGCTCCCCTCTCCTTACCAAAAAAATACTAGCGAGCATCCACATAAAGCAGTATGTCGTCCTTCAATCATCGATACATTCACAATTCCACAGTTTGAAGAAAACATGAAAATATAGGAACCACTTCTAAACATGAAATAAAAGATTAAAGTAGTAGAGCTGTGGTTGAGTAGAACATTAGAGCATGTCAACGGTAACTGGTATCAGTCAATTCTAAGTTCGTTTTATCTATACCCAAACCTTTAACAATACAGAATAACCGATTGGATTGCATCAGAATATAAAGTTCGCAGATACGCCTTATTACAAAGTGCAATGAATCAGCAATGCACAATATTTGCTGATAACAAAACCACAATTCACAACAAAAGTTCTCGTAAACTCTGCGTATCGTATAAACGAAAATAGGCGGACATAATGAACATGGCTGTAATGAAACGATACCCATTTATCACCTGAATAAGCAAACCCATATCATTGCCAACACAGTAACTTTTTTACACTTTATTGCTCTAGACTTTACCGCAGAAGAACACTAACCCGGTGGAATAACGCATTAAAGGCTGCCCTGGCTTATTCCATCAGCAGTTCCACACAAATGGTCTCCATCTGTGGGTTTACTCAGTAATGATCCAATATATATAGCCACCCTCATAACAACTAAACTACATATTACTAGTTCAACACACCGCCAATCAACCAGACATCACCATAACCACTATCACATCACCATGTATGGTTGGTTATCACCACACCGCCTCGTTGGTTTACATCAAATAGGCGGAATATGTTCCCATAAACATCGACCGGTCGATCGTAATGCTTTCGAGTAAAAACGGCACTATAATACTTTGTATACAGCAAACTCAGCGAACCGTAAAAAACTGTCGGCTACAGTACAAAAAAGCGTCAGGGCCGGAGCCCATCTGCAAACAAGGTAAAGACCTAGGCGGTCATTGAAGGCATACATAAAGCATGTCGTTCGTGTTACATAAAACAACAACAACAACAACAACAACAACAACAACAACAACAACAACAACA
>OZ038443.1:14364511-14419511 GCA_964036265.1 Daptonema setosum
CATCATCACCCCATGCTCTGGTGTTAAACTATGGTGTCAACCGAGTTGAGTTGAGGCTAATGATGTTTCATTATCAGATGTTTGGGCAGTACGTTTGCTTGTAGAAATAACGTACGGGCTTTACCAGCTGTTGTATAGTGCATTGAAAATGTCTTGGGGGTTCTTTGTTAACTAAAACAGGTAATGGTTGAACACGGGAGTTCGGTTCATCTAGTCAATATGCATATTTTAATCATTTTATTAAATATGCAATCGAACAGTCGACAATTGCATAAAAATAACACTTTAGTTAGGTTTAGCACGTCTACACTTCAGTTTATTAACGTTACACACGAAAACCAGAGAGAAAACGACTTCCTTGGCCGCGAGCTAAGCCAATGAGTTAAAAAAACCAACAATTGAAACATCGCCTTGACCTAATGTTTCAAGCCTTGCACCAACTGGAACATTATGTTGATGTAATGTTTCAATGAATGCGCAGCTTGAAACATCATGTTAAGGTAATGTTTCAACTGCTGGGGTTTTTGGTGCTGGGGGTTTAGCAAATTTCCCAGCCCCACATACAAAAACTTCAAAACTGACTTACTAAAACCCCAGCCCCAGCACCCAGCCTGGGGGTTTAGTAATTTTTCAGACCTTCAAATCCCAGCCCCAGCACTGAAAACTGCTGGGGTTTTAGTAAATTGAAGAAAACCCCAGCACCAAAACTGCTAGGGTTATAGTAATGACGTCATGAAAACCCCAGCACACGTCATGATTGTTGCCTGAAAATCAAGGAGACCAGTGCTGGGTGCTGGGGTTTTAGTAATGCCAATTACTAAAACCCCAGCCCCACATGTTTTCCCAGCACCTGGTGCTGGGGTTATAGTAATGCGAAACATCTGGTGCTGGGGTTATAGTAAAGGGTGCTGGGGTGCTGGGGTGCTGGGGTTTTAGTAACACCCGCCGAAAACATGTATTTACATTGCATACTTTTCTAAATGGCACTTTTCTATAATAATAATAAAATGTATAGTTAAAGTCAGCTTTTCCAACTATCTCGGATTGCCTATGTTTGCCGGTATATTATAACATCCACGTGCGAGTCAGTGATAACTTTAATCCAAATCCACGTCTCTCAAACAATGACCATAAATCCACATATACGCTCCTTATATATCATTATCATCATCCAATCATCGACTACCACATGTCAACCAATCACAATAGGAGTATTTCGAATGCTAACCAATAAGCAATGAACACGAATTAATGCCAAGTGGCAATGACAGTAAGAATATATGATCATAATCTGACTCTTCCCCTATTTTGATAGAAGAAAAACATAAACAAAACAGACATAAAAAATTCCAATTTTTGCTCTCAAAATTATTAATACTTTTAAACTTCGATACAAGCCTAAATATCATGCTATTTTAGAAAGAACGCCTTCGATCCGTCTGAACTCTCCGCATCCGTCGATGTACCACTGGTTGAGCTGCTCGCCCCATTGATCGACACCGCCCTACCGACCGAACCCGGTTTGACGCCACCGCTCGTTGATGCCAATCCGACTCCCTTTCCTTGGTTAGCAACTGCAACATAAATGATAAGCCACCTATACACTATTACTACCCTATTCGCTTCTACTAACTTCTCACCTCTACTCTGTCCTCTTTACTACAATCTTTTCAGCTACTTCTTCCCCACACATAAAGACAAAACAAAAGTTCATTCATCACAAAGATTGATATATGCATGATATAGTTAATTCCAACACCTTACAATTATTATAATTCCACCATCACATTTATCCATACCAATGAAACATCATATTATCTCCAACAATCATTATATGTTATCCTTATCCCAAAACACAATCCATTCTATAATATCCACACTGAATAATATTCTCACTAACTAACTAATACCCTATGCTGTTACAATAAATTACTAATACTGCTTACGATACTACATATACATGAAAATAAAATTAAATGAAATGAAAATTCTAACTCATGATTCTACAAATTCGATATTTATATATCAACTAATCTATATTCCTATTATTATATATCCTCGTTACTCAAATCTTTACTATTACCAAACTAACGTTCTGCCCCGAGTTTCGTAGCCTTAAGACGACGCTGTGCTTCTTTCATCAAAGCGTGTTCGTGTTCGATCGTCTGATCCTTACGAAAGTACGGTTCCTCTTCCATCTCCTCGTCTTCTTCTCCATTACCTTCAACATATTTCTTACTCTTTACCTAATTTTCCAAACTTCCCATTATTAAATAACACTTAACCATGATACATAATATAACGTTAATTTTCATAATAATGCATATATATCGACTACATTAAACAACTCCTTCGCATCAATATATATTTAAATCAACCTTTCAGCACTGCAGAACTTTCCTCTGCCGGTGATTTCACGGTCGGTACTGCGACGACCTCGGCTTCTGGTTGATTCTGCTTAACGATGGGTGGACGACAGGCGACATGACTTCCATTCTGCTGACAGGTTGGGCAGACTATATCCGGACAGGTCGCAATTTTGTGACCGGCGATATTACAGCCGTAACATTTTGCCATATTTTGGCGGAAATTTCCCCGACCACGCCCCGAGTGTTGACCACGTGCTGCCATCCTATTTGCCCGAACAAAATCTTGCTGTCGCAGTCTAACGGCCTCTCCGTAGATCTGCTCAAGCATTATCGCTGCTGTTGCTGCATTCGGCAGATTGGGCAATTGTGACACATTTGTTGTTGTCGTTCGCACTCCATAGCGGTAATTCTGACCACGACCACGCAATTGACCTCTCATTGTCGTTATGATAAATGAAAATCTATAAAATACCCATTTATAATCCATCTGTTAAGTAATCTTCAAGACAAACAAATCTATAGATAACACAATCTCTTATCATTATCCAAACTTTTCTCAAGTTAATACATTATATCCTAACAGTTTTCCAAAATTTATACTTGAAGATGAAAATGAGAAATGTTGCCACGCACCTCACTCTTATACCTCATTTTCTCTATCTATACATCCAATCACCACATTCCTCGTGTTCCAACGTGGACCAATCAGGATGACGAGTTGCCTCAACTTGCTCCAATCATCATCACCCTTTACATACATTCAAATGTTATCTCCACGTAAATATTACTGTAGGTCCGATTTTGCCTGAATTATCAAGACCACAAAAAAAATAGTGAAACATCAAGTTTACCCTGTCTCAGAACATCCCCAAAATTGTATGTGAATAATCAATTTTATGCATTTTAAAAGTAGAATAATCAACAAATGAGACAAAAATCAATACACAACATAAATTATTGATTAAAATCTATAGATAAAGTAATCCTGTTTATCGCAGTTACATGCGATGTTGTAAAAATCGGACGGGTACGCGTTTCAGACGCTTACTCCGATCATCACACAACGCACTGTTGCGTTTGATTTCAACGACCTCAGCCTCTTTGTTGTTTGGCAGGTCGATCTTTCTGGCTCTCTGTGCCATTTCTTGTGTGTTCTTAATGAACACCTTGTCACCTTCACGAAACGTAGTTTCCTGAACCGTGGCACGACTGTACTTAGCGTGTTTTTTCTGTGCCTCTACAATCTTCTTTCTGATCTCGTCCCAAAATTCTGCCAAAATTGGGTGATCTTCGAACTGTTCCGGTGTTAGGCTGCATTCAACTCCAAACATGACTTTGAATGGGCTCGTTTCCAGTGTACGATGCCACTCTTTGTTATAGCAGCCCACCACTGTCTCCAACTGTTCATACCATCTGTTCAGATTCAGATCCTTCTCAGCCATGTACTTAGACATACAGTTCTGAATTGACTGTATAGCCCGTTCAGCCAATGAATTGCCGGTTTTTCCATATGGCGTAGTAAAATGCTGAATGATTCCCTTCTCCTGAACAAATTCCTGGAACTTCTTTCCCGCGAAGTGTGATCCACCGTCAGTCACTACTTCCTTCGGGACTCCGAATCTGGCAAAAATTATTTCCATTAATTTGATTGCCATTTGACTGGTTTGTTTTTGTACCGGAATAGCCACTATAAAACGCGAAAATGCGTCCACCGCCAAACACATGTACTGTTTCACCGCCGATTTGCGTATCTCTGCGAAATCGAGGTGCCAGAGCATTCTCGGTTGTTCCGGTGGAGTTCGTGCCATCAATGGCAGGACCTCATATCGATTCGACCGTTTTCGGCACACATTACACTTTGACACGAAGTTTTTACAGTCCGACTTCATTGTCGACCATTCCTTGGTGTCATACCAACGTTTCAATGTGTGATACAGCTTATCTGCGTTGCCATGAATCTCATTATGGTGAAACGCGAGTAATTCCTGCTGTTTTTCTCGGTCCATCACCGTTATCAGGCCGATCAGATGTTGATCTTTTGGCGCCTCTTCGGTAATCGCAGCCCTTGACAAAGCGTCTGCGGTTTTGTTCTTGATTCCTGGCGAGTATACCATTTTAATCTGGTAATCCTGTAGAAGTACTGTCCAACGTTGCAGTTTCAAACACGGATTCTCCTTTCTGAACAGACCAAGCAACGGCTTGTGGTCAGTCACCATGATCACCTTTTCATTAGAGATGTAGTAATGAAACTTCTCAATCGCGAACAGCACCCCTTTCGCTTCCAACATGGTTGCATCCAAACGTCTTTCAGACTTTGTTGTACGTCTAGATGCGTACGCGATCGGATGGAACACTTCTTTGAGCTCTTGCTCAATTACAGCCCCTAGGCCATCCGCGCAAGCATCCGTTGTAACTCGATATCCCTTACCCGGCGTTGGGTATATCAATACCGGTGCAGTGGTCATCTTCTTTTTGACCAGCTCGAAAACGTCCGTTAGCTCTTTTGTCCAGACTACTGGTGACGAGTGTTTTTCCAACTTAGTCAACACATCAGTCAATGGTCCAAGCACTCGACTGAGATTAGCGAAAAATCGCCGTAAATACCCGGCGATTCCAAGAAATCGCCATAATTCTGCTTTCGTCTGTGGTTTCGGGTAGTCAGAGATGGCCACGATCTTCTTCGGATCCGCTCGAATACCCTCTGGCGAAATCAAATGACCCAGATATTCCACCTCTTGGCACAAGAACGTACATTTTTTCGGGTTGAGCTTAAAACCCGCCTGTTCCAATGTCTGTAACACATTACGTAGATCTATCTTATGCTGTTCCTTGTTCTTGGAGAACACCAGAATGTCATCTAAATAGACAACACAGCATGATCCGATATATTCCTCCAACACGGCACTCATAGCTCGGCAAAATGTGGCCGGTGCCGTGGTTAGACCAAACGGCATAACTGTCCACTCCCATAACCGATCATCCGCAGAAAACGCTGTCTTTTCAGCATCTTTTTCATCCATTCGGATATTATGATATCCACTCTTAATGTCCAAAGACGAGGCTACTTGCCAGCCACCAATTCGATCCAAGATATCATCGATATTCGGGATTGGGAATGTGTCTTGTTTGGTTACCTCATTCAACTTGCGGTAATCAATACACAATCTTAACGATCCGTCCTTCTTTCGCACAAGTACGATCGCTGCTCGCCAGTCACTTTGCGACGGCCGAATGCATCCCTGATTCAATAAATCCTCAATCATGGATTTAACTTCCGAACGGGAATTCAAAGGTATACGTCGTACTGGTTCCTTGATCGGTGCGTGATCTCCAGTGTGTATTTTGTGTTTGAAATTGGTACGACCAATATCTTCCACATTCTGTATACCGCCAACTGTGTAACCCGTAGAAAAAGCTCCTTTCATACCGAACAGATACTCTTTCCATTCCTGAGCTACCTGATCGGGCACTGTCTTATCCATCTGTATCTTTTCGAAAAACATCTTCTTTTCCTCTTCCTCGCTCTCATACACCTTCTCCTTTGGTCTTGGGATCTCGTAACGTTCGAATACAGACTCACCGAATGGTTCCTCTTCGTCATCTGGAACGAAGTCCAACTCATTCTCATTCTTCTCAATCACTGCGTTAATCATCTGTACTTCTGATGATTCACTCAATGTGACCTCCTGATTCTTATCATCCTGACCGTTGGACTGTTTCAGGTCAATCGAGACCATAACATCTTCTCCCACTGTCTCTAGTGAGTGTTGTAGTATGACGATCGCTTCCACGTCATCCTCTTCCAACTCAATACGTTCATGTAACAAATCGATCACTGATTTGTTTTCCACTACTGAATCATACATACAGCCAATGACAGTTTTGCCCTTCTTTCCCATGCAACTAACTATCTCCTCACCATCCTCATCCAGCAACTTGATTCGTAATTTCTGTAGAGCATCGCGACCAAACAGAATATCATGACCCTGTTTCTCCAACGTGGGTGTCAGATGGAAGTTGGCATGATATACCGGTTTGCCAGTCTGATTTATACTCAATCTGTATTTTCCTAGACACTCCACTTTCGTTCCGTTGATACTCTTGAACTTACAGGAACATTTCTGTATCGTTTCCAGCTGCCCTTTTCGTTCCAGCATCTCGATCAGTTTCGGACCGATCAAGTTACCACAAGCTCCAGTATCGAAGAAGCGATTACTGTCCGTCAAACTCATCCCGTTAACGAACAAATCCTTCTTTTTACCCTCTGTATCCGGTGACTTTTCTCGTTTCTTCTTCTTCTTAGCCTTCTTTTTTGCCACCTTCATTATGTGCTCTGTCAGTGCCTGTTGCACCCGATTCTCAGTGCCATTCTTTTCTGACACTACATCACTATCTTCCAACATCATCATCTGACCGCAGTTTTCCTCAGACTCCTCATTTTCAGTGCTCTGTGTTGTTCCCCTATTCCCTTGTTCATTCCCTACCATATTCACGGATTTCCCATTCTGAGGACAGTCTCTAATCATGTGTCCAGGTTGACGACATTTATAGCAAGTGGTTGCCGAGTTCTCTTTAGGAGCACCGATAGAACGGTTCTGATATCCTGACCGATTCATGTTGGAATTATTGGCATTTTGATGTGTTTGCTGAGTCTGTGGTGCCCTATTCTGACCCTGGAATGGTCTAAAACCACCCTGTGCACCACCCTGTACTCCATTAGGTAACTGCTGATTTACCATGCCACGACCATATCCTCGTTGACTGTCGTAAGCCTTCTTCTGACACACATCAAATATGTGTCCTGTTTTCCTACAGTATGTACAGTACAGTCTACTGGACTGACTGACGGCATTTCGGCTGAAGTTGGTTCTATTAACAGCTTGATTGCCGTTATAAAACCCTGGCTTCTGTACTGCTCGTCGGTCACCATTCATCTGTTTGAACTGCACATTCTGAATTTTCTGACTATTCTCTCTGATCTCGATGGCTTTGACCAAGTCATCCAAACGAGTTTGACTATCCTTCAATAACGCATCAGTAGCCATAACACGCTGGTTATGTTCTTTCAGACCCGTAGTCATACGTTGAATCATAACCGTATCGTATCCCACGTTGTCTCGAGTCAAGAAGCACCTGCTCTCTAACTCAACCAGGTACTGTCGGATGTTCATATGCGGTAGCTGATCACACGTCAAAAACGTGCTTTCCCGCACTGCCGCACAGCGTTTTTCTCCGAATCTATTCTCCAGAAAACGCCATGTCTCAGTCACGCTGTTTTTCACATTGTCCGTCGCGTTCTCATACATCATCAGCGCGTTTCCTTCCAGACAAACCCTGATATGCGATAATGCGACCTCATCATCCGCCTTTGACAGATAGATTCTCTTCTGCACAGATTCAGCCCATGACTTATACTTCGTATGATCCAGTCCATTCAATTTCTCATACACGTGTGAAAACAATTGCATTTGAACCAGATCTTTTTGTTGTTGACGTTGTTGTTCAACCATTCGTTCCATAACATTACCGTTTGTCTCATTCACCTGTTGTACATTCTGTGTTTCAAATCCTCTATTCATTTCAGGACTCTGTATCAACGGCGTTGCAGGAGGAATCGGCATCTGCTGCAAGCCCATCTGTGGGGACGACATAAACGCGTTACTCGGTACCATCACCCATTGATTCAAATCCGGACTCCACAAAACGTTAGGTTTATCACCTTTTTTCTGCTCATTCATACTATTCTGTACCTGACGTATTGGTGTGCTCGTGCGACAAACAGATGGCTGACCAGTTACATTGTTGTTGTTATTAAGTCCACCCAGGAGCGCCAGTCAGCTTTTCCAACTATCTCGGATTGCCTATGTTTGCCGGTATATTATAACATCCACGTGCGAGTCAGTGATAACTTTAATCCAAATCCACGTCTCTCAAACAATGACCATAAATCCACATATACGCTCCTTATATATCATTATCATCATCCAATCATCGACTACCACATGTCAACCAATCACAATAGGAGTATTTCGAATGCTAACCAATAAGCAATGAACACGAATTAATGCCAAGTGGCAATGACAGTAAGAATATGAGTGGATGCACGCAAGAATCGACGCATGCGTTCACAAGCTTGGGCTTTTTTGAAAAATTTCGAAATTCTAAAATATAATTTAAATCATACACTTTTGGATTAGAAATGATAGTTTTAGCCAAATAAAAGTTGTTTGCGCTTAAAAATTTCAGTTTGAACAAATTTTGATAGGTTTTTTGGCCGTCCGAAAATGTGCCAAAATTAGACGATTTCACGCGCGATCACGCGTGAAATCGTCAAATTTTGGCACATTTTCGGACGGCCAGAAAACCTATCAAACTTTGTTTAAACTGAAATTTTTAAGCGCAAACAACATTTATTTAGCTAAAACTATAGTTTCCAATCATTAAATATAGATTTTAACACGCATTTCAAATTTTCGATTTTTTTCAAAAAAGCCACATCTACCGTCGATTCTTGCGTGCATCGACTCATATATGATCATAATCTGACTTTAAATGTTATCGACGCGCGTAGGATCACATTTTTTTCTTGACAATTCAGTCAGGTAACAACATTAACAACAACAGCAGCAGCAACAACAACAACAAACCAACAACAACAACAACAACAGGAATTATGACAAAAAAGTGGATCTTTATTTAAATTCTTTTGATTAGCATAATCATATTGGTAAACAAAGTGACTTCTCGTCAAGCATGAATGTCTTATCATGAATTTTTCAAGTTGATTTGATGTTACAGTGTTACATACGTAGTTATAATAAGGAGATTATAAAACGGTATTCAGGAATAAACCCATGCTCTTTGCTTAAAACAGTGACAATTAAAACAGTTGCACCAATGTTTATCATAAATAGTATAAAAAATATACATTTTGAATCACCAAAGTAAGTAACAAAATCGATGGATAAGTCTTTTTATCAGCAGCCGCATCCGTGGCACATTTCAACCTTCAACGTTGCATAAATCCATTGAAATTGGGATCTGCTGATGATTTAACAGATGTTACAATGGCACATTTAGATTTGGATAGAAATTTTTTTAATTCAAACTAAATTCACTCTGTCCCGCATGTCAGAATTACAAATACGAAATTTAGATTACCGAAAATTGCACCATTTTGGATTAAAATTTCAAATTTTAGTTCCAGTTGAACTCGAAGTTTTCAAAAAGTTTTTTGTGTTTGAAAGTTTTTCATAGGTTAAGAAAATTGTACTTTATAGATGGGCAAGAATAATCGTTACGGCGCAAGAAGACGGGATGGAAAACCACGTGGACACGGCAAACAATGGGGTGACCATCGGGACAGAGACGGCGGTGTTGGTATTTATACTTGGTTCCAGACGTTTTTGCTTTTGTAACGAAAAACTTGTAATGAAACACGTAAATTTAATTGGGTTGGACTTATTTCAGCCTCAGATACCGTACACTTCGATAGAGGAGAAGGACAAAAAGAATGCAGCGTTCGAGGAATACTATAAGGTTAGTTGAATGACGATTTATTGGAGTTCACTCTTTTAACTACGTGGCACCTTTGAATATGGGAGCGTTCCCTTATTCCAAGGTGCCAAAAAAGAGAGTTAATACTTTTACCTACTAGATTTTGATTTCTTAATTGAAGTTTTGGCTTATTCAAACTCATATTAACTTACTTGATACCTCACTCCAATGCTCACTCACCCCTTTCACTCCTATTATATGCTTATCACCCACTCTTTGACTCTGACAGACTGACTGACTCCCTCGCCCACTGCCTCAATCATTCCTTCAGCCAGTTACTCACTCACTCCTTCACACACTTACTACCTCACTTACTCACTGCCTTACTCACTCTGACTCACTCACTCCTTCACTAACTCAATCACTTACTCACCGACTCATTCACTTCTTCATCAACTCACTCACTCACTCAACTTGACCAGTCACTCAGTGTTTCGCGTCTTTCTCACTCGCTCGATACTACATAACTCATAAGTGTTAGAATCCAAAATAGAATAATCAGAAGATATAGAATGTGAAGAAGAGATTGGATTGAGTTATGATGAATACGCTATTATTTGTTGTTTTCTTTACAGTCTCAACCTGTCGTTCCTGCTAACGAGTACGATGATTTTATTGCTGCTCTAAAACGAGACCTGCCCGTGTCTTGGCGGTTCATTGGATACGGCAGGTTCGTCGTCGTCCTCTTGCTTTCATTTATGTTATCACTTTACTCGAATAAAATATATGTACTTTATGAGACATTTATATGGACTTGTGGTTTTGTAGGACGGTCGAATCACTGCACAAAGTGTTCACGAGTCGGTTTCTGGAGAACAATGAAGTTACGAGCTCACAACTCCAATCATTGACTTGGTTAGTTTCTGGTTTATTTTCATTAATTTGATTGGTTTGTCACCATATATTTATTTTAAGGTATCCCGGAGGAATGGGTTATCAGCTGCCAGTCAGCAAAAGAGCACTCCGATCCAGTGACACATTAAGGCCACTGCATAACTTCCTCATAACGGAAACAGAACTGGTTAGCTAAACAAGTTTTGTAACTATTCTGAACTTGCTTGATTCGACATTAGGTGGGTTCGTTAAGAAGTCTCAAACACAAATCAGTATTAAATAGATCAGTCTGTTTGGTATCCAACCAAGCTCTATTCTATAAGTCATGCACGCACGGTAATAACTGTGCGTAATGTGAGTCGCATAATAAATATGATGTTGAGTAAGAAGTAATGTTTTTTAGGGTCATGTGAGTCGACAGGAGGCGGTGTCGATGATACCCACCCTGCTGCTTGATGTGCTGCCCGACCACAACGTACTCGATCTCTGTGCTGCACCCGGCAGTAAGACGGCCCAGTTGATCGAAGCCGTTCATGCCACCGATCACGCCGTGCCCAGTTAGCCGATTAGCATTGGTGTTTGTTAAAATAAGTGCGGTGAATCTATAAAACAAATTGTATTCTTGTTATACGTTTCACATATAAATAAATAGTTATAATGAAACAAGTTTAAACATTCGGTTAATTAAGTAGTCACTATTGTAGTTAGGTTGGTCATGGTGTCGTCTTATTCGTTCTTGTACACGAATGATAACTTGAGTTGCGAGCGAGTGTAGTTTGATTGCTTTTTATTAATAGAAGTTAGTGTAGTTTGGTTGGACCAACATTACTAGAAGTTGGCGTAGACTGTAATTTGATTGGTTGGATGAACTCGATTATAAGTTAAATTGATTGTTTTAGGTGGTTGTGTGGTAGCGAACGATGTTGACAACGCGCGATGTTACCTGCTGGTCAAACAGGCCCTTCGTCGCCATCCCAGTTCATGTGCCCTCATCACCAACATGGACGCAACTGTGATGCCCAAGTTGATCACGGGTCATGACAATAACGGCAATGCACAGTACATGATGTTTGACAGGGTGTTGGCTGATGTCATCTGTAGGTTTGTTGCAATGATTCACGTTTTATTCGTATTGGAATATTTCAGCTTACTTTATTTATTACTTCTGTTCTACTGACTATACTAGTCATTATTTTCGGGTTGGGTTGATCATCGACATATGAGTTACATCAATCCAGGTGTCTCGATCAGGGAAAAACGTCACCTTTATATTCTTGTTTATACTGAATCACATGATTGCAAATATCACTGACAACCAATGAAAGGAATGTTTACGTTGGCTACCCAGTGACTGCGTGTGATAAAGACTGCATAAAGTAAAATGTGTTAACATTCAATCTCTCTTCCAGCGGTGACGGAACGTTCCGCAAGAGTCCGGATATGTGGCTGAAGTGGAATCCGATGATGGGCAATGGACTGCATCGGTTGGTCTATTTACTCTTTACTTCAATGTTTCATTAAACATGAAGAGCTTCACTCTACCTACAACTACAATGTTCCATTCGAAATAACAAATTCATTGGCTATTCGCATAATTTTTGGTGATTTCAAATGTATGTTCACTAGTCGTGTATTTGAGCCTGAAACTCAACTGTTCAACATAATCTCTGTATTTTAGCCTACAGTTCAACATAGCACGCCGTGGTCTGCAGCTTCTGGCTGTCAATGGTCTGATGGTGTACTCTACCTGTTCATGCAATCCCGTTGAAGACGAGGCCGTCGTTGCATCGCTTATTAGAAATTCTGGTGGTTTGTTAAATAAGAAAATTAGATTTTCTTCGGGTTCCAATGAAAAAGTTTGTGAAACCAGAAAATTAATGAAAATTATATTTTCGGGCAACTGGTATGGTTTCAGAAACATGCAAGAGTGCTTTTTCTTCATTTATGTTCACGGTTCACCGATAGATAAACTCACTTATGATGTAAATGTTCGAAATGTTTTTTATTATGGTGATGGTTGAACGAACCAATCAATAGATCTCATGTTAAGCATTGCAGGCACCGTCGAACTGGTTGACGTCTGCGATAAATTGACGGATCTCAAGCGCAATCCAGGCATCAGTACATGGAAAGTTGGTGGAAAATTTCATGGCCAGTTTGCCATGGCCCATGAGGAATGTAAAAATCTTTCCTGTTTGTAGGTAATGGATCGTGACGGCACCTGGTATGAATCGTTTGAGCAGGTGCCCAAGGAGAAGCAGATGAAGCTGCACGAGTCCCTGTTCCCACCGAATGCCGAAGAAGCTGCCCAGTTTCATTTGGACAGATGGTTGGTTTGGTTCTTGAATCATGAAATTCCGCATATTAAGTATGTTTTTTTATTTCGTATTCTATTCAATCGTTCTTTTCAGTTTTCGTATCTATTGTTGGTCAGAAATTATTATACCGCTAATTGACGTACACATGTTTGTTCTGATTGGTGACGTTTCACTGATTTACGATATAAATTTATGTTTAATTCTCATTTCAGCCTTCGAATTCTGCCACACACGCAGGACACTGGCGGATTCTTTGTGGCTGTGCTCAGGAAAACAGCTTTATTGCCATCGCAGTCGGCCAAGGATGCGATCGCGGAGGGTGGTGATGGTGAACAACCGGTGGCCGATACAAGCGATGCCATAAGGTTTACAATTATTTTAATATTTATTATCAGATTGATTATTATCCCTTGAAATTTGTTAAGTGCAATGGAATTACATGTGTATATGAGTTGTGGATGCACTTGGCCCCTATGCCTTCAGGTCACTAAAACTTTGCAGTGAACCGCCCAAGAAACGTGGTCGGGCGATTCAGGGATTCAAGGAAGAGCCATTCAGCTATTTCACGGGTAACGACGATGAACGATGGACCGATATGAGGTGGAGCCAAATTTTGAACTTTTTTTTTATAATTTTATTACTTAAGCTAGAAATTTCCCTCAGATTAGCGCAGTTCTTCACATGTGAATTTTTTTGATTGAGTTAATCAAGATTATTTTGAGTACAATGTATGAATTTCAGCACGCATTACGAAATCAGTTCGGATTTCGCAGTGGATCAGATGCTGTGTAGGGCCGAGGGCAAGATCATGTCCAGGAATATTTACTGGACCAATAAACGGGTAACCAATCTGTTAAAACACAATCAGGATCGGGTTAAGGTTTGTCATCAAAATTTTATGCTGCAGTTTTTTATGTAGTTTGTAATCATTTGTTGCTACAAATTGTTGTTTGTTTGTTTGTTGGTGTACCATTTAAAAATCAAAATGTTTTCAGATAATCAACGCGGGAGTTCGCGTGTTCGGACGGGTAGAAAGCAAATACGATGCGTGTCGGTTTCGTCTGGCGCAGGAGGTTGGGGTTACACGAATAATTTGGTAGAAATTAAATTTTTTTAATACGTCATTTGTAATTAAAAAATACAGATATTTTTGGTAATTGTGAATATCAACCTACGGAAACAAATCTTAATACTGAAAAAATAAATAAATAATTACTGGAATTTTAATCTATTTCACAGGGTGCCAACATCGTAGTGCCTCACATGGGCACTCGGGTATTGAAGGTGTGTCAGGATGACATGAAGGCTGTGCTGTTGGCTGAACGGAACGCGGCACTCACCACGTTACAGTGCAACGATGACATTGCCAAGTACACGGAGGGTTGTGTCGTGCTCAGTACTACTGTCGAAGGGTTGGTCACAACAGCCGGACACTGTTTTTAATTGAGGTCGCGTTTATGGTCTTCCCTAGAAAGTCCATGAAAATTTCATGGACTTTCTCAGGAAAGTTAGTAATTCGCAATTCTACAGGCATTGCTCTAGCAGCCACATTGGTTGCTGTTTATAAATGCTTGTTCCAGGAAAGACAATAGAAGCACACCAACGTTTTTTAGATGACTCAGAATAGTTTCTTGCTGTTATCATTTTAAGTTTTGTTCTTTTCTATTTGACAAAAGTGTTTTTCATAGATATATATAGATATAGATATGTCTCTTATAGACGTACATGCGTTCCATTGCTATTTTCAGTTCTGAGCTGCTGCTGTGCACCTGGAAAGGTCGATACACGCTGGCGCCGTATGCAGATAAGGACACTCGGATACACATGCTCAGACTGCTGGGTCATGATACACAAGCCCTCGGTTGGTTGTCGTCTGTTGCTATTTATAGTCGTTGTCGTACATTTTGTATTTCCATTTATTTTCGTCTAATTTGTATATATTCGTCTAACGACTAACTTATCATAGATTTTGGTCGTTTTTTATTTGACAAATTCACACACGAAAATCATTTTTATTGGTTGTCATTCAAATGATAAATAACATGATTAAATGTTTTTAGAGTTTGAAATGATGGAGCACCGCAAGCAAGGCAATCGCCATAAACAACCAGACGCGGTCAACGGTAATGGGGAGAAGACGGAACAAGTGCCTGATGCTGGTGATGATATGCTGGCCAATAATGACAATAAAGAAGTGAATGATCAAACTGAAGTAACGACATAATGTGATTTTTGTACTTGAAATCAGTTATTCATAGAGTTACAGTATCTCATTCCCAAGTATGGGGAGTGGTTCAATTCAAATTATTTTGTTTTACGTACAAAATGATGCATTCACTGTTGCGTTGTTCAACTGATTTATGACGATCAGTTTCGTCTGGATTTTGTATACATTAATATTTGCTGGATTTTTTTGTCATTTGTTGCAGACTTTACTACGAATATTGTTGAATTTGTGATTTGAATTGTTTTCTGTTATACTGTTGGTTGACGTTGAGATAAACTTCATAAACTTGTTTAACGGAGATACCTAATAAATTATACCAAATACCCGGTTCTTTTTTGGCATTATTTTGTTTGTGCCATTCGCTTATGCGACCGTATTCAGCGACGGGTTTTTAGTTTGAATTGAATTATTTTCGTGAGTGATCTTGAATTACGATACGACATATTTTGAGTTGGTGATCGAGTTGACTTCGTCTTATACGTATGATGTTACATGTGCTTCTGCTTGCGGGATTTCCATATGCTTTTTGATGGTATTTTGTTATTTTGTAACATAATTGCAGTGCACTAAAGACCTGTGCCAAAACCAACAACACGATTCACGTTCTCTGCTACAACGTCAGATTGGTTGGTCAGTATAGTAGTTGTGTTTATCCACAATTTGTGTACATCTTTCTTAGGATGCTTATTAGCGGATCTTATGTTAGTGTGGGTGAATTTTTGTTTGTCCGAAGTTGGAATAGAGTGCTGTTTGCTACGCCGTTTCAAAGCCTAAAGGAATTTTTTTACTTCATATCTGACGGACATTAGCTCAATGATAGGTCTGATTTTTTCCGAAAACACGGTGAAAAGTTCAGTATGACCAACTTACCCCCTCTCCGATGAACGAAATAGTTTTACATAGTATAAATCGCGCTCTCCGAAAACTGGTGAAACATTTGTACTGTTGTTCAAGAGGGCGGGAAAATAGTGTGACTAACGGCTCCCGCGTAAAAACTAGTGCTGCTGTAGTAATAAGGAGTCGATTTTGCTAGAATGATGTGTAGATAATTTCTTCGTTTTCTGTAGGCTGAAATATGGAGTTTCTCTGCCATAATTTTGTGCATGGAAACAGTCCATTTTAGGGCTTAGAATAACACGCTCATCCGCCACTGTAAAGAAAAAGTTGTGCATTTAGATGACTGAATAGCACATGATTAAAACAACAGTGGCCGTTTGAGAATAGGATTTCATTTATATTAGCCTATTTTTGTAATTCACTGCACTGATACAAAGCTTGATACCAATAAAACGTTTTTATTGATTCATGAAAAATGCCGAGTATGCATGGACCACGCATCAATCTTTGTTTCGTAATACTGCTGGGTTGTGCAGAAAAATATAGTGTAATAGTCATGTTATTGTTTATGGTTTATAATAAATTATGTTTCTTCCCGTATTTTCTGCCATACATTTTTGTACAGTCTAATACAGACAGTGTGAGTGTACATTTACTTCAGTCAAAGTTCAACGTTCATTCAAAGTTTATACCACCAAATTGAAACTTCAATAAGCGTGTACTTTCCAAATGAGCAGGCTTCGTTTAATTTTATTTCACTTCGAACCAGTAAAGCGTTTTTTTCAGTTGTGATTGGCCACTCAGTGGATAGGCGTTACAATGCCCGCCGCAACTCAGGATGATGATAATTTATGGTCAGTTTATTATAGTTATTCAACCGTTTGTAGAAACCTTTTTTTGAAATAAAATATAAAATATAGAACGACCTTGTTCTGCGAAGTTTCGGTCCAATAACCCGTCATGTTTTCAGGGGTCGGATACTGGTAGAGGTTCAGTCGAAATCGACGGCCAGCCTGCCACAAAGCAGCCTACTTGTTTTAGGTTAGTTACATGTTTTTTATCCATTCATTGCATTTTTTCGATGAAGGTAAAAAACTTGACAAAAACGTCATTTTTACTATCGTTTATATACCAGTTCTTTTTTCATATATTTGATTTGTGTAAATCATTGAAAGTTATATGTAAATTTATCAGGTGAAAATGAGGCTGGCAAAACTTCGTTACTGGCCCGACTCCAACGGAAAGATGAACCCAAGAAAGGTGCCGGTATGGAATATCACTTCCTTGAAGTCAATCCCGACTATTCAGACGGTTAGTCTATGTCGAAGTTTTTAACGTATGTCATTGTTTTTGGATAAAATACTTTTGAATAGTCAACAAAAATTGACTTTAAACTCAAGCATAGTGGGGTTTCTAACTATTTAGTGTGGTTTACTTTGATGTATTTTTAAGTCTTTCTCTATCGTGCTTTTGAACCTTGACAGATTACTGAAAGTGCAAATCGTAATCGTAATCCTAACAGACGTGATTATCTATGTTTTTCATTTATTTAGATGTAGAGAAAGGCACAGTGACAAGTGAGTGAAAAGGACAATGTCGTAATTATTTCCGGTTTATGTTTCTACTTTCCTCTGCTCTGACTTTTCTATAAGTCTTTGGTTCAATGTGTATAGCTTTCTTTGTTTTTCTTTGGCTTTCCCTAACGTTACTGCCTGTGCAGCTTGGCCACTGACTTGACTAGTCTTCTAACGAGATACCGCCTGTCAACGTGTTCACATTGGATTTCGCCCCTGGGACATTTTAAATCAAATTGAGAAACATTTATTGAAACTACAAATGGTGAAAACTGAACACTTAGTTGAATGATCTGGATAGATGAGGAAGATGGAAACATTTGAGAATAGATGAAAACTCCTGTGATAACTGTTGTATAATTTTTTTGAATGATGACTTTTGAATATTAATAGCACATTAGTAGTGTGCTAACTTCTAAGTTATCAGATCAGATGTATGTACCACCTTATCAAAACGCTGATGTCATCGGTCTCCGGAAGATAATATTTCTTAATTCTCAGTGTCACAATATGTTTTCTTGAATGACGACTTTTAAATGTTGTTAACACATTAGTTAGTGTGATAAGTTCTAGTAAGTCACCAGGACGCACCAAATTTCCGATCTGATCGAAACGCTCATCTCGTCACCAACTCGATATAAATATTTCTGAAACCACAATATTTTTTATTTATTTATTAGATTTTATTATATTATAGTATGTTTATAAATTAAAGGCAGCTACGCGTACCAGCTGTCCTCTGCTCTACCTGACATGGCACCCGGTGAATCGTTCAGACTCGGCGTCTGGATGCTCGACGGTGACAAAAACTACGCCCCTTTGCTCAAATTTGCGCTCAGAAATGAAGTTGGTTTGCACTGACTGGCTGTTTCGACTATGGTAGTGAAAAGATCCTGGTTCTTATGGATTTCTTGTAAACACATCAACATGGAATATTTTGCCTTTGTCTTTTAAAATAGTTTGTTTACTGATGGAAATAGATATGGTTATATTCGCAAAATAGGCGGAGTTTTCTATTTCATTGTAGAATTAATTTAAACCCTATTTTCTGGCAACAGAAATGCTCTAAATGCAGTATATCCCAGTATATTTACGTAATATCATATCAACGAACCAAGTATGTTTTATTGTATGAAATCTGATATTTCAGTTGATATCGCACTCATGTGTGCTGTTGACGGCGTCAATGGCCGAGCCCTGGTCAATACTCGAATCACTCAACAAATGGGCCAACATCCTCAACGAGTACGTCCGGTCACCCGGCAACTTTGACGCTGGCCACATTCGCGAAAACACAGACAGACGTGGGTTTATTGCATTTTTTGTTGTTGTGTTTTTATTGTTTGTTGTTTTAGTGATTACCTGATTAGCATTACAACTTTTTGTTAATTATTAGGTTTTGCCTTTTTACTAGTTTTTACCTAAGTTCTGTTCTGGGCCAGTTAGCTGTTTGGGTTTGGGAATACTATGAGTCACTGTTTTTTTATCATTTTGTATCCCGATAGTTTTTATTTTACTAACTTGTTATGAGTGACTGATTATTCGAACAGTGGCAAGATTACTTCTAAGCTCACTGACTGAATGATGTGCATTTTTATTCGTGGAAGTTGAAGTGCGTTTGGTTTTGGGCTCGTGTTATTTGCTTGAATGTTTACACAACCAACGAACATTGCTTTTGTTGAACCATTGAACAATAACTGTCGAGAAATAATGTTACAGAGAATGGCTAAGCATCCAAATCCAAGACTTGCTCTGATTTGAGTGCGCCATATATCAGCATATTGGGCCATGCCATGTGGTGACCTTTGATGGTGCTACTCCCATGTGCCAATGCATCTTTATACCAATCCAGTATGGTGCATTGCATGCATGTTTTGTGGTACTACTATGTCATGGTATTTATACATTACACATGGTCTGTAAGAAGACGTGGTCAACATACGAGGCATCCATTCTTATTAATGAGTTAAGAGTAAACTGGTGCTGCATAAAGGATACATGCTTCCTTGCCGGCATGCATTGTTTTGTGTGTGTCCAGGCGCCTCTTTTACATGTGCTTCTTCTGGTTGGAGTGGGTGTCGTGCTTCATTCATTCTTGTTATGTAGTACACGAGGGATCCAGTTGTAGGCTTGTTTTGGTGAGTTCTGTTCAATGTACTATCACTGGTTGGTTTTGGTATGGTATTGGATCGAATCGACTGTCGTGTTTATACACTTTGTTAACATCTTATTGGATGGATTTTATTGTATTGTTTCACTGGTCAAGTATTGATGTTATTTAAATGTAATTTAGTGTAATTTACTTTGCTGATGGTGTGTGATTCAATTAACAATTGTGATTCGTTATTGTTTATGCATGCATATGGAGGGGCAACATCAACATACGAAGTAGGAAGCTGCCCAGTGAATTGTGTTGTCCGGGCTGTAGGCCCATTAGAATCATGTGATACCGCAGTCGCAGCAATTTTTTGTTGTAACAGGTGTTGGCTGGTTTATTCCTGGTTGATAGCCGTTTGTTGGTGTTCCATTGGTATTTGGTTTGAATCACATGGCTCATCTTCGTCTAATTAGAAGAATTTAGTGCATTTCTGCGCTAGAAACATGAACTCGGGTGGGATGGGGAATAGCATAGATTGTGGTCTAAGGGTTCTTAGTCTACTTAATAAGATGGTTGTGAAACTTAACTAAAAAAATTAAATTTTTTTGTGAACAAAAGTTGTGTATAGGTAAATTTTTACAAACATTTTCCAGTGAAGACTATAAAGGTACCCTAATCCCAGCGGCAATGGTGCATAATTCATGTCGGTTGTCTGCAGTGGAGCGTGTCGCATCGTTTATCGTACCTGTGGTGCTGTGGACTGTTGGACTGTGGACTGGTGTTTGTAATATGGTCATGCCATTGGACATGCAATATGCAATGAATGCAGAATCTATGCAAACAAATAACATGCGAGCAGCAGTGCAACTGGCTCCATAAGCACCCGTAAATCTAAATATAATGATAAAATAAAATACCTGGGTGCGCACCATGTTCATCTGCAGCATTTTGCATATTATAGGATTCAGTGCAGTATTGAGTTGGGTTGACTGATGGTTTCTGGTTTTTATATGATTAGGCGGGACAACTTATGAGTTTTATCTATCGATACGACCGGTACTACAACGTAATTTTTATGTTTTTTTCGTCCGCCACCGTTTAGTAGTTGGCTATTTCCACCGTTCTGGCTGTCGGTATGCGCCGTTTATGTGTCGGCCATGAAAAAAAACATCATACAAACGCGTTTTTTATGTTTATTGGATACCTACCTGGGTTTTTAATTTATATATTAATTAATGAAAACTTTGAAGCAATGTTTGCTCCGTTTTTTTATCAGTGAATGTGAAATAAATGTAAATTATTGGGAAACGATAGACTGATCAGTAGTTTCTGCATGTCATAGGACCATATGTTGGGGAAAGAAAACGGTTAGCTTGGTCTTCGAAATGAAACCATAAGTTAAGTATCGGAAATGATTATGACTTGTCGACACAGTCGGTGTGTTTTTCAGCGTGATATAATGATTAGCGAAGAAAATGATAGGGTAATTAATCATGCTGTCAACGATATGGCGGGGTGTGACAGGCCATGTTTTTTACACTTCCTTGCCTGTGCACTATGCGCTAAGTTAGGATCACTAATAACACGATGATGAGATGAGATAAATACCGCTATCAAGTATTAAATCATTATACACGGGGAAATATGAAAAAACATACATTTTGGATTCGATTGCATATAGTGATCTGATGTAGTTATTTCATACTGTGATTGGTTTGATGTGAATGATGAACAACTATATTTATGAAAGCAATGGTGGAAAAAAATAGAGGTTACGGTTAGCAAGCACAATTGTGAAATAGACGTAGACCACCAACATCGCAATCGTGACGCAATCGCAATTCCAGGCCGGGTCGGCCAGAAGGTACCCCCACCCCAAACGAAAACTCGTAGTTTTCACTTAGTTAAGTAGTTTTTATAAATTTCACACGAATTAAGCAGATATTTGAAGTTTCCATTGCCGAACGATGCATTATAATTTCAGAATGTCGTTTCTGGCAAGAGTATGTGGAGCCACTGGACAGTTCATCGCACAGCGACAACGGTGCCAAGGTGCCCAGTATGGACTTTGGGCAGGACTCACTGCTGCCACTCGCCGAAGACGTGCTCACTAACAACATTGGATTGCCTATTATTGTCGTTATCACTAAGGTTGGTGTTTTTTAATATGTTTAGTGTATTATTAGAAGAATAGTAATAAGCAGTATTAATTTGATTTAGGGATTTGAGGCTGCATGACCCATCCATATAATAACAGCTGGAAACATGCTGTGCTCGCAATCCTCTATACTTCATTGATTGAATCTGTGCGGCCCCGGTAATAGATCGATTTAGGCTGCGCAATTCTATGACCGAATTAATAACCGCATATAGTAAAAAAATCACTCGTTTTTATTGCATGTTTTTTTAGTTTCAATACTATGAACTTGTAAAAACTTCGGGTATTCCTTGGCAAATTATGTCTGATTGTTTTAGTGCGACGCGATGAGCACCGTACTCGAGAAGGAGTACGACTACAAGGATGAACACTTCGACTTCATTCAGTATCACATTCGAAAGTTTTGCTTATCATGTTGGTATAGTTTTTATCTCCTTACTAGTTTCAGTTTGGTGATCATAATAGCGGTATTTTTTCAGAGGGTGGGTGTTATTGGTTTGTGAATCAAGGTTTGCCCCCTATCGTTGATAGGTTAAAATTTCTTGCGACGATAAAGAACAACTACTTTTGAATAATTCTTGAAATCAAACTGAGTCATGTCTTAGTCTGAATATAGTTTTTTATTTACTTGAAGTAACCTATGTGTACCATGTTCCAGATGGTGCGGCACTGGTGTACACTTCATCAATGGATCAGCGAAATTGTGCCACCCTGTACAAGTACATACTACATCGTGTATACGGTTTTCCGTTCACTCAGCCGGCGTCTGTCGTTGAAAAGGAATCTGTTTTTATGTTGGTTACCTCAAAAAAATTGATTTAAACCTTTTTTATTTCCAGTTAGTTCATTAAATAATATACATTAACATTTTTGCAGTTTTGATATTTACTTCTGGTTCTGATTGAATCAGTTTTAGTACAGCAATTATATTTAGTTTTGGTTGAATCAGGTTTTCAGTTCTGTTCTTTAAATTCAGATAGAGAAATGATAATTTGTTCAACGATCATTGGTTTTCAGTCCGGCCGGATGGGACAATGCGAAAAAGATTAGCATTCTTCATGAGAACTGGCGTATCATGAAGCCGGATGACCCATTCTCGACGCACATCGTTAAACCCACGTTGAGAAGGGTGCGTTCTTCATTGCCCTTCTTGTTCATATTATGATACTTAAAAGTTTTTATTAGTTCGTGCGAGTATCAGAATAGTTTATTAGTTTTAATTCAACTGTAAAAAGTTTAACAGTGCTGAAATAAGTTGGAAATGGGCACTACATCAGTCAAAATTTACTGCCAGCGTTGGGTCTTTTTTAATACTGACACGGATTTATTGAATGAAATTAAAATTAACTCCTAATGTTTTTTTTCAGCCAACGACACGCGAAAGCGAGTTGGTGGCGGAGGAAGACCAGACGTTCCTGCAACGTGTTTTACCGGCGTTCAATGCTGCACCCAATCCAGCCGATATCAGGACACAAACCGCACCCACCGTTGCCGTTAGTCAACCATACTTTTTTACCTATCATCTAGCTTCAAGAATTGTATTTTTTAACAGCACATGGAGAATTATTTATAAAAAGAGTATATAATATTATATCCAAGTAAAAATTCATGTTGGAGCAACGAAAATCGGGATAAAACGGATGTAAAAGTTGATACTACAATTTTTGTGTCGATTCACTAGTTTCTCGAAAGAAGCTTTTCGGTTATCCGGTGAGCAGCTAGACGATTGATTTACGTGGGGTGGTTCAGGTATATAAAATCGACACTAAACTAAACGTGTCTACTCATGTTTCTAGTGTAATGCGGTAACAAATAACAGATGACTAACTCTCTACACCTAACTTCTACACTACGTATTTGTGTCCCAGGCCATTTCATTGACCAATGCTTGCCATTTGCTAACCCATACCAACAAATCATAATCACTTTTAAGAGAAATGCCTGGTATCGCTAACCGTAAAGTTTTTCGATTGGATGGCATTTATAAAAGAGTTTGTGCTTCATCCACCCAACTGAAAAGCTATGCGATATTAAACCTTTCCAGACCTGTTTCTTCACACTCCACGAACACGGCGTTGTATTATTTTTAGATATCTAAACGTTTCCATTTCAGTCAGAAAGCAGGAAGTGGTTTTTGAAATAATGTATGCTTTCACGAATATAGTTGAACAGCGACCAATACTGTGGAGTTTGAACTAAAGTCAAACTTACTTGTTTCCTCTATAAACATGTCATCTTCCATTTCAATGTTGAACATTCAATTTGTTTCCTGTCTTGTCACTTCACTGATGAATAACTGGGAAACCGGATTATAAGTGTCAACAATGGAACTGATTGAGTTATAGTTTTCGCTCGAAATTTCATGGATAATGTCGCTGTACATTGTTTTACGGATTAATTGTCATTTCACTCACGGAAATAACTAATGACCGTCCAGAAAATTTCCAGGGATTTCAATAAATGAATTGAAAGATTATATGATTACGAGGAATCATGTAATTAGGCATGATAGATGCATCTGCATGTGTTTTGTGTGTGTTTACAGAACGCCGAATCGCCACTGCCGTCACGACTGTCCCGTGTGGCGGGATCGACCAGTCCCAATCTGATGCGCAGTACCAGTCCCAAACCAAAGGTAACAATACAACTATAACTACCACTATTAATAATACTACCATTGCTTGCGCACTTGCAACACTCTACTCTGTCATCATTCTTGTTATATAAAACTCGTTTTATACCGGATATTCTCAAACCTAATGATTTTCGGCTGTAATTCGCGCGTTTTGAAATACGGTGTCCAATTCTTCATAAATGTGGGGTTCATGGCGTACTTGATGCATTCAATGGTGTTCTGCTGCTGGTTATGGTGCTAACACTTCTGATTGTCTCTAACCGACTAATGGGTCATTTCATAAATGGATATATAGGTATTTATATGAATACAGTGTTAATAGACGGATGTGTTACGAGATACGGTCATCACCATCAGCCATTTTGTCATCTTTTGAAGATCTATTATCTGATAAGAATAAAAAATTTATAGTGTAAAAAAACAGATAAAGGTATAATTTATTTATTGATGATTATGTGAAGTTAACAAATGTATTACGGTCATGTTTTTAGCAACCATCAATGGACGCTGGTATGACCCGTCCGTCCGGGTTGGTGGCCGCACCGGGTCAGGCACCCGAGAACAGCACCCTGGCACACTTCTTCAACAATCTACTAAAGAACAAACCGGGTACGGGCGGACCGGCACCTCCGGCCACCAATGGCACAACGCCCAATGCAAAATGTTGGTGTTTAGTTGGGACAAATTGCTTTCTCAATTGTTATTTCGGAGAATTCCAGTTTTGTTTTTTACAAATCATAAATTAAATACGTCGCGTGTTTAGTTTAGCGCATGGATTGCCAAAAAAAAAAATTCGCACATTTTTTTTTTTTTTTTTTTTTTTTTTTTTTTTTATTCATTTTTTTTTTTTTTTTTTACAAATTTTTGGTATCCATCCAGGATCGACCATACATGTCCCAAATCATCAGTAGGGTACTCATTTAGATTTATTTAATGATTCTGATGACTTAGATAACAGTTTTGAGCCCAAACTCGTAAGGAATAATTGATTAAAGTAAGGTAAAGAACTGCCTGGAATTCAAGTGAAAAGTAGTAGTGTTAACTACTCCAACTTGTGAATCGTTACATAGCTGCATCAAATGTAAGAGAAGGTGATGCACAGTAGTCGACTGTGCGACTCAACTCAACCCAACAGCTGTATGCTATAACATGCAATCATCATGTTCAGTGGGTGTTACCCGGGTTGGACAAGTTAACGTGTCATTTTTTCACTTGAATCTCAAGAAGCTCTTTAGCTCGGGCTGGCGATTGAGCAGATCACCGTAGGCTTGCACCATCATGTCTGACACGTGTAGGTGTGACACGTGTGAGCGCTGGCCATGACTGAATATAAAAATTAATTCATTTGGCGGCTTAGCATATTGACTGGAGGAGACGGCATTTTGTCCCCATTTATGAAATGGGGACAAAATGTGTTCCTCGTTTAGTGGGCAATGTGTTTTTAGAACTTTTCTCACACTTCTGACATTTTATATTACACTTTAGAGGTGTTTATTAACGTTTATTAACGTATTACAGAGACATTTTCAAAACTTTGTAAAAAAAAAAAAAAAAAAAAAAATGACCAAATTTTTTTTTTTTTTTTTTTCATTTTTTTTTTTTTTTTTTTTTTAATTTTTTTTTGGCAATCCATGGTTTAGCGTGTAGGGTGCCAGCCTGGCAGCCTTGGAAACTGGTGGTTCTGGGTTCAACCTGACTTGAGACACACATTCATGCCACTGCCCGGTAATTTGTTCAATATCTGGCCATGACGAAAACACCATTCTGAAAAATTGAGCCCTGTGACTTTGGTAATGAAGAAGTACCAATAAAAAATATAAATGTTCATATTGGTTTTGTGATCAACCGGTAATCGTATGTTTGCAGCCGACAAGGCGGCGACGGAGGCCGAACTCGCGCGACTACAGAAGAAAACACAGGAGATAAAGAATTTGAATTCATCCATGGACGGAGCGGATGAAAACCAGAATGAAACGATGGAATCTTGACATGGGAATTGATGCTCAAGTGTGCAATACTCAACCAACAACAACAACAACAACATGATGGATGTCATCAACATCAACAACGTAATTCGGATATTATTCAGTAATTACTGATGTTAATGTCCGACTACAGGATTCAGTCGGTCACTGTCTACTATCACTGACTGTCTGACTAGTCCATGTGCAGTCTGTCCTGCTTACTGTAGGTGCACTACCAACTCTTGATTCGATATCCACTTTCTATAGTCATTTCGAAGATGAGATGAGGTTTGTTTGTTAGTTCACTGGACTGATTAAAGGGTTCAATTGAGTGCCCAACAACATCATTCCCACAGTACGAGCGCATGCAATTCATCTATTGACTGCTGAAATCCATAATCCATTTTACTACAAAACGATTTGTCTTAGCAAAAGCCTGGTAGAGAAATGTGGGTCCGAAAATTGTGGCCCACAATCATCTTAGGGCGCGTTCAGAGTTGTCTTGAGAAAGTCTCAAGAATTTTTTTTGTAAACCTTTCGGTACACATAAAAATTAAATTTTGTTCCCGATGAAAATTTTGAAACATTTGGTTGGGTCAAAACTTGCTTTTATGAGCTCCGAAAGTGTTACAAATAAAATTCTTGAGACTTTCTCAAGACAACTCTGAACGCGCCCTTAAAAGCAGGCTGACACTAGGACGAAAAGTTTTTGCCTAGTAATACTTTGTTTGCTCTATCGTCACTGACTCATTACACCTATTGCAGTTGCCTTTAACCACCAAACAAATGTGAACACAACTAATCTGTTTGATTATAATCAATGTGAAATTGTGAATTGCGTATTATTCAGTTGGAATCGTGTGATTATATTTCGATGTGACATTGTCGAAATTCGCTCTAGTTTATTTCATGTTTTCGCGCTAATCTGTCATGCAATGTAGAGAATCTATCGGTGATTATGTGGGATGCCATCATTCTATCAAATCAACCATGCTCCGCTGCCCCGTCGGTCGATGAAGTGTTCGTGAGCTTTGAGGATTTTTGTTTTGTTCAATGGCCAAGTCGTATATGTTTGCGATCGAGTGATAAAATAGCGCCATATTCACAAAGTATCACCGATAAGCAGTAACCATAAGTAATCATGTCCATCTGTGCACCATTGCATCATTATACCCATCTGTCATTGTGTATCGTTGTGTAACAATGCGAGCTTCTACGTCCTACCATTCACCCCGTGCTGTTCCCGATCGAACTGGCAGTTTTTGATTATAGTTAGTTTATAGCGTTTGTATTTCAGTAAAAGATTTTAAGTAAAAACTGCCGGTTTCGCTCATCGAAATTCCCAAAAGTTTCCATATAAAATTCTACCTGAGCTACCAACACATTTTACAGTAAACATGTTGCATGTTTCGTATGGGCCTATTGTGTGCAACATGGTTTTGCAATTCGCATATTATCTGTCTTCACACTTGATTATATACTACAACATTATTGTTCACAATCAACGGGTTATAGTATCGCTGTATCTGTCGCGTTTTGTTTCATTTAATTCGGTTATTTATGGCATTCAGTTTTGTAAGTCTGTAATTTGTCTGGTGCAGTGTAAGTCGACATTGTTTAAAGGCTGACCTTTTAAGATGAAACCGTAAGTACGTGGTTTATCCCACCTAAACCTACATAACCCTGTCGATTCACATGGTACAGTATATGTACCTTTGGACCATGGACGATTATCAAAATCTCAACTTTTTTTCACCACCCACAGAGCGCATCCATATTCCATTTCATGGTAAACTAGTTAGTTGTCAAGAGCAGTCGTTCTTACACGTTTTTAATAATTTTTATTCAATAAACTAATACCGCAAACTTTTTAAACCAATATAACCTACGGTTTTGGCGAATGGCCAAACTATTTAGCTCTGTAATTTTGTGATTTATTGTATATTTCTGACTGGGTGCTCATATAGGCACACCATACGTTCTGGGGTATAGCTTGGTTGGTACACAAGTTTGCAATGATATTTCAAACCACAAAATTTATGGGGCAGTTAGTGGGTGAAACTGATTTGCATCTGTATGGGCAGCTCATTCTTCAAATTATGCCATGCCAATTTCATAGTCTAATCGTTTAATGTGAACATAATTTTGATAATTAGGTTTGTAATTCAATTTATTCAACGTGCTTCCAGACGGTACCATCATTTATGATCTATGTAATCTTGTTTATGAATTTTGCTTGTTGAATCGCTTCATCCGGATTACGTGGACCAAAAAAGTAATCGCAACAAAACAAGCCAAATGATAACATGAGCATATGACATTGCACATTATTGTTATACCGTGCTTTATCTAACCGGGATATTCTCAATTGTACCATTATTACTACCAGACTTTTATATTTGTATAATTCGATCGCTTTGTGAGGGTAAATTGATGTCAAACGTTCTTCATTCGTATTATATCAGATAATCTGGTTTGTGTTGGCCTGGAAAAACATGTCACATTCGTAGTTATTTCAGCGATAACTGTAACATTATTCCATTGCATGACAAGCCAGATTGTCGACATACTAATCGTGTGTTTCCTGTTGAATGGTGCAAGTTTTACTATGTATTTAGCAGAAAAGTTAACCAAAAGACATGCACCATTGAAGCGTTACTGATTCGTGTCTGCCTTCTCTGCTTTCAATCTACCAAACAATGCAACTTGTTGTCCACATTCATGTACTCACTGTCCATAGTGTGTTTGTCATCCTCCTTGAATCAAGTGTGCTAAATACCCATAGTGAGGCAAATTTCTATAAGTTTCTTCATTGTAAACCTGGCCATGTCACAGAGATATGGTAGAAAGTTTGTAGTCAGTATTAACGTGGTTGTTTAACAAAAGGCTCACTGAATTCTTAGCTATGGTATTGTGGTATAGTGACATTGGCACGTGGTTTATTATCATGCTTATATGTGCAGCGAAGCTAAAAATGCCCGATTGTTCCCTTTCCTGTAACTATTTTTTATTATTATTATTATTATACTTTTGTTTTTAGTTTTTTTCTTTTGTACACAGAAATATCACCAACCAACACAGTTATCATATTGATATTCTCATTTTTATAAATATATATAAAAGTTACGAGAAGCTAATTATGGCACACCGTTCTGGTTATCGATAATGTACGTTCTGCTCCCGTTGTTTGCATTCAGATTTTCATATTCCATTTAAACCGAAATTCGTCAAATGCGTCCGTTGGATGTTTTCTAACCATGTACCTTGAACTGTTTCGACAATTTGATTGCCCCAATAAATAATTAAGTTAGCGATATTTCCAACGGATACTTGTATCAGTCAACGCTCGGTATTGTTTGATTGGCTGTGGGGTGTTCGGCCAAGCTGGGCGTGTGATTCCATGTGATGATATACGATCATGTCATATTATCCAGCATTATATTACTACATTTTACAAATACCCACACACACATTTATTTATATGATTTCTTCGTTTTGAAGTTTTATTTTCATTTTTATTATTATCATTATCAGTTTTTACGAACGTCCGATCCGTATGAAATGAAATGGATGAAACAACTAATTAATGAACGTGGGAGATTTGAGCAGGGTTTCGTTGCAATAAATAAAACTTGCTGTCATATTTATAAATATTTTATTGGCAATCTGGCAAAAGCACCTAGAGCAATAATAACTAATATAATTTACAATTTACAATTAAATGTACAGAACTCGTAACCACAGACAGAGAGAGTGTAAACGTGGAAACAGTATAAATCTGCCGAAGGTACGTACCATCATTTTAATTGAAACTTTATAGTCTACAATTTTGATCGTTTTCTTCAGGCTCAGCAGTTTACACTGCATTCCAACATTATTACATCCGTGATGGGAGGTTTCGGGAAATTCGTTCGAGTAACAAAAGAATGTGACTTGAAACTTGACCAAACTGTATGAACGAAAAAGAAATACAGTTCATAAAGAGTGCTTGAATTCACGATTAATGTCCTAACAATTCAGGATATCAGACTTTTTGTCAATGAAGGTATCGTCGGATGAATTTCCTTGAAGGGGACTTTCCTTGCTTGTGCTGAGCCGACGATACATCGACAAACATCTGACATCGTGAATCATTAGGACCTTTATCGAGAATTCATGCATCTTTTTGGAATCGTAAGTTAAAATTTCGACTATACTAATGTGGACAGACTCGGTTTCTCACTGGGCACGCTGTTGGACCTGCTGGACTTGAACCCGGAATGACTATCATGTTCGTCGTGGATGGTCATCTGTCTATCGGCCAGTACTCCACACATACTCGAGTACAGGGTGTGCACTAATGCAAGCACACACATCAACAGCATCAACAACAACAACACACTCAGCACGATCGTGCCCGATAACGACTGCATCAGCTCACCCTCTACGTACGTTCGGATGTAGCACGCTGAAACACAATACATCGTTGGTGTAAGTATAGTTTTTATTGGAAAGTTGAAAACAAATATTCTAGATAAACACTCGTTGAAGATGGTTTCGGTGAGCAACAAAAATTCTTTCCAAGCGCCGGATACAGGGTTGCTTATAACAAACAGTGTACTGTTCTAATTCTTAACTTTTAATTGCATTTTCACATGAGCTTACAGAAATTTGGGGAAAAACTTCCTATAATAAAAAATAACTGACCAAGTGAGCTCTGCTTGACCTAACCAACCGATTAGAAAAGCGGGCACACTGACATAGAGGGCAGCGACGGCCACTTGCCTGACACAGTTGGACTTGCTCAGGTACAAATGCACCGAGTTGACGGTAGTCGCTCGTGAAACATCACGTTGCTGGTTGATGGCAGTCAGAATGGCCAGTAGTTGTAGGGTGATGATGAACAGCGCGCTTACAGAAAACGTGATGGAAATGCACAACAAACACGTACAGGAAACGAGCAGACGGTTGTTGAGTAATGAGGTGGTGGTGGGTGATGGAGAAGTGCTCGTGGTCAGACGACCTGTTCATTCACATTAAAATATAGAAAAGTAAGGGGCATTAAAGATCAAAATTTCTGTTTAATCTATTAGTTGATTGTTCATAATCTAAAAAGCGGCTTATTTACTGTGATATTTTTTCTAAAAAAATCATTACGGACACAAAAAATGCTGAAAAAGTTGTTTTTGCTGACGTGAATGAATGAATGAAGTGAGTGCACCAACTAGTATCCAATGATAGTATGAGTATGAGCGATAGTATGGCCATTATGCCAGCGAACATGGCACTCGTGAACAGTGGCACCAGCGTGTACCCGTAGCTCGGGGCACTTGACCGACAGTCCACCTTGAAAATTCAAATTACATGTTTTGCCACAGTACTTGTGAAATAAAACGTTCTTAACAAGGAAAATCTTGACTTGAACTCATAGTGGGCAACATAGTCAAATCAACATGGTAAACTTTGTTAGCTAATTTTGCATACATTTATTTTTATGCACTTATTTTTAACTTAGTTTAAGCTGATTAGCATTATTGTTGACCTACATGGTCTACAAGTGTGTGTATATACCTGCTTCATAACAGTTTATAGATAGATATTAATAGTGATTAATTGGTTGATAGACTGATTTTATGGAAAAAGAAAGATGAATCGACCAACTAACGTGTGAGCGTGTGTTTGTCATATAGAATGGTGGTATGGTGGTACTGCTGACGTAACAGATCGGTGGTACACCCCACCGTTGGTGATCGGGGGCACGGATTGAAGGCTGCATCATCAATCAATCAGTTAATTAATAAACAGTTTTTTTCAATCAATCTCAAGTTTTATCCAACGTGTAAATACTGAGATGAAGGCAACAAATTACTGACAAGTCAGTAGTAGCCTGATGTACAATTTTTTATGTTTACTGTTTGTATAGACACATTATTTATTGTGAAAAACAGTTATTATTTGCTGCATTCTGCAAGCATATACATATATCAATGTAACTGCTTTGACTGTGCTTTAGAATGTTTTGAAGCTCTGACTCAGTATGCTCCATATTCCCACCATTGTAAATAGCTTTTAACTTCCGATTGAAAAACATGCTCATGTACGTTGTTCAAACAATAGCAATATAAAAAAACGATGTTTTAAACATGCCAAATACGCGATCCACGAAACACAGATAAAAACGTTAAACAGCTGGGTCTGAAATAAAACGTTTTTACTGGAAGTTATCAATATAGCGGATGAATTAAAAGCCGAAAAAATATATTTTCTATGACTGACATATTTCTTATTCAGTCTTACTGTTTTAATATCCTAACCTGACTGACAGTCCTCGTAGACGGTGATGGCTGCAAGTTGTCATTCAAAATCAGAGCTCCATTCGGAATCGCCGGTACCTGGGATCGTGGCAGTACTGACACAACATGACTACTTCGACATGAGTCCGCTGATCGGCGACGATTGTTGTTATTAATGATGTTATTGTTGTTGTTGCTAAAATTGTTGTTATTAATGTTGTTGGCTATACTGTTGTTGTTGTTGTTGTTGTTGTTGTTGTTTTTGTTGGCTATACTGTTGTTGTTGTTGTTGTTGTTGTTGTTGTTGTTGTTAAGTGGTGGCACAGGTATTCGTCGGCCACTGGCCCTGATGGCCGGATCATATCCCAAAGGCCAGTCGCCAATATTAGCCGAATGATGACTACGACTCATCAGAAGTTGTTTCGAGAGGTTGGATGGGGAAAATTGAGGGTTGAGATTGGTGGGGAATTCGATGATGCTGTCCTTGAGGGTGTCGGCCGGGGCGTACGATACGGTCTGACGCAGTTGAGACGGTGGTCGACGGTTGATCGTCATTTTGTTGAAGATTGGTCGAGTTCGGTACAGCTAAAATGGGTACATCATACAAATTAATGTACAGAAAGATTTACAGTAAATGTGGAATAAATACTGTACAAAATAATCAAAACATGCTGTCTGTTTTTATGTTGGAATCCGATCTCGTCAGTGATTGGGTACACGCCCTTTTTCCGCGAAACGATACTGTTATTGTTTACTGATACTACTGATGAACGTTTGAGTTAAAATTGTGAGCTTGAACTGAACGTGAATAAAATAGGGTTTTTTGATTAAAACCATATTCTAAAGTCACCATTGCCTAAGGCACTTTATTACGATTGTTGCAAACATATGAAAAAGACAGTGCGATTGCTTCATGTCGAATTTAATGAATATAACACGTTGTTATTGAAGCTGTTTATAAACACCAAGCATATGAGTAGTATAGATAATTGAATAATAATTGACTATATAGCGGAATAGCTTATAATCGATGAGCACAATAAAATGATGATGTTCGATATAAATAGTGAAGTACCGCATAGTCGTAAACCAAAGTCAATAAGGTGTAAACGAGTCGGGTCGTTGTGATAGGTCCTCAGGTATGTCATCAATGCGCTCACAACACACTGATTTTCATTTTGGTTGTTGTTGTTGATGAACAGTCCAACAACAACTTGCATCACAGCAGCAACAACAACAACAACAACAACAACAACAACAACAACAACAACAACAACAACAACAACAACAACAACAACAACAACAACGACAACAACAACAACAACAACAGCAGCAGCACCTCAGCCACAACAAACGACCACAACTGGCACAACAATGGCTCAACTGAATGAATGAATGTAATAGATCTATCAAAAACATGGACCCGGCTCTATTTACAGCACAACGGCACATTCATTGCATTGTGTTTATTCAGTGATTGAGAAAAGGTAATAATGAAGAAGAAAGTATTCTTCAGAAGTTTTATTTCCTTTTCGATGCTGCTTATATGAATTTTGATAAAATATAGACCAAAAATAACCAGAATTGAAAGCAATTGCACTCCATTCTACCTACTCATCCGCCGATGGCACTTTACATTGCAGCCCGACTTGGAACCACCCGCAATCTGGGATATCTGATTTCGTATTCGGTATATTTGATGAGGGCTGCTCGATTACACAGTGCAAGTTGATGGCAATATTTGACAACATTTAAAGTACAAGTATACAATGGCTACTTCAATTTCAGCCTGTGCTTACTAGCTGGAACAAGAAACGTAATAAATGACGGGAGTTATAATATGAAACTTCGTATTAAAGAGGATCAAACTTGTATCTGAAAAACAGCAAACCAGTTAACCAGAGCTAACAGATTTATTTGTTGTGTGTTTAATCACATAAACAAATGCGTAAATTAACAGGGCAATCATTTGAACAACAACCATTTGGAAGTGAGAGTGGTGAAATAATCGAACATCGTTTAAACGTGCAGTAAATTCATGTAATCAGATGACATCAAAGCTGTAAACTATCACTTCCAGATTTTGCAGATTAATTCAATTACAGTAATTGAACATTGATATTAATGGTATTTAGACGCACTCGTGAATCAGTTAGTGCAATCAGATAATATGAATGTGGTATTGGCTCCACATCTGGGTTGAACCATCAGTATTACAGTGTGCGTATGATACGATTCATTCAAATACTCATTTATATTACTCATTCATTTTACAGCTTCATCACAACATATGCTCATATTTATCACGTCATAATATATTCCATCTATATATTTCCTTTAACGGATTATTCTTTTTTCCATATCAAAAACCGGTTTAGTATATTTGACCAGATGTTCCTCGATGATATATAATGTTTGGGTTGAAAAGTGTAGTTCAAAGTGATATTAGATGAAATAAAAATTATCTATACACTTGGACAACAGTTAACATACATAGATTAAGTTTCGTTATTTACTTCGGCAAAAAGTGGACTAATGTTCTAAAAAACATGTGTAAAACGGAGTATATTACGAAAAAACCATCTGGCCTGAGCGATTGAAACGATGTACATAATCGCTTTTTTATTAGCTCTCAGATATTTTCAACAATGTAGGAATATGGGAGGTACACTTTTACACTTTGTTTGGTTTCGATTGTAATACATAAATCACTCAAGTGAGATCTCAATTCCATTATGGAATAACTATTATTTACGACATCTCTCAAGTCTAATGAACATGTACTTGGACCGTAACCTGTTTATGAGAGTACAGGATGGATGACAGCGCGCAGTCCAGCGTCAACACACAACCTCACATCACACTTCGGTGCAGTCCTTTTGGCTGGAATCGCGACCAGTGAACTGTGAAGTTAACTAAATCTACGTCTTTATTTATTTTGGGATAAAATATAAATTTCCGAAACAGACTAATATGAAAATTAATTCCTAATCTCATAATATTTACCGGTTTGCCGCATCCGTTCGGACGGCGAGATGTTGCATAGAAAGTGTGATGGGTTAACGTGCAGTGTGAACACTATGTTTGGGTATGAAAATGTGATGTGTTAACACTGTTATTAACACGTTACCACACCTTATATCCACTATTTACAGTTGGTTATAAGGAAGGATGCACGGATGGAGTTGAGGTGACAACTTGATATTTGCGTGATGGTGAAAGCCTTGACGACGGTGAACACATTGGCGGACGAGCCAAACCTACAAAGCTAGGGGAATCTTTTCAAAGAGGGTGAATCAACATTTTGAGGCCATTTTATCTAAACTGTGAGGAACATATTCCACTCTTTGAACATTCGAAGAGAGTGGGTTCCACTTATGCGTTCTTCCTTCGTCCACTAGTGAACACACGTGGCTCGTAAACGTAAAACAACACAAGTCAAATACGATTGCTAAACAACATCAGAATTCGGTGATATTCATCGTTGTCGTAAAAACTCACCACAGGACACATTCGTTTTTTTTCGAGGTACGTTACAGTTAATGGGATGAACAAGCCAGATTTAAAAAATTATACCTCCCCAGTATTATAGAGGACGAGAAGTCAAGAGGGGACTGGAATTCCGGAAATACCCCCTATTTAGCTGTTACAAAAAATTGTTAGCTCCTCCGACAGTGATGGTGCAAATGAAGAATCGTCGTTTATAAAATAGAGTAAAGTAATAGAATAAAGTAACTTACAACAAAAACCACAGCTATTCTACCAGCATGGCAAGAGCAATAAAAATACCATTTACTCATCATTATCTCGCAACCTAAAACCACCTTGCAACCCAAAACCACTGGAATACAACAGAACAATATAATGCTAATCACCGTGCAACCATCATAACCGACTACAACAATACCAATAAAGCATTGCCCAATGCAAGCCACCTACCTACATGTAAATTGTAAATACATATCTGAGTAGTATAACCCACTGGCGCACTAGCGGACGAGAAGGGGAGGGAAAAGTGGAATTCCCCCCTCTTTGGCGGTTCTAAAAAGTGGGATTTGTTTCTTAAGGTGTATGTAAAAAGCCCTAATTTCTGCCGATTCCCCCCTCTTTGGGGAAGTTCCCCTCCGTTTGTAGGTTTGGCTCGTCCGCCAGTGCACTGGCGGACGAGCTAAACATCCAAAGGTAGTGGAATTACATGAAAGAGGTGGAAATCGTCCGTTTTCAGGCCGTTCACCTAGTCCTTTGGGAACATATTCTACTTTTAGAAATATTCCGAGAGAGGGGAATTCCATTTTCCCATGCCTTGTTGTCCGCCAGTGTATCTGACCCAACCTCACCTCACATCCAACCGGCACACATCAAATAAAACCACTCACATGGTATTTGTCACCGGTTTTTTCACCTTTGCTGCGTCTTATTCGGGTCTGTTTGTTTGTTTGTTCCGTGTCTGTGGCGGGTGAAGCAAAAAAGTATTCATATGGATTTCATTTCTCGTATCATGGGTAAAATTTTAGTTGCATCACTCGCGTACAATAAGGGGAGGGAAAAGTGGAATCCCTCTTCTTTGGCGTTGGCGCTTCCGAAAATTACAGTTTGTTCCATAAGGTGTAGGTATAATGGTCTAGTTTCTGTCAATTCATCCCTCTTTGGTAAGATTCCCCTACGTTCTGAGGTTTGGCTAGCCCGCTCCGTGAGTGAGTGTTGTGTATGTGCGTGCAAATTACTGTTACCGTTTCAGTAATTTATTGTCTTTATTAACCTCACGTAATGCGGGGTGCGGGTTACGGTAAAGAAGTTAATGGCACATGTGTTGAACGACCTGAAATTAGGGGTCATACAGTCAGTAATAAATTAAGTACATTTGACTGAATTGCCGGTTGTATGTGATAATCAAACCCGCCACGCCACCCAATCAATTCTGTTTATTTTATTCATCTTTTTGTGAATCGGTTTGCCCCTGAGTCATCGATCTGATTGTTGAATACCATCTGCATATTTACACTGTTGGCTTGTGATTGTACGTTTTGTGTATTTATTTTTTATAATTTCCTTTGATTTTATGTGGTTTCGTTTTTGGGATGTTGAGTTTGGAGAGAAGTAACACTGCATCGCGTGTGCTTTAACTAGAATATTAAGTTTATTCAACATTGTTCCAGTTATCATACCATGGGTTGGGTTGCCAGTCAAGTAAAGTTAGTCCAATGTCTAAAGATAACTTTCAATTGGTTCATTTATTATATTCAACAAGTAATCATTAATCATAACGCTATTTTTCTCTATTAATCAGGTTTCGAAGCCTGTGTGATTCTTCACTGAAGTCAATGAATATTAAATCGGTGAATCTTACACATCATATTCAGAGTTACGTGTTGCTACACTTTTGACTGGAAAAATTCATATAAAATTTCTTTGGCGCACGTAAAAAACGTTTTCCACATGACATAAAAATAAGAACAGTACTTTTAATAAATAAATGTGAAAGATGCCATTTCAAGTAGAAACAAAAAATGTTAGTAATAACACACCTCCATCAAACTACACGCCATATTTGAGTGACTGACATATTTTCAGCTTCAGTTCATGGATATAACGTACGTGGGTTGCGGAATGACGATATACTGTACGTATGTATGAAAATATGTAAAATATATGTTTGTACTTTACATACGTATGTATACATTGGTCACGACTTTTAAAATGACAGGTTCTCATGACTGATCAACTTTAACCCACTTCGAAAAGGTCGCGCACACATATGTACAACACATCCCAAATCCACTTATATGAAGATACTTGTATAAACGTGGATGATAAAAACAGTAATTCGAACGTTGAAGTTATAAAGCGTTCGATGCGGAAAATTTGATGTGACTGATCTGTTTAAGCTGAGATAAAGGATATCAGTCTTAGGAATAGTTTCCGAATATAACCTGACCTTTGCAAATATGGTTGCTCCATCCGTAAATTAAATTCTCTATATTTCAACCAATATTTCATATCGGATAATAACTATTTTATTTGCTGTGTTCTATCAAAAAGGGGGTTCATGTATTCTTTTACAAGTATGTTTACATTGGGGAATCCATGTTCAGGTTCAGGGAATGAATGTTTTTGATCCGGCGTACACAAAGGTTTCTACTCCTAAGCACTGGCGGATTAGCCAATCATCCAAACGGAGGTGGATTTTGTCAAAGAGGGGAGAATTAACAGTTTTGAGGCCATTTTACCTACACCTTGAGGAACGATTTCTAATTTTTGGAGCTGCCAAAGACGGGGGAGTTCCACTTTTCCGTTGTTCCCTCATCCACTAGTGCTCGCACGGTATCGAATCTCATCCTTAATAACTGTACCACGATCACCTAGTACATTGGTGTCATTAAACACACAATTACGAAACTTGAAACCATTTATGTACATACACGTACATACATACTCTGTCTAATTAGCACTTGTGGCATACAGTGTCGGGATAGTTCCTCTTCGAAGCAAAAAACTGATAACTACAGTAGTTTTTGTGGGATACATATACTGATTTGAGATACATATATTTTTCTTTTGTATACTACAAATTTGATATACTCTACTCCTCTGGACTGAATGCATGTACATACATATGTACCTATCATACATACTTAATGAATTGGCATTTGGAATATCCAACTGCAATCGGATACTGTACTGGCCTTGAAGATTTTTGTTATTAAACTCTTCCTAACAGACTCTACCATTCTGACGATCGTAACGTGTTGTGAACCGTACTTAAAAAACACCGTAACGCGCTTCATTATTTGCTTCATGGTTAAACTATATTGTACAGACATGCAGGTTTGTTTTGATTTGAATTGATTTGAGTTGGTTCGGATTTGACAATAAGGACTTTCTCTGATTCTAGTAAATAACAGACTTGCAGACCAATTGCATCTATATATATTAGCATAAATCTGTTCATTTGATCTCATGATTATGAAGAACGATAATCAAGAAGAATGAGCTTTTATTGCAATTTTTTATTTGATCTCTTTATAAATCTTGTTTATTTCCACCCACCCACTCCAAACTCATCTTACATTGATTGATTGCCTTCCAACCACGTACATATGTACTTGGAGTGTAACGGTTCAGATTAACAACTAATTATAGAGCCGCATTATCTAAACAATACGGGTATCTGAAGACTTATATAAGCTCTCATTTTGATGTAGGAACATTTTTATCGTTATCGATAACCGAAAATCCCTACTCTGTGTGACTCTGTGTGATAAATAACACCATTTAATTACCCTATAATGTATACAGAATCCCGAAAAGCTAGTAACTAGCTAATTACATTAACCAGATTCAGGATAGTGTCAACGTGGGACACATCTGAAATCACTGACGGACGAGCCAATCCTCCAAATTCCAGGGGGAGTGGAATTTCGTCAAGTCGATTGGAGGAATAAAAGTTTTGAGGGCCCTTTTACCTAGACTTTGAGGAACAAATTATACTTTTCGGAACAGCCAAAGAGGATGAATTCGACTTTTGCGTTTCTCCCTCCTCCGCTAGTGTTTGAAACGAATGTGTACTTTATTGGCTCACTTTAGAGTCCACCATTTATACAGTCTACTCTATCAAACTCGCATTCATCCAACATACAGGGTGGGCGTCGTAATTGTGTCTGCTCTGGAAAAAAGCCTATAAAAGAGGGATTTGTCTGTATATATGTAGTTGTAATGGGAATAGTTTTCAGTGTGTATGTTCTTCAGTCTCCCAATATCAAATACATTAACAGTACATGAGCGATGACTTCCGAATCTTCAACGACATAAAGTGTTCAATAATCCTTTGCTACCGTTACCCATTAATTGAAACTACATATAACCAACTGTATATCGGCATGTGTACCTATCAGATAACGTAACTTTGTAGCAAATGCTTTAAGCAGTAAAAATAGTTTCAGACTGGGTCTACTGTCGTATAAATCAGCAACAACAATGTCGTCACGTATCCTAATTTGCTTGACAGCGTTTCTTTTGGTGGCACCATCATTATTAGTGCCTACAAACGCAGTAGGTGAGCATTGCTCGTTCCTTAAAACTCAATAACTCACTCAATCAGTCACTCACTAATTCACTCACTCACTCACTCGCTCACTTGCTCGCTCACTCACTCACTCACTCAATCAGTCACTCACTAATTCACTCACTCACTCACTCACTCACTTGCTCGCTCGCTCACTCACTCACTCACTCACTCACTCACTCACTCACTCACTCACTCACTCACTCACTCACTCACTCACTCACTCACTCACTCACTCACTCACTCACTCACTCACTCACTCACTCACTCACTCACTCACTCACTCACTCACTCACTCACTCACTCACTCACTCACTCACTCACTCACTCACTCACTCACTCACTCACTCACTCACTCACTCACTCACTCACTCACTCACTCACTCACTCACTCACTCACTCACTCACTCACTCACTCACTCACTCACTCACTCACTCACTCACTCACTCACTCACTCACTCACTCACTCACTCACTCACTCACTCACTCACTCACTCACTCACTCACTCACTCACTCACTCACTCACTCACTCACTCACTCACTCACTCACTCACTCACTCACTCACTCACTCACTCACTCACTCACTCACTCACTCACTCACTCACTCACTCACTCACTCACTCACTCACTCACTCACTCACTCACTCACTCACTCACTCACTCACTCACTCACGCTCACTCACTCACTCACTCACTCACTCACTCACTCACTCACTCACTCACTCACTCACTCACTCACTCACTCACTCACTCACTCACTCACTCACTCACTCACTCACTCACTCACTCACTCACTCACTCACTCACTCACTCACTCACTCACTCACTCACTCACTCACTCACTCTCTCACTCACTCACTCACTCACTCACTCACTCACTCACTCACTCACTCACTCACTCACTTACTCACTCACTCACTTACTCACTCACAATTTCAGATGCATCAGCGATGAGGGACATGCTGCATACGTACTACAATATGCCACTTGATGAACATCAGGCCCGGGCTCGATATGCGTGGATACAGGAGCCTGCAGTGCTGGCACCACCATTTGTTCGATCCAGAGTCCCTAACCGACGACACACCTACACCGTGTTCAGCTATTTATAAGTGATATCTATTTTAGGAAGTCTTCATATTCGTTTACTGAATTTCTTTTCGCCTACAGATTTTTTGTGAGTTGGAAAAACATGAATTATATCCTGAACTTTTGTGAATGAATTTGAAGCCTTCACTTAGAAACCCACTGTATGAAGGAATAGCTATGGTTTGATAATCTAAATATATATGGTTTATTATATCTACGATAAAACTTTATATGATACATCGATTTGATGTGACACCTCTGACGAACGGACGGAAAATGTATGTAGGGAGACCTTTACCCCTTTATGATTCGATTTGCTATCTATTGTGCTGATAAATCATGATGAAATAATTATAGGTTACTTGATAAACATGAACACGGATTGTTTACCAATACAAAGAATAATTTTTACGTATAGATGGCGGTCAACATTTGGGAATGGAAAAGTGATTAGCATATAACATATTTATTCGTTATCTAAATTTCTTTTTGTGGTTACATTTAACAGTCACACTTTTGTTGCAATACGTACAACATAATAAGAAGTTAATTTTTTTAACCCATAAAGTTTGGTTTCGTTATTTGAACAGGTAATGTTTCAAGAGATATATTTAGTATACCAAGATGCTAGTGAGAAATGCACTGCCTAATCAGGAACCATGCACTGAATGAACGTCTACTCATCTCATTACGAATCTCATAATATCTCGAAAACAATTTTTTGAACCAATTCCTAATCATGTGTCTATCGTGCCGGCATATGAACAAATGCCGCCAATGAGTAAATACTGTATGTAATAGTACATACATACGTAGTAATGAGGGCCAAATAATAATTCATAAATAGATCAATAGAAATCATTTACAAATGGACATAATTACTTAAATTATTGGTTCCTTTTTGATATGTTGATAAAAATAAATATTGAATATATATATATTTTTACGATGAATAATTGAAGTTATTCACATTTTATTTAACAACATTTGCGTGGAATTATAAATTATATCATGGAAGACATGTTATTTACCTAATCACAATCAGGTACAGGTACTGGTGAACGAGCTAGTCCTCCAAATAGAGGGAAATTTCATCAAAAAAGGGGGAATAGGCTGTTTTCAGGCAATTTTATCTGCGCCTTATGGAACAAATTCTACGTTTTAAGTACACCAAAGAGGGGGAATTTTATTTTTGCCTTGCCTTCTCGTCCACAAGTCGGTACAGGCAGCTAATGACGTCAAACGAGCCATCTGTGCGTATCGTATAAAAGCCGATTCTCTTTCATTCATTTGATGAAACCGAAATCGATCCGATCCGGTGAACTATAATAGAGCCGAATTGTATTTAGATGCCTGTTCACGTTCATAACAGATTCACCACATATCAAATTACAGTATTTTTAAGATGAAAGATCCTTCGATATCATTACGGTACACATTAGTACAGTAATCGGCCGTGGCAAAAGCTGTCGAAGCGAGCTAAATGAAATATCTGTTGGTTTTATCACCTGTAGATAACGTTATTTCTTATATTCTTTCTTATTGAAGGAATATATACTTTTTAAGAGTAGATTTGCGTAATCTTCGACATCGTTCTTTATCTTATGGTCTTCTACATCATCCAATGGTGAATGCAGGAACAACCATTGTATTTGAAACAATCATTTAATTATGTTACCTTTATGTTAATTGAACCTGCAGGTGCACAAATCATTGGGTTTTGTCGATTGACGCAGTTAATCAAGCAAACATCTGTCTCCGATTACTTGATGCAAATACTGATTTGACGATAATGGGTAATTGCGGCTCTGAACATGTGGTCATTTTATTCCTTGATCTAACTTAATTGTAGACTAAGCATTTTCAGAACTACATAACCGTTAAAGTCGACACAATCATTTTTCAAATGTATTTCAATGTTCTGAGAGAAATATATCAAGAAGATAAAATAAATATTAAAGAGAATTAATGACAAATAACTATTATAAAAGCGGATGAATTAAAAAAGCCCTGATAATTGCAGATATGTTGCAATCAGCAATGCGTGTACTGATGTTGCTCGTATTAATGACTACCCTGTACTGTACGGTCGATGCTGGTAGCCAGTTGATGCCCTGGTCAAACTTTGCCAAGATGCGCGAATCGATGCTTGAAAAAAGCGTGCCCACGACCAGGCACAGAGAAAGGCCCATGATTCGAGGTCAGTTGTGGTGACTGAGAAAATTTTAAAAGTGAAGATAAAAGTAAAGTGCATACCAGAACACAAAATCTGTTTGAATTGGTTGAATTGTAAATTTGAACCAGAGTATGGTCGACTTATTCATACTGTATTTGACTGAGTGATTATGTATTCTAAGTGAGTGAGTGAGTGAGTTAGTAAATGGAGTGAGTAAGTGAGTGAGTAAGTGAATGAGTGAGTGAGTGAGTGAGTGAGTGAAGTGAGTACATAAGTGAGTGAGTAGCTGAGTGAGTAAAGGAGTGAATGAGTGAGTGAGAAAGTGAGTGAGTGAAAGATTGAGTGAGTGAGTGAGTGAGTGAGTGAGTGAGTGAGTGAGTGAGTGAGTGAGTGAGTGAGTGAGTGAGTGAGTGAGTGAGTGAGTGAGTGAGTGAGTGAGTGAGTGAGTGAGTGAGTGAGTGAGTGAGTGAAAGTGAGTGAGTGAGTGAGTGAGCGAGTGAGTGAGTGAGTGAGTGAGTGAGTGAGTGAGTGAGTGAGTGAGTGAGTGAGTGCAAGTGAGTGAGTGACGTGAGTGAGTGAGTGAAGTGAATGAGTGAGGACGTGAGTGAATGACCGAGTGAGTGAGTGAGTGAGCGAAGTGAGTGAGTGAGTGAGTGAGTGAGTGAAGAGTGAAGTGAGTGAGTGAGTGACGTGAGTGAGTGAGTGAGTGAGTGAATGAGTGAGTGAGTGAGTGAGTGAGTGAGGCGTGACGTGACGTGAGTGAGTGAGTGAGTGAGTGAGTGAGTGAGTGAAGTGAAGTGAGTGAGTGAGTGAGTGAAGTGAGTGAGTGGAGTGAGTCGTAGTGAGTGACGTGAGTGAAGTGAGTGAGTGAGTGAGTGACGTGAGTGACGTGAGTGACGTGAGTGAGTGAGTGAAGTGAGTGAGACGTTGAGTGAGTGAGTGAGTGAGAAGTGAGTGAGTGAACGTGAGTGAGGTGAGTGAGTGAGTGAGTGACGTGAGTGAGTGACGTGAGTAAATAAGTGCTGGGTCATCATCTTCTGTATAAATACAGTTGGTTCGAATGACGCGTTCGAACAACGTAGACGTCGTTTGTGCCACGAGCAGCCGTTTCAATTTGGAAACGCGTTTGTGATGAACGCTATTAAAAAGTTAGTCCATAAGTTGATCTAATACCTTCTATATAATCTATAAAAACTTAACGATTTACATTTTGCTTATAACCTTACAATTTACTAACTCAGACCTCGGACCCCGAAAAAAATTATACCAAGCCCTAGACTCATAAATTTATATCTTATTCTTAACGCTCGTACTACAGCTTCCAACCGTTTACAAAACCATATAACCTATGAAAAAAAATTATTTTATGCTACCAATTTCAAACATATCAAGCCACACTATGCAATTCATTATATTTGTTTCAGTTTGATGGTTGCACTTTGCGTGAATAAGGATGCTGACATACCGGTAGAGTGACACGTTTGCATGCGTGCAACTTGCTTGATAATACATATGTTTTCGTATCAAATATGAAAAAGTTAAAGTGATGGTGTAATATATGATCTCATACTTGGGTGCCTTTGGTGGAAATTTGTAGTAACAAATACACAAAGTAACAAAACATTGATTTCCCAAGTGTTTAACCGAAATGCTTATTCAGACGTATCAATGAAAACACGCAAAGTGACCTTGGAACTTCTTCTGTGATTTGTTTAGCCTACGGCCAAATTTTACAACACTGTAATGAATTGAAACCTTGAGTGAACGAGTGACTTGACGAGTGAATCAGTATCACGCAACAGAGCAGCAGCATTTCGCATGGTCTCAGCCACGTTGTGATGACTGCACGGCCATTCAGGCACAAAGTCTGGTGTGTGTTATTAACTTGCAAACATAGTTTAACTGTTATATCTTGTCAATTACCAACTAACATTAATTAAATAACTAACAAGGTGCCGGACTGGATCCCTCTCGTATTGGTATAACCCGCGGCCAACGACCATTAGACATGGATGATGATGGTGGACATCATGATGATGGACAAGCGAACCAGCGTACGTCCAGACGGTCCAAAGGTTTTTTGCCACACGGACACGACAGAGAGAATATAGCGCCGGACAAGCGAACCAGCGTACGTCCAGACGGTCCATTGGTTCTATGCCATACGACGCAGAAAAAGTGTTTTGAGAGAAAATATTTCAGAGAAATATTCAAACGTCGGACAAGTAAACCAGCGTACGTCCAGACGGTCCAAAGATTTTATGCCATACGACTGAGAGAATATAGCGCCGGACAAGCGAACCAGCGTACGTCCAGACGGTCCATTGGTTCTATACCATACGACGCAGAAAAAGTGTTCTGAGAAAAAATGTTTCAGAAAAATATTTAAAGGTGGGACAAGTAAACCAGCGTACGTCCAGACGGTCCAAAGGTTTTATGCCATACGACTGAGAGAATATAGCGCCGGACAAGCGAACCAGCGTACGTCCAGACGGTCCATTGGTTCTATGCCATACGACGCAGAAAAAGTGTTTTGAGAGAAAATATTTCAGAAAAATATTCAAACGTCGGACAAGTAAACCAGCGTACGTCCAGACGGTCCAAAGGTTTTATGCCATACGACTGAGAGAATATAGCGCCGGACAAGCGAACCAGCGTACGTCCAGACGGTCCATTGGTTCTATGCCATACGACGCAGAAAAAGTGTTTTGAGAGAAAATATTTCAGAAAAATATTCAAACGTCGGACAAGTAAACCAGCGTACGTCCAGACGGTCCAAAGGTTTTATGCCATACGACTGAGAGAATATAGCGCCGAACAAGCGAACCAGCGTACGTCCAGACGGTCCATTGGTTCTATGCCATACGACGCAGAAAAAGTGTTTTGAGAGAAAATATTTCAGAAAAATATTCAAACGTCGGACAAGTAAACCAGCGTACGTCCAGACGGTCCAAAGGTTTTATGCCATACGACTGAGAGAATATAGCGCCGGACAAGCGAACCAGCGTACGTCCAGACGGTCCATTGGTTCTATGCCATACGACGCAGAAAAAGTGTTTTGAGAGAAAATATTTCAGAAAAATATTCAAACGTCGGACAAGTAAACCAGCGTACGTCCAGACGGTCCAAAGATTTTATGCCATACGACTGAGAGAATATAGCGCCGGACAAGCGAACCAGCGTACGTCCAGACGGTCCATTGGTTCTATACCATACGACGCAGAAAAAGTGTTCTGAGAAAAAATGTTTCAGAAAAATATTTAAAGGTGGGACAAGTAAACCAGCGTACGTCCAGACGGTCCAAAGGTTTTATGCCATACGACTGAGAGAATATAGCGCCGGACAAGCGAACCAGCGTACGTCCAGACGGTCCATTGGTTCTATGCCATACGACGCAGAAAAAGTGTTTTGAGAGAAAATATTTCAGAAAAATATTCAAACGTCGGACAAGTAAACCAGCGTACGTCCAGACGGTCCAAAGGTTTTATGCCATACGACTGAGAGAATATAGCGCCGGACAAGCGAACCAGCGTACGTCCAGACGGTCCATTGGTTCTATGCCATACGACGCAGAAAAAGTGTTTTGAGAGAAAATATTTCAGAAAAATATTCAAACGTCGGACAAGTAAACCAGCGTACGTCCAGACGGTCCAAAGGTTTTATGCCATACGACTGAGAGAATATAGCGCCGGACAAGCGAACCAGCGTACGTCCAGACGGTCCATTGGTTCTATGCCATACGACGCAGAAAAAGTGTTTTGAGAGAAAATATTTCAGAAAAATATTCAAACGTCGGACAAGTAAACCAGCGTACGTCCAGACGGTCCAAAGGTTTTATGCCATACGACTGAGAGAATATAGCGCCGGACAAGCGAACCAGCGTACGTCCAGACGGTCCATTGGTTCTATGCCATACGACGCAGAAAAAGTGTTTTGAGAGAAAATATTTCAGAAAAATATTCAAACGTCGGACAAGTAAACCAGCGTACGTCCAGACGGTCCAAAGGTTTTATGCCATACGACTGAGAGAATATAGCGCCGGACAAGCGAACCAGCGTACGTCCAGACGGTCCATTGGTTCTATGCCATACGACGCAGAAAAAGTGTTTTGAGAGAAAATATTTCAGAAAAATATTCAAACGTCGGACAAGTAAACCAGCGTACGTCCAGACGGTCCAAAGGTTTTATGCCATACGACTGAGAGAATATAGCGCCGGACAAGCGAACCAGCGTACGTCCAGACGGTCCATTGGTTCTATGCCATACGACGCAGAAAAAGTGTTTTGAGAGAAAATGTTTCAGAAAAATATTCAAACGTCGGACAAGTAAACCAGCGTACGTCCAGACGGTCCAAAGGTTTTATGCCATACGACTGAGAGAATATAGCGCCGGACAAGCGAACCAGCGTACGTCCAGACGGTCCATTGGTTCTATGCCATACGACGCAGAAAAAGTGTTTTGAGAGAAAATGTTTCAGAAAAATATTCAAACGTCGGACAAGTAAACCAGCGTACGTCCAGATGGTCCAAAGATTTATGCCATACGACTGAGAGAATATAGCGTCGGACAAGCGAACCAGCGTACGTCCAGACGGTCCATTGGTTCTATGCCATACGACGCAGAAAAAGTGTTTTGAGAGAAAATATTTCAGAAAAATATTCAAACGTCGGACAAGTAAACCAGCGTACGTCCAGACGGTCCAAAGATTTTATGCCATACGACTGAGAGAATATAGCGCCGGACAAGCGAACCAGCGTACGTCCAGACGGTCCATTGGTTCTATGCCATACGACGCAGAAAAAGTGTTTTGAGAAAAAATATTTCAGAAAAATATTCAAACGTCGGACAAGTAAACCAGCGTACGTCCAGACGGTCCAAAGGTTTTATGCCATACGACTGAGAGAATATAGCGCCGGACAAGCGAACCAGCGTACGTCCAGACGGTCCATTGGTTCTATGCCATACGATGCAGAAAAAGCGTTTTGAGAGAAAATATTTCAGAAAAATATTCAAACGTCGGACAAGTAAACCAGCGTACGTCCAGACGGTCCAAAGGTTTTATGCCATACGACTGAGAGAATATAGTGCCGGACAAGCGAACCAGCGTACGTCCAGACGGTCCATTGGTTCTATGCCATACGACGCAGAAAAAGTGTTTTGAGAGAAAATATTTCAGAAAAATATTCAAACGTCGGACAAGTAAACCAGCGTACGTCCAGACGGTCCAAAGGTTTTATGCCATACGACTGGGAGAATATAGCGCCGGACAAGCGAACCAGCGTACGTCCAGACGGTCCATTGGTTCTATGCCATACGACGCAAAAAAGTGTTTTGAGAGAAAATATTTCAGAAAAATATTCAAACGTCGGACAAGTAAACCAGCGTACGTCCAGACGGTCCAAAGGTTTTATGTCATACGACTGAGAGAATATAGCGCCGGACAAGCGAACCAGCGTACGTCCAGACGGTCCATTGGTTCTATGCCATACGACGCAGAAAAAGTGTTTTGAGAGAAAATATTTCAGAAAAATATTCAAACGTCGGACAAGTAAACCAGCGTACGTCCAGACGGTCCAAAGGTTTTATGCCATACGACTGAGAGAATATAGCGCCGGACAAGCGAACCAGCGTACGTCCAGACGGTTCATTGGTTCTATGCCATACGACGCAGAAAAAGTGTTTTGAAAGAAAATATTTCAGAAAAATATTCAAACGTCGGACAAGTAAACCAGCGTACGTCCAGACGGTCCAAAGGTTTTATGCCATACGACTGAGAGAATATAGCGCCGGACAAGCGAACCAGCGTACGTCCAGACGGTCCATTGGTTCTATGCCATACGACGCAGAAAAAGTGTTTTGAGAGAAAATATTTCAGAAAAATATTCAAACGTCGGACAAGTAAACCAGCGTACGTCCAGACGGTCCAAAGGTTTTATGCCATACGACTGAGAGAATATAGCGCCGGACAAGCGAACCAGCGTACGTCCAGACGGTCCATTGGTTCTATGCCATACGACGCAGAAAAAGTGTTTTGAAAGAAAATATTTCAGAAAAATATTCAAACGTCGGACAAGTAAACCAGCGTACGTCCAGACGGTGGTTCTATGCCATACGACGCAGAAAAAGTGTTTTGAGAGAAAATATTTCAGAAAAATATTCAAACGTCGGACAAGTAAACCAGCGTACGTCCAGACGGTCCAAAGGTTTTATGCCATACGACTGAGAGAATATAGCGCCGGACAAGCGAACCAGCGTACGTCCAGACGGTCCATTGGTTCTATGCCATACGACGCAGAAAAAGTGTTTTGAGAGAAAATATTTCAGAAAAATATTCAAACGTCGGACAAGTAAACCAGCGTACGTCCAGACGGTCCAAAGGTTTTATGCTATACGACTGAGAGAATATAGCGCCGGACAAGCGAACCAGAGTACGTCCAGACGGTCCATTGGTTCTATGCCATACGACGCAGAAAAAGTGTTCTGAGAAAAAAAATTTCAGAAAAATATTTAAAGGTGGGACAAGTAAACCAGCGTACGTCCAGACGGTCCAAAGGTTTTATGCCATACGACTGAGAGAATATAGCGCCGGACAAGCGAACCAGCGTACGTCCAGACGGTCCATTGTTTCTATGCCATACGACGCAGAAAAAGTGTTTTGAGAGAAAATATTTCAGAAAAATATTCAAACGTCGGACAAGTAAACCAGCGTTCGTCCAGACGGTCCAAAGGTTTTATGTCACACGACGTATAGAATAAAAAATATAATTCGTTAATAAAAGTTACCGGACAAGTGAACCAGCGTACACGGAGGTTCACTGGTTCTATGACACGGCTTGAAAGTTGAGTGAGCGATGTCAAGGCGTTACTTTCAGTTGAAGTGAGGTGGTTATCTAAACACGTGTCTATCAGTTGAGGTCAGCCGTTCAGTGCGCATGTCAGGGGTGTTGATGATTGGGTGATGAACGACAACGTGCTTCTCTTGAGTTGAGTGTGTCACCAGACGAATGTAACAATGACAAATCTAGGTTGTAGCAACTGCTTATGCAGGATCTGTGGGTCGTTAGGCTTCATTAAAATCCACGTTTTCTTTGGAAATGTCACGTCTTTCATATAAAGAGCAAATTAAAAAACACATGTATGAGTAGTGCAACGTTTGTTATATTAAGCTGGGGACACCACAAAATGTAGCACCATACATAACAGTGAAATAGTTAAGCAATAACAAATTAATAACTTAATAAAAATGAATTACGAAGTCTGTAAAAAACAGAACTTTTGTGGTAAATACATACTGTTGTCTGTACATACATATCCGAGGTTGAGAAGCTGGTCAGCCGAAGTGAGTGAGTGAGTGAGTGAGTGAGTGAGTGAGTGAGTGAGTGAGTGAGTGAGTGAGTGAGTGAGTGAGTGAGTGAGTGAGTGAGTGAGTGAGTGAGTGAGTGAGTGAGTGAGTGAGTGAGTGAGTAAATCAGCGATTGATGGGTCTTCATCTTCTCAAGTATTCACTCGGAGTGCTTCTTCAGACGTATGAATGAAAACATACAAATTATAGGTACACCGTAAAGGACGTGCATTCAAGATCCTGGAACTTTTCGATCTGTTTGACCATTGGTCACTTATTACAACGCTGTAACCAATCGAAACAGACTGAGATACACTCTTTATATTGACAATTGACCAACAAATTGAAAAAAAATGATTACAAATTAGTTTTATTGGAATGAAGGTGTTATGTTATGCAGGTTTAATAAATAAAAATGTTAATCCATTCTTTCATAATCATGCTTCTGGCGTTCCCGCACAAAGAATGACTCGATCACTTCGTGGATGCTGCGGTTCTTTGTTTCTGTAAGTGAGTGAGTGAGTGAGTGAGTGAGTGAGTGAGTGAGTGAGTGAGTGAGTGAGTGAGTGAGTGAGTGAGTGAGTTATGAATCAAAGAATGAATGATTAGTTGGGTGAATTGATCATTTTGGCTTGAATCTCAAATTGGTGTCTAAATTTTTTGTTTCAGATGCTTCGTGAACTTATTCATGTTTGTTGCGTTTGCTCTAAACGATAATTCTCCCATTTTCTTCTCTTTTGTAACCCGTACTCGAAACCCGTTCATAAAGAATAGAAAAGTGAGTGAGTTGCGCAAACAAAGTCAATCACGCAAAAACCGCGACTTATGATTATCAAACATGTGAAATATGAATGCATATTAATGATGATTTTTGCGCACTTGTACGACGAAAAACATGATTAGTTGACATTCAGCATGCTTAACCGCGTTCTGATGCTAGACCGCGTTCTGCCGAGTTTGATGTTGATGAGCACGTAGAAACACTGGTTTGACTCACTTAGTGGCGATCACTGGAGGATCAGAAGGGTGGGAAAAGTGGAATTCCCTCCTTAAGCGTTCTCAGAAAGTAGAGTTTGTTTCCTGAGGTGTAGGTGAACTACCCCTCATTGACGAAAATATCCTCCCTTTGGAGAAATAGCACGTCAGCCAGTGGTGGTGCACTCATAATCACGGCATAACCGTCTACTTAAAAAGTACTTCATGAAACTGCATTTTCTAGTTCTCCAATCGTTCAAGTCTGAACGGTAATTACGCTGTAGTTCATCCGCCCTTCGGAGTGACCAACGTCAACCTCTTGAACGTAGAAGAAAACGCTGCCGAAACGTTTCATTTTTATTTAAAAAAAACAGCTGACTTAACTAACGAATGTACGGCGTTATATAATGTGTAATGAAGCGATTCATGTCGTTGTTAATTTATAATTCATGTAGTTGGGCAAAACTAAAGTAGGTTACTATATATAAACTTTTCGGTAACTCGAGAAACGGTTAAAATTCGTGTCTGTTCTATTTCAATCCGCAACCTTGAAATTAATAGTTGCTCCCTTGGCGTCTCATAAAGCAGCGTTACAGCATTACATCGTTACATGTAACGTGATTAGGTTTATTATAATTATAAAGTCCAACAGCCTGTTCATTAACAGGTTTTACACTATTATATCCCATGGTAATAAATATTTTAAGTGTAAGTTAACACACCGCCGGTCATTTCTAATTGTGTCAGTCATGTGTGTTACGGCTCAGCTTCAATGCATTTGGAATCAGAATGAGAAGAATATAATGAATATAAAAATTAATATAAAAGTTATAATGAAAACTCACCCTTCAGAAAAACATGAACCTGAACGTACCGAACTGACTAGACACTTGAGTTTAGACGTCACTTAAGTTATTTAGCAGGCAATCAAACGTATTGAAACAACTGGTTTTCACGGTCTGCATGTTGGCAGAACTTTGGTCGATCACGACTGAAACCGAACTGAACACGCCGAGTCGTTAGATTCATTATGTAGTTTATTTCAGAATTTACAGAGCATAGATCAGTGCACGTACATACATATATTTCCAGATACCATTTTGCTAGTTTTTTTTAGTGAAAACGTTTGATTGTTTTTACTTTTTCTGGTACAAAATTGATATACTGATCACTGTGTTGATTGGCTAGGTTTTGTTTTCACTGAACTTTATAGTGCTGATTAATTTGTTGCTTTTATTATGATTGCTGCGACGCAGGTCACTTTTTCTACTTCTAAGGTTTCCATTGTGCGATTATTTCACTGGTTAATGGGAATTTTCAGCAGTAAACGAAGATTAATATTGCCTGAAATTTGACCTCAGATGTAAAATTTATGAAGCTTTTATTCAACCTTGAAAACATATTACCTAGGTCAATAAATACATCTCAGTTTCGGTTCATTAACAAAAATCAGTTCTTCTGAACGCATCCTCATTTTTTGTATCTGTCATCAATTTATTTCCGACATCTACTGACATATTGAATTTCAACTTGATGTTTTCAGGATTAGCATTCCGATGTAAATTTTTTATTGCTGAATCCGCTCGTCTTGCGAAAAAAAACTCGCTAAAAACCCCTCGGGGACCTTCTTAAAACACGGTGAACACCTTGGCTGCCGGACGGGCTAACCCTCCCTCTACAGAAAAAGAAATTTCGTCAAAGATATGGATAGGGAATTGGCACATTTTAGGTCATTTTATGAAACAAATCCAACCTACTGGAAACACCAAAAAAAGAGAATTCCACTTTTTCCCTCTCTCGTCCGCTAATGCCGTAAGGGCTACCGGAAATCCCAGACCTATTAACAAATGCAACTCGGCGGGATCACCGAATCATCGAACCCTAACTTTTTTGCTATTGGATTTCGCAAGGTTGTTGCATTCTTCAAACGTCGTGTTATTCCATTGCCAGAAACCAAAAAACCTTAATTCTGAAATAGGAATTGTTGTGTTGTGAAATTATGGAACTAATTATCGAATATGCAGAACAATTGCTATGCTTATATTGTTGTTGTTGGGGTTCTGGTTGTGGTTGTTGTTTTAATTTGATACTGATCAATGCCGACATTTCACGATTATCAAGTCGCCCCAAACCTCAGTATAATGTTCACATGTTAGGTCAATCATTCGAATGTTTTAGTTCGGTGATTCCAATGTTTTAGACATCAAATATACGCCACAAATGTTGTTGTTGTTGTTGTTGTTGTTGTTGTTGTTGTTGTTGTTGTTGTTGTTGTTGTTGTTGTTGTTGTTGTTGTTGTTGTTGTTGTTGTTGTTGTTGTTGTTGTTGTTGTTGTTGTTGTTGTTGTTGTTGTTGTGTTGTTTGTTGTTGTTGTTGTTGATGTTATGAATGTTTCGATCATTTCTCCGATTAATTAATGCGTCGGTATTTTCGACTAAACAAACATGACTAATATCCAGTTTGAAGTTACAAATCTTACCAGACCTGGCAAATAAAACCCAGAATACGTG
>OZ038443.1:14424511-14486808 GCA_964036265.1 Daptonema setosum
TCAGTTCAATTGCGACGATCATGCTGATGACAGTTTTGACAAGCAGCTGCAGATGTTGCTGGTTGGCGTGTCAGTGAGTGAGTGAATGAGTGAGTGAGTGAGTGAGTGAGTGAGTGAGTGAGTGAGTGAGTGAGTGAGTGAGTGAGTGAGTGAGTGAGTGAGTGAGTGAGTGAGTGACTGAGTGAGTTAGTCAATCAGTCACGCAATAAGGCAGTGATTTGATCGGTCAACGAGTATTTTTTAAATCTGTCATTCAGACAGACAGTCATTTAGTCAGTCCAACAAGATCCAGTTGCCCATCGAAATCACCTGGTGAATCAGAGTCGTCGAATCAGTATGTGTTTGTGGCTCATTAGTCAATTAATTGATTAATTATTTGATTCAGCAACCGGGTCACATCATCACACTGGAAACGGAATCGCTGAACGACCGAGCCCACGAATGCTGCCAGCAAACACCCTTGTTACCCTTGGGATGCATGTTCTTATGCAGCGTACAAAACTTCACACTCGGAATGGTTGATTAAATGATTGAATGGCAGTTTGATTGTTTGATTTAATGATTAATAATTGATTGGTTGAATTGAGTTAGTAGTTTGATTGATTGATTGATTGATTTGGTATATAATCTACAATTTATGTTCAGCTCCAAAGCGCCAACGATAATCGATGGTGTACTGATTACGGTATGCAGTCCGTACATAGCTGCTTGACCAGAAGACAAAATCAGGTACAGTAAAGAATCTGCAACAAGTACATATGTATTTATAGCATTTTCATTTTAATACGACACTGAATTTTACTGAACGCCGTTTAACTTGATGACTGCCTTTCCGTGTGTGATGTTGTGCAGATACATGATTAGGGGTGTTCATGATTGCGGTTTTCTGTGCGTGCGCTTTTACTTTTATTATCGTACCGCCACACACTCATCATCACCTTCATATAATTTGTTCAAGCAATGTTTTGCACATGAGTAAACAGAGATTAATAGTGATGAGTAACTCACGCTGTGCTGCTTTCTAGGTTGACTGTTGTTCGAAAATCCCGAAGTTCGACACGCGATGTCTGTGGGCGTGTGATGCGAGTCAGACGGGTGTGCCACAACTGCTGTCCACTTACCTGCACTGCCAACCATACTGGCGAAGTCGGTTATAAATCATCAATTATTATACTCACAATACGATTGACGTTTTACGTAATGCATAACTGATAATACGTTTTTCTACTGATATAACCAGAATACGATTTTGGCTAACCAATAACAGACCAAACAATGTGGGCGAATTTTTGAAACGACTAGTGTTGTTAAATGATGTTCTAGCCACTACGAAAAACCATCCCGATATGGGATTAGTGTGCTTAATTTCTTCAGTAATTAAGAAATCCTAGTAAAAAATTTGAGCCCGAAGTTATTAACGCACAACTGAAATTTTTTTGGATAATTAAAAACCAAAGCTGTTGCTATGTAATGTGATTACGGTAACAATTGCAGGCATGATGCACTGCTTCGTCAATGGTTTCGATGCTGATTTCCGTAATACCGTGCCCAGAAGACTACCGGATGTTGGTCGTCCATCGGCTGTACCTCCACCACAGTTCAGAGCGCTGGCCAGGGATGATGTTAGTGATATATTTATACCTGAGAGTGTTAAACTTATTATACTTGTACTTTTAAATGTTATACTTGTTATATTTATACTTATATAGTACCATCCAATTATAAAATTAGTTATTTCATGCGGAAATCATCATTATCCAGGTATTCAGTGTGTTAAAGTTGAATGTCATGGGAAGTTGAGACTAGTATTGCTTTGAAATACTATGGCTCTCTTTGAAGAAAGAAGTCTTTTAAAATAGTAGATGGACATTCGAAAGCGAAACAATCTTTATTCCTGTTGTTCAGGTGAAACCGCAAGAACACCAACGGATTCAATCGAGACCGCCCATACCACATCCGTTTGATGAACCATTTATACGACCGGATGACTTTGTGAACGATCGAATACGAACGCAGGCGTGTTGTGTGAACAGGAACATGCCGGATAAATGCATACAAATGTGTGATTACGATGCATTCAATAAAGACAACGTTGGTTTTATTCACACTTCTTTATTAAGAAAACATGAAATAAAAATCAGGAATAAAGTAAAGTTGAGTGTGGCAATGGCCGCAAACAAGTTAATGGCTACCTACATATTGAATGTGTAAACCTTACCCTTGTATGACTGTTGCTAAAACCTTGTAACATATCAATTGCATCTGTTTTACTGCTTTAGTGTCTCAATATTCATAGATCAATTAAATTATCCTCTTTTGTAACAACTGAGTGTGGCATTCCAATAGATCGCAGAAAATCAATTAACGTCATTATCATTATGAACTGATAATGGTTTTAAATGTTTTTTATACAACTTCATAATACACTTGCATGTGTATGGGCGTGTGGCATAATGTTTTGATGTACGTAATCACGTCAATTGATTAGTTATGTTAAAGATCGTTAATGTTATTATTGTGCTTGTTACAGTTAATGCGTAACTGGTTGTCATGTCCCCTGCAACAAATGCCCTCAATCGCAGCATGTCTAAGTCGACACGATGACCAAGAGTCGTGCTGTCTCGCGTTTGGCATACCCGACTTTTGTGCCCGTCTGTGCGCCCACCGACATTTATTAAATTTGGCACCCGACCTCAAGTTTGTCGACTTTGAGTCAAGTGAATGAGTGATTTTAAAATTAGGAGTGAATGAGTGAACTTCAAGTGAGTGAGTGAATGAGTTATTACTCGCTGTCTGAGATACTGATTAACATGTTCCATTGTGAACAAGGTGGTGAACTAAGATTACTTTGGTAAACAGGAAGCTTGAATCAATGTTTTGCAGGTACCTGCAATGCCTGGAGCCATCCGTGCTCAACTCGATCAAGAGCTGTTGGCGATCACCTGCTCCGGTGCCCGTCAATCTGGCTAATGGTTGGGTTGTCATATAAAAATATTACAAAAATGTAAATTTTTTTTTATTAAAATAGGGTTTTCACAAATTTTGAATAATAGCTAATTTCAGCAGTGATCCCAGCGGTGGTGACGTGTCGTGGTGGGCCATGTGGCCCTCCCAGACCACGAATCGACTTCAGCTGATCATTTGCTAACACCCTGTATTTGTATGATATAGTTTGTATTAGATGAGAGAACACTACAATACACATTTACATGATTACACGCACATTCCGCATAATTGATTGCGTACAAACACATGACAATATGAGAGAATAAAATAGAATATATATAATCTCGAAATGCCGCATTATAATTTTGTTTTTATTATATTAAAGTTGCTAAAACACTATTTCATGCTAATTAATCAGAATATATCACAGAAGCACCAAAAAGAAGCAAATGAATCAATAGTGGTATAAATGTAGACTTGGCTAAAAGTGCATCTATATTATGTAGCTATGTGTGTAGCATCTATACAAGAATATCGAAAATTGAGCAAAATTTCATCCAGATTGCGTGCTCGATCACTTGATAGAGGTGATCATTTTGCGCATTTTCCTGGTGGCGTATAACACGGACTTGTACACACCAGCGGTCGGGATGTTTTTTATTGTTTGGGTGATGCTCGAACTTAAATAATTTGACTCATATTAGATAACTTTAGAATTTTAGCAACTTAGCCAGATATTACCATAGCCACCTAGTCCGTCATATAATCAGTCATTTTGCAAGTCACCTCTCAGCCAGTCTGTCGATACCAGTCATTTAGTCAGTTATTTAATCAGTCCTTTTACCTGTCACCTTTCAGCCAGTCAGTCATTACCACAGTCACTTAGTCATCTATTACCATACTCATCTATTCAGTCATTACCATAGTCCCCTAGTCAGTCATTACAATATTCACATAGTCAGTTATTCCCATAGTCACCTAGTCAGTCATTTTGTCAGTACTTCAAGCCCAACCCGCGACTTATCCTGGCCAGCGACGTGCCCAATAGCGAAGGCATTCGTCTGCTGTGTGCCAGTTCGTAGATAACGTCTTCTAGGTCCGTGTACCTCAGAATATGTCGTTGGAGACGATAGGCACTCTGAAAATGTAGTATGTCAAATGACATAGTTGTTACTCATCCAGTCGGTTAACCAGATAAAATAGTCAAAAAAGGTGGCAACTGCGAACATGCATGTTCCATAGTAAAGTACGTGGCAGCAGATTGAGATGGTGGTAGACGGCAGCGTGAGACACGTCCTGAACGATTGTGTCCCCGGTAGTACTGTAAACCTGCACAGCAACGAGCAATCAATGAAAAGAACCCGTGGAATAACTGTTCAGCAGATATAACAAAAAAATCAACATAAATCTCACCGATAATTAGCTGTATTTCATGTGTGATAGTGACGCTTGTCAATTTCTAATTATCTAGCGTACAGTCCATCAATAAATACACATATGTACGTATTATGCTTCACATAACTTTAACATTCAAAGTAACATACTTAAAATATAATAAAAAGAATGTGAATAAAAAACGTTTATGAAAGACCTGTTCGACTTCTTCGAGCAAGGGTAGGTAGAGTTTGTCGAAGGCGGCGAAGCTACCGTGCACAATATTTGACACCTTCAAACAGTAAATCAAATCAAACAACTGTCAATCGCATTAAAAACTCAACCTTGATCGATTCTGATTGAAGTGTCAAAATTTCTCACAAGTTCATTAAAATGTTACCTGCTATGCTATCGGATTGTGCTATCATCACAATTTTCACGATCTATATTTTTATCAGTGCAAAATCCAACTTTATTTTTATCCTCCCCGACAGTCATGCGGAAGTCGCCAGCATATGAGAGTGCAGCGATGGTTGTGTACAGTTCGGTGCGTGTGAACGTGGCTGGCAGTTGTAGTAGGGCACAGTGCAGAGCCGAGTGCAGGTTCTGGTTGATGGCCTGTATTACAACAGTAAACACCCATTCATAAGGGAAAACACATTTTTTATAGGGTGCTTTCAGAGTAAAAAGGAAAGTAAAAAGGAAAGTAAAACGGAAAGTAAAATCTGTAAACCTATTGACTGAAAACAAAATTTCGGGAACAAATTTGACTTTTCGGTCAATTGGTTTACAGATTTTACTTTCCGTTTTACTTTCCTTTTTACTTTCCTTTTTACTCTGAAAGCACCCATAAAAAAGTCATTCACTCACTAATATACGAAATCTTATGCTCATGAAGACGTTTTCCGCACTGCCATGGCGAGTCACTAGTAAACAACTTACTCAACAATCAACAAACTCACATAATAAGCTGCCACTTCACACTCACACATATAGAGTCACTCAGTAGCTCAACTGCTATGGTGAATCAATACACCCAGCCAGCGAAGTTATCAGCCGTAAGTCATTCAGACTCATACCATGACTAAATCACGCAGTCATTCAATGAAAATATTATGTGATGAGCCTGCTCTGAGTGACTGGTATAAGCGACTAAAAAATTTGGTGCACATACGAATTAAAAAAACCTTGTTCTACATTAAACCTGAATAACATCTGAACAGTACACTGTACTTGCGGTAACGAATTTATTTACAAAATTGAGCAACAAGATGCGAGGAACTCATGAACGAGGTCTACCACCTGTGCCAACGATGTGACATCCTGCCCGGCCATGGAGTCCACCCCGGCCACCTGTGCCGTATTGACGGCAGTTTGATCGGGCAGTGGCAGCACATTTAGCACGGGTTTGTGCAGTCGACCAGCCGCGTACAGATGTGTCCAGTCCAACAGGTCGTTCATCGCCACATCCGTCTGCACAATACCGTACTTGATCTGACGATCCGCGGCACCCGAACGACGATTTCTGAATAAGATAAGAACTATACGGTTTCATGTTATCTAGAAAACGTCATGTGTTATCTCCTGGCATATTTCTACTAAAATTCAGGTGTAATCTCCCCCCCCCCCCTCCAATCGGTGACCTCAGTGGGTTGATTGAGCGATGTACTATTGGTACTTAGCCAAGCCAAACAAATCACAGTTGAAAGTAAGCCGAATTTAATCGGTTCTTGTTCGGAGTGCGGTTAGAAAACGACGATGTTGATTGTTGAGTCACAACAACTAACTTAATCCAAACCATGGTATTGAAGTAGACACCAGCTGCCCACTGATTCGTGTACTTGGCCAGTACGGGTGGACTGAACATACGACACAACGACGAGTAGTGCGTTGGATTCATTGTCAGATTGGTGCGGTGGAAACTGAATACGTCATTGTTATGTTAGTCTATCAATAAAATCAAAGCCAACTGTAAGAAACTTTTTGTGTGTTTTGTATTATGGTGGAATGGAACGTTAACCTTTCGGCATCTGGAACAACGAGGATGAAATCAGCCATTTTAGTGTCAACGGCCTGGCCTTTCTGCGGTACGGCACCTGAATATATCATGGTCCACAACTATGGCTTGACTTTGGAGATCACGTGAAACATTATAAATGAGATAAAAACTAGATATATACAAATGCATAAGCCAACTTAGAATACGGAATAGTTAACAATGTAAATTTAACCGGATCCATAAGCGAACGCGTAGTCGCACATCTCCAAGGGCAGATAACCGGCCAGTTCCCGCAGTTCCTGCTTGAGCGCCAGTTCTTTCTCCATCATTCCCACATTCAGCCTTATAGATACAGTTATAGATACTTTATAAAGTTAATATATTGCCGGCAAATTTCTTACTTTTTACCGAAATGTTATCAAAGCATCATCAGTTCTCATGATTTGTAATGACAATATCAGTATTGAACTTTGCAAGTACCAACGTACGTGTCGAGTTAAAGCCCGTATGTTGTTTCTGCGAACAAAAATCGTGCACAAAACTTCTGATAATGAAACATCAGACAATCAGTTTAAACACGCACATCAATCATCATCACCCCATGCTCTGGTGTTAAACTAGGGTGTCAACCGAGTTGAGTTGCGGCTACTGATGTTTCATTATCAGATGTTTGGGCAGTACGTTTGCTTGCAGTAATAACATACGGGCTTTATATTGGATGACGTTGTGGAAAGCCTTATGAATTGACAAAATACCAAAAGCTATCATAATTTTTTTATTATGATATAATTTGAGCACAATAATAGAAATTTTACACGACTATGAAGCAGAGGAATGGCAGACGAATGACTTGACTGCATAATACAAATGTTATGATACAGCGACAAGAAGCACGGAGGGAATTACGTGGATGTATCACTAATCAGACATTTTACTATCACGTTTTCGGGTAGGGGTCACCAGAGTTTATATTTTGATTCATTACTCTGTGATCACTTATATTATGGGTAAAACTCTAATTACCCATATACTTCTGCAACTGCAAGTATGCCAAAGTTTAAACCACGGTAAATCTACCAATTTAAACAAGGTTTTATAAGCGATTCTACAACACATTGAAGTGCATTTGTTGTTGTCGTTTTAGTTGGCCGAAATGTATGACGTTAAAGGTGTCTCGTCAACAACAACTAAAGCACTGCATCGACTAATCAGACAAATCAAATCCAGATATCAATATGTAATGTGAATATCGATTCAACATGATTATCGTCGTTTACTCTTGTAGTAGGTGGTCTCGCAACGATCAGTGAACGTGCGCAGGTTCGGGTATCGGTCGACGACGGCGGCCAGGTCAATTTCGGGCAGATCAGTGGACAGAAGGGTGAACAGGTGGCTGAAATGTTGGTTACAGTACAGGGTGGTGTTACTATTAAGCATTGATCATCGACTGATGAAGCCTGAACCGATACAGGCATCTTGATTTGGGGTCGAAACGCTATTTTGCTTTTTTTGTTACTCATACAAACTGTTCTCAATTCTGTTGGTGTCGCGAGTGTGTCATTAAGTGTGAATCCAAACGAATGTTCTATAACACTTCAGCGAACCCAATCCATGAAAGTAACCAAGTTTTGTTATCGATTGTAAATAGTTATGAGTGTAATGTAATCCAACCCGAAAGCCAGAGCATCAAGTTCAGTGGGCGTTTCTCCGCAGAACCAGGAGGCATCGCCGAGTTTATGGGACAGTGCCGAGCACGTGGCATCCACTTCGGCTATGACCTGCAAAACAACAATATACAATCTCAAATTATCCATCAGATCAGCATCGGAAATCTTTGGAAATCATACAACATTAAACAAACCTACCATTCAATAGACCAAAACTGGTTAATAATAGTGTAAAATCGAAAAATAAGATTTGAGCCACAAGTTTCCCTAATATGCTGTGCTCGCTGTACTTTAATATTTTCAATCATTGAGCTGTTTCGAGTGCAACAGCCCGCAGCGTGATGTTAAATGATAAGTGAAATTGTGTGTTTTTACATTGTGAACGCAACCTGTTCCATCTTCTTATCTGCCCATCCGGTGAGCTGCAGATGTGCGTGGATCGTTCGGTACTTCATCCGAGGCAGAATCTGATTCAGTGGAAACGGGTAGACGGCACCCGAACGTTTGATGGTGATCTGCGTGCGTGACGGTGCATGCATCCAGCACGCCCAGATCTCGGCAGAACGCAACACTTCCTGCATCATTTATTTCGTGCCGATTGGTCACATCAAAAATATTATTTTTCATTCGCGCGCGCATATAGGTAAAGATGTAATAGAAGCATACGAATCTTTCACTGTAGTGCCCTTTGGCACAAAACTACGTGACACAAAACAATTTGTTACTACATAAAGGCCATTTATGACAGTTTTACTCTTTTTTCTAAAATGATTTGAACTGCACCATTTTGACTGCTTTTCACCAATCCAAAAACCTCAACCAACGTGCACAGTGGCAATGCACGCGTGCATGTCAGCCAGTTCGGGTTGGGTCAAGTTCTCGGACAGGTTGACACCTTTGCGGGCCACCAGGTCAACGATCGGCAGGAAATCGGACACGATCACGTTGCCAACTCGCAGGAATGGCACGTTACCTGCAAGTACATGAATCACATACCTATTCACCATTCTCCTTCATGTTGCTCACTCACGCAGACATTTACGTCGTATTTCTCACATTCTAAACAATTGTTACAATCATTTCATTACCATAACTCGGTCAGATGAACACAACCAGCAAACTGAAGTGGCAAAGGCAGCCTGGCCTGATACCAACCACTGGGCGACATGGTATCGGCGTTGGGTCTGTGCTCGGTGCGGCACGGCAGTTCACACATTCGTAGAAACGTTCGCGTACTCAGACACTCGGCAAACTCGTACATCAGCACCTGCAGCCATTCATGTTCTCGTTTTTACAATTATTAGACTACGGTGAACATTTTGATTGCAAAACTTATGAATCCATAAACTTGATTACAAGTATAACCAACCTGTTCGTTCTCACATGGTTCAAAGAGGGTTGCATTATCCGGCCAGTCATCGGCAATGTCAATGAACTGGAACGCCTCGACAACGGCTGGTGTGATCACTGATGTCATCGTTGAGCAACTTGAATTTTAAATGACTAAATCACAATTTGATGCAACAGTTTGTTATCATAGACAACAAGATTTTATTTTAATTTGCTGATTTATGCCTCACCTTTTTAGCATACCCGTTTCTAATGGACGGAACACAGTATTACGAAACCAGTAGATGTAGCTAGACTGCCGTGGTCATGAACCAAGTGCCGACCATTATATTCAACCCAATAACCACCTGTTTTATACACGATTTCATTACATATAATATATATCAGATACCGTAAGGTGACAGACAACATCACGTTACTTGTCTGCCACCAAATTTTATATAATTCGCAGAGCACATTCTCATCATACAATAACACTTTTTTGTAGAACAATGGGATCACACGGCCAGACACCAGTTAAAAGTGATCCGGGGAACCAGTGATCGACGGCGTTTGGTATCAGGAGTTCCCTAATTTGTCTTCGATTCTAATTTACCAGGTTGACAAACTTCTCGTCCATCACTTTCAGGAGACAAAACCGGACCATTTAATATTTACTCCAATGGGAATTTCGTCCAAGACATCGATAAGACGAACACAAGGGGGAGAAGACAAGAATTGCGAAACCAGAATAGATATCTAGTGTAGTGTTAAAAATGTGTATTTGTGGAATAAATATATATTTGTAATAGTAAAAATAATAATAATCAAATATAGAATGTATGTAACTCATACATCGGCATGCCTATTAGAATATTCGCACAAGAGAAAATCAAATAATTATCTAATGAGGCATCCATTAAACATAAATACACGAATGGTGCAACACCGAAACAACAATATAAATATAAAAATAATGGAGAATAGCGGGTGTCGACCACAGTGAATTTACCGGAATTATGATTTGATGAAAAGGAATAGGTGATGGAGGTGTCAAATCGCCGATTGTTCAATCCACATCAAACAAATAGTTATGTTTTTGGTAGAACTAAAAGTAAGTTTGTTTGTAAGTTATGTGTGGGCCAATGTTCCGAGGATATGGTGCTGAACAAACAAGGTATAACTTTTGAATGACTGGGTCAAAACAACGGCAAATTATCAGGGTATATAAGGTATGCCCTTGGATTAAGGGCTTGACGGGTTGAGACAATTGTGTTCAGATAATGCACAATAGGTGGTTTGTTGGGAGCTTGGACATTGGATCAGGCTTTGTTTCAGGCTGAGTACGCACTAAATAAGATATATTACAAAGACCGTATGAAAGCATAAAAACCATGAAAACAGAAGTAATAAATACCAGATGAGAAAGAACCGAAACTGAGAAAATCCATACATGGGAACAATCTGAAATAAGCATGGTATAACTCACATGCGAAAACTCGTACTCGGAGTGAAATTATATATATAAAACGTATACATATTTATAGTTAAATCATCAAATTAGATGTGTTTACAACTCAATAATTTCAGTATTTGATGACCGAAATAAAAAACGAAATGGACATGAGTAAAGTAGTAGTAAGGTATGAATATTTATGTATGAGCAAGTCGGGTGTTTTTATAAGGGGAGAAGTGCAGCGTCCCAACGATCATGTAAGGCACACAGCATACTCCATCATAGTTGCCTGATGTAATGGCATTCAGGTCCATCATACGATAAGGCATGTGTGTATCCGTACTGTGAATCGTGGTAAGCAAGTAAGGACAACGCGGTGTTGAGGGTGCATGGTTGCTTGTGGTAGGGTATTGGTACATGTGATGTGGTCCAATGTATTGTAATGCTCAGGTGCGGCACAGCAGAGTAATACGCTTACGTCTGCTGGTCAAACATAAAGAAAGCGTTATAAATCGGTGTAACTAATTGATTTGTGCGAAACAATAACAATAACACAACATTCGTAACAAAATGATAATGGTAACGGATATTACAAAAAAACAGCGGGTGGGACGGAGAGTGTTTGAGACTGCAACATAGCTGTTGTATGGGAACAAAGCATTAATGGACGATCACATCAAGCGGTACATTGGCACACAGTTATACAGCCCATTTAACTACCCTTCATTTAAAATATGTGTTTAACTGAGAAAATTACTGGGATTCAAGCTTTTAACTGTTAACCAGTGTGGTCCATTTATTGCGTAAATCAACCAAGTTTTTGGTCTATGTGGATAAGATCACTAACGCAGCCGTGGCATGCAGACAGAGAAATCGCATATTTAAGGCACACAAACATATTCCTTCGCTTGTATTTATCCGTATTAGGGCCGTATTTTTCATTGCATCAACTTTTCCGCTGCAAAACACTTTTTTGTTTAAAATAACATTTGGAGTTCATGTATCAAGTTAAACGGCGGAAAAGTTAGCCACATCATCAACGTATCGCGCATGATTCGAAATCAAGCCGAAGTATCTCATTAAAGTAAAGTTGGCTGATGTTATATCCGTATAATCATCGGTTCGGTGATAAATGAAAAGTTTTGTGTGGATTGTACGGTCCAACGTACAGCAATCGATACAACATAGGACACTAAAACAAAACAAAAAAACTGACAGGAAAACACAGATGAACGAAAAACGCACACACCCAATATAATGATACTATATAATATAATATAATAAATATATATTCTAACATATTCTCGATTCTGTGCACGCACATATCGGCTCGATATCGAAGGGCAGAGAGGCAGGTACCGCCACAAACACACCCTTTTGGTCAAACTTGGGATAAAAGCTAAACTGTGTTCACAACCGAATTTCAAACGCCCCAAACAAACAAACGAATGTTTTAGTTATAGCACTACAGTTCCAATTTCAAAACTGCGTAAGACTGTAATCGGGTTGTGAACACAAATAATGAAGATATGACACCAGACTTGTTGCCATACTCCAGATGGTAACGATTGGTATTGCATAATATAACGCAGTCGCATAAGAACACTGTAAGCAATCCAACAATTACCATCAGAGTCACGCAAAGCCGGAAACAAGGTCAGTCAGTACATAAGTGTAATCAGTAGTATTAATGGCGTAGTAAGCACTATCGATTCAATCACTCAAGAATGGAGAGTGCGGGCGCGGGTGTGGCCTTGACGGGCTTGCCGTTGCGCGGGCCCCGACCATTGGCCCGGCCATTGGCACCTGAGGGCGGGGGACGACGACGTGACACCGGCTGACTGCCACCCGTGAACAGATCCGTTGACAGACCCTACAAACATTATAACCAAATACATATGAAAACTGAATATCAATGTCAAATTATAATTTATGTGAACAAGGTTTCAGTCTTGAGCGACATGAAAACTTTGATTTAATAATACAGTTGAAATGTGAATAAGTTGTACTGCCCTAAATAAAATCTCAATTGGATCAATAAGGAACGTTTAAAAATAAATTCAGCTGAGTTCAGTTTTTAGCTGATTGACAACTGTTAACCGCAAAATCGGACAAGTAACCTGCGTGACGAGTGACTCCCGAAGTCGCTGGTTAAGCAGCTCCAACTGTTCGGGCGTCAACGAATCAGACTTCATAACAACACCACCGCACTCAACCGATGCCATCGGCTTCTTCGGCTCTTCTAAAATTAATAACATTTAAAATAAAAATATAATAAATATCAACTCATGATTAAGAAACAGTTCAATGAAAAATAAAATAAAAATAACCCAAATTATTTCACCGATTGATTGTTCATGGATACGTTTTAGAGTAAATGTTCTCCCTTAAAAAACAGATGGGACAAAAATAAAAGTGATAGATAGATAAACTTTAAGACATAGAAAAATATGTAGTAGAGCGTATATAATGTATAACTAACGGGGCGACACGGGACTGATCATACCAAGACCAGAGTCCTCACCGACCGAGCTCACCAGACTCGAGTGCGACGAGTGCTTGTGCTGACCATTGGCCAGCAGCGGCTTCACCGGTATCACTAGAATTAATTTATTTCAGTAAATAACTAATATAACCTGAAAAAAATTGTAATATTATTATATCAACCGATGAAGATGGCAATACATAAACGGGAACCGCATTTCTGGTCGATGTATTAATAAACAGTGTAATTTGACACAACTGAAAATCCAGAATCAACCCGACCAAAGTTGAGTTTGTGACATGACAAAATGATAGCTGACAACCAACCTCTACCAAAGTTCTTGAGCGTTTCGAGGGCGTGATCGGGCTCGTACACGAATCGGATGCTCGATCCCAGCTCCTCCTCGTACTTGCGATCGTGCACGAAATTCTGCAAAATGTAGTAATAATGCAAACATTTGTCAAACTAAAACGCTTTAGGCAGAACTGACCCAATTAAAAAGCATACATGCACAACGAGAGGAACATGACACATAATATGATAAGAAAATATAATAAGCCTAAGCCATAGAATAATTGTTGAACGTAGTTGTGGCTTCAAAAGATGCGTTACTTAGCATTTAACGTACCTTAATATCGGTTCTGAGTTCATTCAACTCGTTTTCACTCATGACCACCACACGTTCGGATCGTTGATGCAGTTGTCGGGCATGCAGGGCGCGTTCGTTCAGGATTCTTGTGCCCTCCTCCTGACACGCCGCCAACTCAGCGGCCACGTGCGCCTCGCGTTGGGACAATAGATCACGTAGTTCCTAAAAAAAACGTATTTAGTCAAACGAATTTTAAATATATCATTTTATATTATTCATTATGTTTATTATTATACAAACCTGGAAGGCACGTTTCATGCGCGAGTTGGCATTGTGCATCTCTTCGTTGAACCGCGACTGCGCGTGCTTCACTACGGCGTCGTGTTTGGACAGATTCTTTACCTCCTTGGCTATGGCTGTAAAAATCGTTTTTATTACGATTGAAATATTTTGCAATTCAATTAAGATTCATCTTTTTGTACATGCTTTATCAATGTCTCTTTACTGATTTTATTCTACCATGTTAAGGATCCTTTAAATTCTGCATTCTGGTATTTACTAAAATAAACTCACCCTTCTTCTTAACGGCCGGATCGGTGGACATGAGATCATGCATGTCTTGCGTGTGTTGTTGTTGTTGATGATGGTTGATATTGTTGTTGTGAGCGTGTTTGTTGTTGTTGTTGTTGTTGTACTGCGCTGAACTGCTGGGCGCGGCAACACTAGCGGGCGGTGCAGGTGCACGACTGTTGGTGACCACCTGTTGTTGTTGCCGAGGTGGCAGAGGGGCGGCCGATCCAACGTACCTAAAACATTTCATAATTATAGATAGGTAAAACTTGAAACGATATAGTTTGAAGATTCGAATGAATTAAAGTACGGAATCAAGGGACGTACGCTGGTACGCTAGTCCGTTAATCGACATACATAAATTCAATCCATTTTGTGGTCACATGTATCCACTCTGTTTTTTGACTAATAAAACTGGTGGTAAATGGTGGTTAATGATTTGAGTTCAAATATATTTTTTAAACACTTTATCTAATTTCATATCATGAACTTGGAAAGACGTTGTAATGTCAAGAAAAACGTACCCATTTTGTATGACGCCGTTGGTGATGGGAGTGTGATGTCCGTTGGTGATTGATTGTTTGACTGCAGCACTCGACTGCTGCTGCTGCTCCTGCACTACGGGTGTTGCAGTGGCAGGCTTGTTGGCCGCTGGCTTGTTGCGATTGCGCTTGTTGCGTGCCGACTTGCTGTTCGTCGACTCCCATGAGTCAAGCACGGCTGATGCACCGTCTGCAAAAAAATATTAATTTATTACAATAATATTATTTTTACTTGAACTTCTCTCAAAATCAAAAATTTATATTAAACTATTTCAAGAATTGTTCCATTCTTTTATTTTCTTCTGCATACTACATCACCAACATGTTGTTAGTCATTTGGTATGTCCTATTCATTTCGTCCAATTTACAGATTTAATAACTGTGAACTTGATTTAAACTTTAGAATATTAAACTTGATTCAGTCATTAGATTACTTTTTTATCTTTGCAAACCTTCCCATATTAAGGGAAATAAACAATATGAATATGACCAACGTTCGCAGAGTGCCTGAATGGTGCGCTCCACGTCGAGATCGTAATTGTGCAACGCTAATACAATGTCGTTGTTGGATACGTTCTTGATGACGTCACGTACCCGGGCCACGGCCGCATCCATTTCACGCTTCTCAACCTGCATCGCGCGTTGATCCGAGACTGAAACACAAATTATTTATTGTATACAGTCTCGTTTACTTTAATTCATATGTTCAAACGTTATCTGTTTAGTTCAATGATCAAGTTTGTCATCAAGCAGTATACGGAGAATATTATTATATGGTAAATTTTTATGATAGTTATAATGTAGTAAGAACACATAGACTAGGAAGCTCAATTTTCATAGTTACTTTGCCCCTGTCGGTTCCCCCATGCTATCCATATGATTAGTTGAACAATGATCGTTCGTTCAGAATAAAATGTTGAGTGCGCAACGCATCATCATCATTGCATGTACAACACATCCGATTCAACAGATTACCATTCACAAACACTACCAAAATCGAACCGGTCCTGCATGGTGGCGGACCACCCCAGAAAATGTTCCAGACACCAAAGTTTGTTACGCAAATTTAACTTGTTTACGTCAATATACATAACAAACTGTTCGAAGAATACAGTTTCAACATACGATTCTTCGCATTGCCCCATTCAGTTAACCAACTGATACAAATGACGGATGTGTCGTCGACCGGGAAGTGTTACCCACTACAACAATACAACTGGTTTCACACAAACCATCAACAACTACGCAAACTGTTGAAAATCACAACAGAACAACCAAACTTTAAATGAATTTCAGTATTCAGCACCATTGAGGTACCAATTCATTTTTTCCTCAAAACATCTAATTTCGGATTCGGATGCCCAGAGTAGAGTCTCTCCCAAAAGCAATTAAATTAAAGAGTTTGTTCCAACTGCACAGAAGCGGAATATATGAATTGAATACAATAAGCGGTAAGGACGCACCCCTGGCACGTCAGACTTATTATAGCCAACATCATGATACCAGTTAAGCCACTAGCGGACGAGAAGAGCTGGGAAACTTAAATTCACCCTTTTTGCGTTTTCAAAAGGTAGAATTCAATCCCTAAGGTAAGGTAAGGTAAACGGGTCTGAATACTGCCGATTTCCCCCTCTTGGCACGATTCCCCTTCATTTGGAGGATTAAACTGTCCGCGCCAGTGAGATGAGCTTGCAGTACCCAACCCAGGTACCGTGCCTAGTAACCAGAGACCAGCTGATCGCGTAAACGCATGTCATCTGCACTAACGCTGGTACATGCACTCAGTACCATAATATTATGACTGAATATCGTACTACTACCAGACTGTACGCAGCCAAATATGCACTTATGAACACTAAATTGTACAGTGCTAAATTTTCATGTCCATGACCATGACAGTAAAACAATTGCACTCATCTGCGTGTGCTAGACTAGAGGAATAATTGAAAAATTAAAATGAACTTTGGAGAAGGTGAGAAGATAAGATTTTCTCGAGCTAACAAAGATAAAAGTAACAGAATGAAAACACAATAAATAAACGTTACCCCACTCACGAAATAAATGAACAAACAGGTTAACATGTCATATACAATATCTTTTTCTTGAACGTATGTTAAGTTTATGAATTTCCATACATGGTGGCGGGGTGGAGCAGTAAAAGTAGATTAGAATTTGATTGATATAGAACAGGAAATTGACAGGTTATTATCTGGAACTGGAATGATGACTGAACGGTGTTCGGTTTGGGTACATCTTTGTGGACGTACTTTTGATGCTCTTACACTACACTACAATACAATGTTATGCATGCATAAGCACCGAAACCGCACTCAAAACAACGTTCGAAACAACGATTGTGTTCTATCAAATAATACACGCTGTTCCGTCAGCCTCAGCCAGACAGTCTGATGTCTGTGAATCGTGAGCTCTCAGCTGGACTCCTTCAATAATTACAACAACTGGTTCGTCGCGAGTTGAGCCGGACCGATCTCAACATTGCAGGTGTCAGTTCACACGCTTTCTATAGCCAAACCAAAGCCAAAATGCTATTTTCGATATACGGACCACTAAAAACTCATACCGTTCAACCAATTGAGACAAGCTGAGCCATATTATTCGAATTAAAATAATAAGCCCACGCCCACATAAGAAAACCAAAAACTTCAAAGAAACAAAATCAAGCGAAATGCGAATGCCACTTCAGATGATATGGACAGACTTTGAATCAGAAATAAACATTCAGGAATCCGTTGAATTGAAAAAAAAACAACCAACGCCATGAAAGTATTCAATGCATTGAAGAATTGAACATTTTTAGAAATATGTTTTAAAAATCTCATTGAAAATGATATCAGATATCTTTCTGATTTCCAAGAAGAAATTAAATTCAAGTTGAACGGTAGATCATTCACATGAATCGGTCCACGCAACAAATGTGGGCAATGGGAATTCCGGGACAGCCACCCTCTGCTATTCACTGCATAAATTATCTAGTACATTTGTACACCTTGAGATAAATTTTAAAACGTTTAATAACAAAAAATCCCTAGTTTTATAGAGACAATGAGCACCCTACCCTACGCCACGCAAACTAGGTGCACATGCATAGTGCCGTTGCGACTATAATGAAGTTTGTGAAGTACGGAATGTGGTGGTCTATTAAGTGCAGATAACCAATGAATTATGTATTACGTAAAGTGCCAACCGACGAAACGAAAGCACAAACACAGCTGGCGGCATAACATAAGCATTACTTACATCCATGTCGAATAATGGCCATCACAATCTAGGCATCAAATCAAACAATATATGTACATGTACATCAACTACTGTACCGTACGGTACAACCCCGACTTCGACAGGTTGTCAGAAATATAAAGTACTCAGAGCATGCTGTTTCATGATTGTCTATACAGTAGTTACTTGATAGTAAAAAAATAATTGCACTATACATCTGGCTCCGGAAAGGTCAGGGAAAAAATCAAAAAAATATGAAAGTAACAATGGAACATAATTGATCTTGAGCTGTTTTTCCGGTAAATCGCATTGCTTATAATAAATAACAGACATAACAATCAAAACTGAGTATGTTATGTAAGAAATTTTGTTGCACTTTCGTCGCAACGCGTGTTCAACAACCGAAATAAAATGAAACGTGAGTATTGGTTTTGTATGTGCGTCATTGAACGTGTGCAATAAACCAAAGCAACACCATGATAAGCGTAACCAGCGGATTCACCAACAATTTATGAAGTTAAGTAATGCACTGCTTCAATTACCAGAGGCACCAATGATACTTCTAATATATTGATTACATGATACTACAAAACTACCATCAATATGTACATAAATTGCACAGCTTGGAATACCATCCGCTATCGCATCGCTGCAACATAAACCTGCAACTCAACGCACGCGTGCGCGCAACATAAGAAAGTGCAACACAAAACGCACGCGCTCAACAGCGGCGGACCAAAATCAGAAAAAAATATCAGTCAAATTCAAGACAATATCCTCCTTAAGGAAACTGGAAATCATAATAAGTATTGATCTCGCACGAAAAACCGTTTCTTCACTAAAATTCCTTACGGGAGAGGGTTTTGTTGTTGAATTTTGTGTGCGCATGCAAGGTATTGAGTGTGGTATTGCCGTTTGCATGTGGATGACATGAGGGCAAGGTCGTGCGTGCAGTCTACAACCACCAACACCAATACATGTTGTATGTATTGGAGACAGACATTGACGAGCTCATCGCACACTAACGGACGAGAACGGCAGATAAAATGGAATTCCCCCTTTTTGGCGGTTTCATAAAGTAGAGTTTCTTCCTCAAACAAAATAATTGCCTAATTTCTGATACTGCCCATTCCCCATTTTTGGAAAGATTCCCTTCCCTTCGTAAGTTCGGCTCGTCCGCCAATGCATGCCCAGGCCATGTCCATCACACAATCAACACAATACTTACTTATCGCAATCAAAACTTAACTAATTGAACCAGCTTAACATACTGCAAAACAGCATGTAGGTCTAAGATCTTTACGCCTATAACATCTCAAATCAGACTGCAACTACCGCATAAAACAGAACCATCCAGAAACACGGAACGCGAAACATGAAACATTGGAAGTCGGAATTTTTCTGTAAAAGGGAAAACAACTTACAGCAACAATTTCATAAACGAGCAAAATGCGAGAAAGTGACGCAACACTCTTGTGTTTGGATGAAATATAATGCAACGACACGCAGCAAACGGTGTTCTCAACCCGATGAAAACACGCATGCAAATATGTTGGGTATTTTACCTTTTTTGCGTGCAGTCACACGACGCGTTGCAACTCTGCGTTGCGTGTGCGACATCTAACATTATAACACTGACAAACTACCGTTAAAGAGTAGTTGACTAAGTTAGCTCAACGATAGCTTTTTTACCATTGTTATAATGTTATTTAATTGTGATTAACTGTGAAAGCACAAGCACTAATACAATCGCTAGCTATAAAAACGAATAAATTTAAACATGCAGACAAAATAACATACTGAAACGGTGAATAAAAAGCATAAAATGTAGATGAGCACAGACGATTGCAATGATTCCGCTGCGTCCACCTACACAACCCGAAACAAACCGGCTATTCATTCATTTATACGCATTATATATCATGGAATTAAAGGTAGCAAAATCAGATCCCAGTACCACCCATGACCAACGTACAGGTAGCCGGGAATAAGATTGCTTAATTTTAAGGCATGACCAGCTGTGCGTTGCAGTTGCAGCGTAGGCGTCAGCACTGGAACAAGTATGCTTGACAGACACACTGGCGGACGGGCAAAACCTCGTAACGCAGGAAAACTTCGTCAAAGGAAGAGGGAAACAGCAGCCTTAATGCTAGTTTACCTATGTACACCGTAAGGACCAGATTGCAGTTTTTGAATTAACCAAAAAGAGGAAATTAAACTTTTCTCTTCCTTTATGGTCCGCTAGACATGCATGACGGTATAGGCAATGGGCAACAGCTTGCTGCAACTGTTGACATCTGTGAACGGCACAAGTATGTACATCAACATCGTCAAAACACGCAACATCCGTGTAGGTCAAAGGCAATGCCATTTAGAAACAGAATCAAGAGATCATCTACCAACCAAAATATAGTTCGTTCGTTATACAAAAATTTGAAAAAATACATTATCATCATCAGACATAACGATCCAGCTCCATCCACCGACCCAGACCAACTTGAAAGGACTGGTGTTATCAGTCTGAAACATGACATTATGCCTGGGCCGACCGACTATATATGGGAAACTGAGCACAGATGTGTTGTGTCCACTTAAACAAGTATGACGTGACTCAGGTTGTCAACTATTATATAAACAAATCCAACGGTAAAAAACTTAGAAAACAACAGTAAATAAGAACCAAAGCAATAAACTTATAAACTGTAAGAAATTAAAAATCGTCATTGGTTTGCAAATCAACGAGCATGAAGAGACATTATTGGTTAAGAACAACCATTTACAGATGTCTTATTATTTACGAAGTATGCTAAGGACACACATTTTCAAGTAATGCAAGTTCATGCAATGCAAGCTGTACTACATGGCCAGCAACCTCGTAGCCTAAATAGCCTATATAACACATACAGAACACACAATAAAATGTTACACCAAAAGATAACAACTTTTGACAGTGTAGCATGTGGCGGCAGTGTTACGGGGACTGAATGAGACGTATGGGGTATGTTACGCTCCAATAGCTGTTGACACAACAGTTAACAAAACGTCAAGCAACAACGTTACCTGTTGCAGACGACGACGCTAACAAATCAATTTCGTGTGCAAGAGAGGTGCAACCGGAAATATACAGGGTACAACATTTGATTGACATATGTTGGAGGAGACTAGCAATGGCAACTTTTTGTAAACCAGCACACCTGAGTGATTTACATATGGCCGGCGAAGAGAGGGTCCCAGATTCTGGTTCAACAATTTATGATACACAATACAGTCTTTGATAATTGATCAGTGTTTTAGAAAGGGAGCGGGTGAAATGTACGAATCTGTGGCCTGGAATAAAAAGCAGTAATTATAAAAATTAAGACACACAGACAGGCAGGTGGAATCGGACCGGACAACCAAATGTGATAAAAACAATATTGTAATTGCTCGAAAATGTCATAGATTTGTATTTTGCTAACACCTCAACTAATCCACAACGTAACGTTAGCAACCAAGCCGAAGCGTATTGTGATTGTTTCAGTGGTCAACAAAGATTTGGAGCGTATTAATGTCTACCACAAGATTGGATATGGTTCAACAGTCCAAACGGAGACAGTCAAACTGATTCAACCGTTTGTCATCGTTCAACCAACCGGCCAATAGCGGATACAACATGAATATAAGAGTGCACCCTCATCCCTAATGGGGGATTTTTCTCTTACCCTCAAACCATCATTCATTTAAAAGGCAGACTAAAATATATGTTTTTGAATCAAATGTAGTGAGGGTACAAGAAAAAAATCTAGCAAACCAAAACAAAATATTGATCCGCCAATAAATCGGAATCGGAAACCACCACACGTTTGTACAACCGAGTCAAATAAGCGGTGCCCTGCCAACTACTAACTCACTGCACAATACAAACAATCATTTCGAATGTTGTGTTGGCCATCGTTCAACACGGCCGTCAATACAACCGATTTTACAAATACAGATATAACCATATCATTCTGAAATGTACTATATTAAAATATAATAGAGTAAAGAAAAAATGTATAGACAGTTTCATAAATAAGTTATATTTTTAAAACCTCACTAGTCAGTTTGAAACAAAAAAAATTGGCAGACGAACAGAAACCTAAAGGTCCTTGAAAAGCCTAAAAAAGTCTTCTTGATATGAACGAAATCAGGCAGCGGGTCACCCAGTTGCTTTTGTTGCGGTAACGTGGATGATGGTTCACAAAAACAAGATACAACAATGAATTTCACATGAAGCCTAAACCTCAGATTAACATACGTTCCGAAGCGACGCTTATCTGACTTCACCAACTAAAAACTTGGATTATGATTTGTTCGAAATTCGGGTATGAATCTGAAATCTGATATTTTTTACCGGTCTTTTAAAGGATTCCCTCTTCTGCTGTCTGCTCACCTTTGAACCCCGAAATGCGAATACTCAAAAATTTATCGACTTTCATCAGCTATACAAGGGAAACAGAACAGAGCGTGGATAATGCTAAAATTCAATTTGTGAAACATAAACATGCAACAGTACTAAAACATGCCCGTATGTGCTTGCGTGTGTGTTTACACAGCTCTACTTAACACTGTGCAAGTCGGTGCTCTGCGCGCATAATCGCGTTCGTCAACACCAAACAATATACCCCGCACACAGACAGAGCCGGGCTCGCTGTATCGCCCCACCCTTGTTACAGTTCGTCTTGTCGTGGCTCACATTTAAAAGCCTATCTTGAAATTTGGTAAAAATACTGGAACGCTCAATCTCTTTCATCTCCTGATTAAAGAATTGTCGATAAACATACGTTTCCGCTTTCCACTAACTTAAGATGAATTGCTAACGCCAAACAATTGCACAATGCGTGGGTGTGATTTCAAATTAACCGGAATCGGAGACGTTTACATTTCATAACTAACTGAACTTGAATGATCAAGTACACGTGCCAGAAAAGCTGCTATTTAAAATTATCATAGGAACGGATCCCGGACAAGAATGGAGCGGGGCGTAAAAAAGTTCTAGTGAAAGTGAAACTTTTATAGATAAGGAACACTTAAAACAAAAAAATCTCCGTATGAAACCGAAAGAGACATGTTACGCAAACGTCTATCAGGTTGAATATTCGGAAGTTAAAATTCATTTATTGACATTAAGTGGAGATTTTTAGATCTAAAGATTTTCATTTACTGTGATTTTGAAACGTGAAACGTTGAGAGATGAAATTTTTACAAAATCACGAATTAATTAAGAGTCACTTGTGAGTTGTAATCAATTAGATTTTCGTTATTACGAAGTTATGACCTATAATATGGATTACACCAGTCAATCAAGTGTTTTGATTTGAGGAAACGGCCACCAACTAATTTGTGGTTATTTCTATCACATCATGTATAACGATGGGCTGATTGTAGACACCAGCTGCTTGTTCAAACAATTTTAGCAGCCTCTTGACTCGTCTACGATCCAAGAAATATCGTTAGCCGTGACCGAAATTACTATTTTTTTTTAGCCAACCCATCATAGGATGTTCTTGAACTTGAACAGGGCAGCCAGAATAGATATGGGTTAGGGCGTTCCGGCACATAAACTTATCTCGAAACCCTTTGTGAGCAGCAAGCCAGCCAATATAAAGTATCCAAAAATGTATCTGGTCTGGCTAAGATAGTAGAGGCAGAACACTCTCTTCCGGGACCGGCAGTCTAATATCTGCTCCTGCGGGATACCGTATTCCGAAACGCGAATAAGGCTTAATCAATGAAGAATGAATACTGGGACTTCTTTGTTACTGAAGCCAACAGGGCACACAAATTACCATTTAGAATGGTGTTTTCGCAATGGCCAGAGATGTTGAATACACTGACGGGCAATGGTAGAAACACCAGAGCAAAACTGACCACATAGCTCGGGTACATGCACAAGCAATTACCCAACTGATAATCTTGCAGCCACGTTTGAGGCTGAAGGCAACAACGAAGCGAGGGCCTTAGAAACAAACAAGTGAACGCAGCCGGTAGACTAAAGTTTATTGAGAATCTAGGGTGGCACACTTTCAGGGTGGATTTAATAGGGGCACTTCACGGATCGCATCTAGATTTTAAATAACTGATAAAATAAAAGTATTTGCTTATACAAACAGTAAACTATCTCTGCATGTTATTGATGAACATGAAACGAAGCCTAACTCACCTGATTTCACTCCGGGCATAGTTGTTTTGTTCGATTGAGGTCGATCGAGTGTTCCGAGTGTTCGATTCACAGGTTCGTCGTCGTTATGAATGTTCAAATCGGTTATGAATCTTCACGTAAACAAAGTTGCTGATTGAGTTGGATCTCGTCTTTTTATCAGCGGCAGCCGTGGAGACTTTTTTTTATCTGAAATTGATAATTTTTACGTCGAAAGTAGATATAAAAAAATAACAGGGCCCAGGGGAAGATATTTATATCTCTGTTGAAAAAAAAACAAAAAACAAAATTTGTACTAAAACGGCGTAGGGATAACGCGTTATTTCATATAAATCGTCTACCGTAACCAACAAAAAAATTTGTTTACGGTACAAACTACAATAAAAAACTTTTACTGTATAGTATTATTGGATTACGGTATTTTTCATTATTATTTTTATTGTAAAATTTCTAAATAAGAATTACTTTCCCAAGAAAGAAAACTTCGTGAAAAAACCATCGGTGCTGCAACATCGCCATTTTTTCTTAGCTGTGATTAGAAGAGACCGTGTGTGAAGTGTTCAGTGCCAATAACGTCAACGCTAGCCGTACCAAAAAACCAAAAGTAGCTACAGTAAAGTTTATCCATGAGTTTTTGTAGTGGCGTACTTGAAGTAATTCTTTGTACAGGTCATAATTCAGTGTACTTGAAACTCACTCCGACGATACAACGAATTTTTAGCTAAACATACAAGCTTTTACTTTTTGATGAGACATGAAAACCAAAAGAAAGAAGCAAATAATAGTAAGTTCAACAAATAATTTCAGTAATCCAAACCCCGAAATGTGTAAATATCTTCGGAGTGAAATAAATTCTGGCATGAGAGAATTATTTGTTACATTCACTTTTTTTGTTTCTGGATTATGAGCCCAGTTTAAAAAACAAACATCGATGTGTTTACACAGCGGTTCACTTTAAAAATTGTAAAAGGTGTACCATAAAACCTGTCAACTGTACCCTACACGACCGACTGTAAACTGTACCGGTTTTCTGTCAGAATTTAGTATTACCCAACGACAGCTAATAACAGTTTGATTGTGTGTAAATCGGCTTAGTTCCGAACACGTACTGTACGTTAGTAAAGGCTAAGTTAAGTTAAGTTAAGCTAAGCTAAGTAGCCTAACTTAGCCTCTTCGTGAATTCAGAACAAAAAAATAGAATTTGGGATTTTGACAAAACAACAGCTTCCAAATATGCTACACGGCCATAGGCTACATTCTAGTCCACAGTGCACGTATTCACAGTAAATTGAAACTTAGGCGAAATCTTCACAAACTATGAGAATGACGACCTTCCAAATGTGTAGAAACACCAAAGATTGTTTTATAAGTTTCCATGAATGGAAATAGTATAGCAACCGTAATTAACAAAATAACGTGATTATTTGTGAATACCGTAATATTTACTGTAAGTTTTTACGGTTGAAGTCCAATGAATTAATGTAACATCCGCTCGCCAAATAATGCAAAAAATATTTTGGATTTGAAAATATAAAATGAATGAATGAATGTTGTTTTAAAAAATTAAAATTTTTAAGAGAAGGTTTGCCAGAAAAATATAAACAGAAAAAGTGTTATTAATGCCCTTACTTTCTCACTCACTCACTCACTAGTCACTCACTCACTCACTCACTCCACTCACTCACTCACTCACTCACTCACTCACTCACTCACTCACTTCACTCACTCACTCACTCACCACACTCACTCACACACTCACTCACTCTCACACTCACTCAATCACTCAGTCACTCACTCACACACTCACTGCCTCACTCACTCACTCACTCACTCACTCACTCACTCACTCACACTCACTCACTCTCACTCACTCACTCACTCACTCACTCACTCACTCACTCACTCACTCACTCACTCACTCACTCACTCACTCACTCACTCACTCACTCACTTCATTCCCTCACCCACTAACTTACCATTCACAAATTTTACTCACTCACTCACTGACTCACTCACTCGATCACTCACCCACTCACTCTCTCACTCACTTACTTACTCACTCACTCATTCTTTCCGTACTAACGTCAGGTTGTTGCATGTGTACGGATCTTCTGTAAGTCCATCACTCTGGTATAATAGCAAAACTAACTATCTACAGTTCCTCCTCTACTATCACCTCCTGTCGTGTTCAGAGGCGTTTTTTTGCGAATCAGGCTGGGCAGTTTACCGTGGACCGTTTACAAAAGACGTTTTCCGTCATTTCTTTAAAAAAACTATTCACGGGACACTTCCTAGAATCAACTACTCTGTATGTGTAACCTAACCTAACTCCATTTTGGATCACAATCGGTGCAAATCGACTGACTATTCTTCCGAGAGTTGCCTACCGCACTGAGTGACTGTTCTGTTACTATCTGCCACATCTTAATCATTCTGCGGTCTCTAGTCAGTCGCGGCGTCGGTCTTCCCGTCTAAATAAAACAATTAATGTGTTCTCGTAAGTCAATCATCTACCTCAAACTTTAAGATTATCAGGAAATTGCCACACTATAATACGGCTATAACGCCACGCCAGGTGCATTCAATTTAATATAAAAATCTGTTAACGGCCCAGTAACATCAAATTCATCTCCGATGTCATTGATAAACATGTTTGCCATTCGAACGTGCATTTCACTGAGTGAGTGAGTGAGTGAGTGAGTGAGTGAGTGAGTGAGTGAGTGAGTGAGTGAGTGAGTGAGTGAGTGAGTGAGTGAGTGAGTGAGTGAGTGAGTGAGTGAGTGAGTGAGTGAGTGAGTGAGTGAGTGAGTGAGTGAGTGAGTGAGTGAGTGAGTGAGATAAAAAGTTAGTCAGAGAGAGAGTGAGTGATTGAGTTGCGGAGTGAGTTAGAGAGTGAGTCAGAGAGAGTGAGTGAATGAGTTGCGGAAAGAGTTAGTGAGTGAGTTGCAGAGTGAGTTACTGAATGATAGAGTAAGGGAATGAGTGATTTGTTGAATTAGTTGAAGAGTGAAGTTGAATGACTGAGTGAACGAGTGAGTGAGCGAGTGGGTGAGGGTGAGTGAGTGAATGAGTGAGTGAGTTAGTGAATTCGTGTGTGTGAGTTGTCCAAAATATGCCGGCATCACAGTTATGAGAATCCAAAATACACGGTCAAAAGGGGTGCTACTAAAACACCCACTGCCCGGGCCGGGAAACAGCATTTCTAAAACACCCACACACAGGCCGGGAAAATTTCTAAAACACCCCACACCCGGACACAACAAAAAAATTTTTTTTACTAAAACTCCGGGCCCGGGACCGGGAAAATTTCTAAAACACCCACTGTTCCTTTAAGATCAGGGTAAAAGTATGACGTCACCCGGGGTTTTCATGACGTCATTACTAAAACACCCACACTGGATAGGCCGGGATTATTTTTTTACGTTTCTAGGGCCGGGTTTTTCCCGGGCAGGGTTGGAAAAAAAGTGGGGGGTTTTTTTTACTAAAGCCCCGGGCCGGGGGCCGGGGTGGGTGTTTTAGTAATGTTGTTTTTCGAGTTTTCCCGGCCCGGCCCGGGAAAATTACTAAAACACCCACATTTGTAAATTTTCAAAAAAAAACAAGATGTTTCAAAATGAAAATCTAATGTTTCAAAACTTTTTGTAATGTTTCAAAAAGGCTAACTAACGTGTTTGTTTTAACTCGCGAACGGTATTTTTTTCTTTTTTTTAAATTAAGCCAATAATGTTTCATTTTATGGCTTTTTAACCACATTTGGTTAGAATTAGATGTTTCAATGCAGTTATCAGACATGCAGCAGCGTCTGCAGTGTTCTTGTAAACAAATGTTCTGCATGTTTAATTAAATGGAACCACGAGCGCAACCATTGATGTTTAAAGTGTATTTTGAGTTTTCCCGGCCCGGCCCGGGAAAATTACTAAAACACCCACAGTTGAAATCTTTCGAAAAAAAACAGATGTTTCAAAATGGAAATCTAATGTTTCAAAACTGTTTGTAATGTTTCAAAAAGACCAACTAACGTGTTTGTATTAACTCGCGGTCGGTAATTTTCTTCTTTTTTAAAAATTAAGCCGTTAATAATATGTTTTATGGCTTTTTAAACATATTTTGTTAGAATTAGATGTTTCAATGCACTTATCAGACATGCAGAAGCGTCTGAAGTGTTCTTGTAAACAAATTTTCAGCATGTTAATTTAAATGGAACCACGAACGCAATCATGGATGTTTCACGTGTATTTCCAGAACGTAACTTCCCCCCCCCCATACTTCGTATGCTTCTAATGCTATTTTTATCGATTAATATTTTTTTTGCCGCCAAATGGGGTTATGTAAAACAGCTTGACGCGATTTTCATTGTTGCGTGGACTACCATTAGATTAATGTGGGGGAAAACTTGTATTTGCTCCAAGTTTTGTGAAAAATTATTACGTAAACTACATTTCTGCTTAATTGTTTTTCTAACGTTTCTTTTATTTGAACAGTTAGGTTTATTGTACATAGTTTGGCACCCAATCGGGCTGTGTAAAACAGTTCGCTGAAGCATAAACTGCGTTTCTTCTTGCAATTGTGTTTTAAACTGCTGAATCTTAAGAGTGTTCCAGTCCGTATGTTGTAAATGCATGCAAAAATATTGCCTAAAACGTCGGATAATGATTCATCGCTAGGCTCAACTCCACTCGGTTGACACCATAAATTGTTACAGCATAAAGTCTGATCAGAGTTTCTCGTTGCTCCAATTTTTTTACCGTATTCACTTTGGCGCGCATTCGAATTTCGGCACGCATTCAAATTTATTCAAGTCCCATGATCCCGAAGCTAAACTTTTTAGTGCATGAGACAAAGTAAAAATAAAGATGACGAATTGGTGAAAAGAGTGGGTGATTAACTCAGTGAGTGAGTGAGTGAGTGAGTGAGTGAGTGAGTGAGTGAGTGAGTGAGTGAGTGAGTGAGTGAGTGAGTGAGTGTTTAACTCAGTGAGTGAGTGAGTGTTTAACTCAGTGAGTGAGTGAGTGAGTGAGTGAGTGAGTGAGTGAGTGAGTGAGTGAGTGAGTGAGTGAGTGAGTGAGCGAGTGAGTGAGTGAGTGAGTGAGTGAGTGAGTGAGTGAGTGAGTGAGTGAGAGAGCGAGAGAGCAAGTGAATTTCGAAAACATTTTGTATTCTTTTCAGCTTCCTTCTATGATTTACTTTGTCATGTGTCAAACATTTGTTTAGCCTTTTTTCAGTACGTATTTCTATGGGAAAGTACGTTTTTTCTTTTTGCATGTTCAGTACGTATTTCTCGGGTTGGACAAGTTATCGTGTCATTTGTTCACTTCAATCTCGAGAAGCTTTTTACTATCACGCAAATGGATCATATATTTTGCTGGACAAATATTTACAAGTGATAATATAATATAAAAAAATTAATCACATACTGTAGTAATGTTGGAAGCAATGGGTGAATATTTGGTTGTACAAATAATGAACATTCAGCTATTTCAGTGTTTCTTGTTGCCAAAATATTTTTCAAATAAAATTACCAAAAAAAGAATGAATTATGTACGCCCGTTTATTAGTAGTTGTACCTTGTAAAATAAGGTGCTGCTGTAAATTTCTCTTAAGTTTGAACGCGCACCGAAATTATTAAGGATTGAAAAATATTGAAGTAACAAGAAACTATGAGAGCAATTGTTTGTATCGTAATAATGGTTAATTGCATAAAAAATTAATGACGTTAAGGAGTCCATTTCAGCATATAGATCGCCCTGCTCACAATGTAACCCGGATTCTGTTCCAAGGCGAAGTCCAGACATTCAAGCCTTTTAGTGTTCGTCTCCAACAACGCTGTTCATGAAGACGCATTCAATCGTACCAGCACCACTGCTCTTTATGCGCAATTATAGACGTGAAGTGTCTCCTGGACCCGAGTGTGATCGATCGCAGATGGAAACTGAAACCTCATTCACTCTCTCTCTCTCTCACTCACTCACTCACTCACTCACTCACTCACTCACTCACTCACTCACTCACTCACTCACTCACTCACTCACTCACTCACTCAATCACTCATTCACTCACTCACTCAATTCATACTGTATAACATAATATTAAACATGCTCAACTTATTGATTGTTCAGTATAAGGTTTTCAGAAAAATAATGAGTAACAAGATACCCTGACCAAGCTATACACACAAATTGACTTTTCCCGGACGCAATTTTCCAGACCTCACAGATTTTTTGAAAGTTTACAGTTTTTATCAGAAATCTGGGAAACGAACCCCGGGCCACTCGCATGCTAGGCAAGCGCTCTTGCACTGTGCTACTGAGCCGATGCAACTAAACTGCATATACCCTACTATAACTGGCTCGCTACGCTCGCATGCTTTCTACAGCACGTGGCTATGCTACAACACGTGCAGGAGGAAATATTGAATTCTCCCCTGCGGGGCCTATCGCGCTTGTCCTCGCTCCGCTCGGACAAGCCAGCCTTACGTTAGGTTATCGGGGGTTCGCAGACAGTAAAACTTTACATGGAATGGTAATGTTGCACGAGAAAAACCAAATTCGAAAAATCTGTGGGGTTTGTAATCATGCTTCCCGGACCCCTGGATCAGTAAATACGAGCTGGCATGAAGGAGCCATTATATGCACCCATATTGTTCAAATTCATGAAGTAATTAAAAATAGTAGACGATTAAAACGTGAAATTTAGTAAAATAGAAGCGTTGAAATATCGTTCAAAAGCAATAATGATATTCTACAAATATTGATTTCTTAAATGTTAGTTTGAATTGACGGACTGAAAAAAATTAGGCTTCTTTACACAAGCATATTCCGACACTCTTTAGTTTCAGAAGTGTGTGAAACACAAGTGCCAGAAGAAACTCAGTTTATGATTCTACAAACTGTTTTACACAGCCCAATTTGGTGCCAAACTATGTACGATAACCTTAACTATTCAAATAAGAGAAACAAAAAAAAATTTGCAAGAATTAAGCTTACGTAAATTTTTTTACAAAATTTGCAGCAAATAATTTGTTTCCATTATGTTTAAGAAATGTTTTGAAATTATTTACCCACATTAATCTATTGCTAGTCCACGCAACAATAAAAACCGCGTCAAGCTGTTTTACATAACCCCATTTGGCGGCAAAAAATAAATATGAATCGATAAAAATAGCATTAGAAGCATGAAGTATGGAGGGACGTTACGTTCTGGAAATACACGTGAAACATCCATGATTGCGTTCGTGGTTCCATTTAATTTAACATGCTGAAAATTTGTTTACAAGAACACTGCAGACGCTTCTGCATGTCTGATAAGTGCATTGAAACATCTAATTCTAACAAAATATGTTTAAAAAGCCATAAAGCGAATTATTAATGGCTTAATTTTTGAAAAAGAAAAATATTACCGACCGCGAGTTAATACAAACACGTTAGTTGGTCTTTTTGAAACATTACACACAGTTTTGAAACATTACATTTCCATTTTGAAACATCTGTTTTTTTCGAAAGACTTCAACTGTGGGTGTTTTAGTAATTTTCCCGGGCCAAGCCGGGAAAACTCAAAATACACTTTAAACATCAATGGTTGCGCTCGTGGTTCCATTTATTTAAACATGCAGAAAATTTGTTTACAAGAACACTGCAGACGCTGCTGCATGTCTGATAACTGCATTGAAACATCTAATTCTAACCAAATGTGGTTAAAAACCATGAAATGAAACATTATTGGCTTAATTTTTAAGAAAGAAAAAATTACCGACCGCGAGTTAATACAAACACGTTAGTTGGTCTTTTTGAAGCATTACAAAAAGTTTTGAAACATTAGGTTTTCATTCTGAAACATCTTGTTTTTTTTGAAAATTTTCAAATGTGGGTGTTTTAGTAATTTTCCCGGGCCGGGCCGGGAAAACTCGAAAACAACATTTCTAAAACACCCACCCCGGCCCCCGGCCCGGGGCTTTAGTAAAAAAAACCCCCACTTTTTTTTCCAACCCTGCCCGGGAAAAACCCGGCCTAGCAACGTAAAATAATAATCCCGGCCTATCCAGTGTGGGTGTTTTAGTAATGACGTCATGAAAACCCCGGGTGACGTCATACTTTTACCCTGATCTTAAAGGAACAGTGGGTGTTTTAGAAATTTTCCCCACACTTTTTGATTAACTGTGGGTGTTTTAGTAATTTTCCCGGCCCGGGATGTGGGTGTTTTAGAAATTTTCCCGGCTTGTGTGGGTGTTTTAGAAATGCTGTTTCCCGGCCCGGGCAGTGGGTGTTTTAGTAGCACCCGGTCAAAAGTGGCGGCTGGGGGCCGAAGGGGGCGCCCCCGTCTCTGACTCACAAATGGTTCATTGTTTTTGTTTTTTGTTCTGCGTACGTTTTGTAAACAATCAAAATCAAATTCACTGATAAATTCTGATCTGTTAACTTCACTTTTAACAAAAAAGTTTGACATTTTCATTGAGCGCCACGTCAAGTAAGAAAAGTTTTTTTCATCGTACTTTGCACCGATGGAATTTAACTCGACTCGAGCTGCTAATTACTTGTTTGAGACAAACATGAGTTTATATTTCAGATCTGGACATCATACGAAGACATAACTCGAACTTGAATCAGAGAAAATGTCGATGGCTGAGGGATACTCGAAGAAGCCACAGGTGCTGCAGATTGAGCCGGCGGTTGAGCTCTCGTTCAAAGGTTTGAATTGTTGTATTGTATCGTTTGTTCCAACCATGTCTTTGTTTATAAACTATATTCTCTTACTTTTCAAGAGAAATTGGGGCTGAAACATTCCAAGCTGCTGCAAGAACTATATAAAATGATTAATAATCAAACTATTTGCATAAGGCCGTATCCTGTGCCGATCTCGATTTCCCCATCGGTATATTAAATTAAAAAAATAACTCGCTTCATTAATCGTTGCTGTTTCAGGTCCATTCAAGGAGGTGGTCACCAGTTATCTTAAGCTGACCAATCCCTCCGACAAACCAGTATGCTTCAAGGTGAAAACTACTGCGCCAAAACGGTATTGCGTCCGTCCGAATTCCGGCATCATTCCATCCAAGCAGAACATCACTGTTGCTGGTTGGTTAATGTATTAGAAGCATCGTGCAGTTATTGTTCTTCGACAACTCCTCACCCTCAGGAGAGGTTACTCTTTGAGTTGTGTTTAAAATTGTTTTTTTATCAGTTAATTAACCATTTTTTCAGTGATGTTGCAACCAGTCGATGACGGCTCCACACTCGATGAACGCAGCAAACACAAGTTTATGGTGCAGACCTGCTTTGCTCCCAATGAAAGTACTCCACTCGATGCCATTGTTGGTTTGAGTGTTTCGTACACATATGCGATTGGATTTGATAGAGCAATCCAAAAAACTGGCCCTCTTACGTGAAACAAACCACTGAAATCGTTTGAAATCGTCAACACTTTTGGGCTGGCATGTTGTTTTTTTAGATATCACCTAGTAGGTGGTAACCTACAAGAGTAGATTATTATTCACTTCTGTTCTGGGTCTGAAAGTCTAAAACTTTCTTATGATGGTAGAACAAATATTTTATTCCCGAACCTTCCTTTTATTGTTTTTGATCTGCCAAAGTAAAGTATGCCAAGCAGAAGCAGGGGTCTGCATGGATGGCCCCTCCGGTGAAGGATGGTTTGGACTTTAGTCACCACATGCCCACAATGTTCCAACAGTGGTTGTGAAAATTCCAAACATTTAGTAGTTCGGTCATTTTTACAGATAAAGTTAAAACGGAAGCAAATTGGTTAACAACACCATGAGAAAACAAATGTGCCTCTGGTGTGCAGTATGATAAATGTGTGTTATTTATAATTTAGTGGAAGTCGGTGCCTCCGAACGAGCTGATGGACTCAAAGCTGCGTGTGGCCTTCCAGACGGATGCGGCTGGTGATGCGAACACTAATGAAGCCTTCCTAGCCACCGAGACATCAACCAACATGCAAACAGCTAGCCCCGTTAAATCTGTTGTTAGTTATACAAAACAACTATTTCTGTGTCATTTATCAAAGACACTTACCATATTGCTGTTTTGAACATGTCTATTTATCCTTGATAATACTTTGTGGGTTATACTTTTTTATCCAATTTAAAATCATTCTGATTTCAGTCTGGTAATTCTGATGCGGAGCTGAGGAAAGCGATCGATGACAAGAAACGATTACAGAACGATATTAGGAACCTACAGAATCAGCTGGATACGGCAAAGGTGAGGAAACGAATACAACTGATTTTGGTAATGATGAATGAAATGTATACAAACAATACTGGCAAACGTATGGTTTCCAATATCAATAAAACGATGTTGCCAACCATGCTGAAAATTTTCCACAACACACCCACCTGAATAACCAAAATTTTCACTTGAATTTCCAAAAAAAATTGATAAATAGTATTTTTTCTATTTATAAACTAAAAACATGGTGTTAGACTGCATTCTTACTGATTTCGTCAGCTCAAAACATTATCTTTACATTCTTATGACTCTGAATGCAGGAACGACTAGCGGGCGCATTGTCATCCAAATCGTCGGGTGGATCGGGTGAGGCGGACTCGGGCGCCGTGGCCCTGGCGACCTGGCAACTCGGAGCGTTGGTCGCTGCCGTACTCGCCATTGGAATCGCGATCGGCTCACTGCTCTTCTGAGGTGTTGTGGAATGACCGAGTTTATTGCTGATTCTTACCATAACAAGTCGACATCAGTGGTAGCGCGGAAGGAATGCCATTTAAGAATTTAAAAAAATCTCTTAAATAATGGCGTTACCACTGGTCGACACACGTGAAAATTTCTCAGAATAAATTGTTCTGTACTAAAATGCTACTACAAACTTTACGAATACTGCTTTGGGATGGGATGCAGCATGACACTAAACTGCTTCAATGTAAATCATAGTTTATGTTACACGAGTATTGATTCCTGAACAAGCTTGAGAGTGGAAGACTGGTAGTATATTGATCAATGGTATAAACCATGTGTTTAATCGTGCTGTTATCCCGTTACTCAACTGTTTACGGTTCATTCTGACTACAGTACACCTCACCGTAAACATATTGTCTGCCTCGGTTTCATGATTTTTTTATTTGACTCAATCTGCTTGTGTGCCGTAACGGTCTTTTGTCAATTGGGGTTTCCGTATTTTAGTTGACGACACTTTTATGATGCAATATACGTTATTGTGTCGGCCCATTATTTAAAATCGTCTTTGTCGGTGTGTGATTATTATTAGGTATGTTGGTTTATCATAGACACGTTGACTACGGCTGTTTTGACAATTTATTCTTCTTAGGCACCTTTATTAACTGTTATTTGACCGACATGCTGTTTGAGGCTTGAATCCAAGCTTTATTTTATCACTGTCAATTGAACGTTTGGAATGTCGATTTCACAGTCTTTGATCGTCAAAGCAACTTTTTGAAGAGTGGAAACAATTGATTATTTCAAGATCGTTTAATTTTTGCTGGGAGCACATGCATAGGCCTGATCCCAATGATTGTTCAAATCTGATACGCATATTCGTGAGTGAGTGACTGGGTGGTAAGTTAACTGGATTTTTCTGCATTTCAGTTGACCACTGGTCGGTCATCTACATGTACTGTTCTCTGGCTGGTGGCATATGGAACAAATGGTTAATCACAACTTTCACACCAAAATTGTCAATTTATTGCAAATTGAAAGTGAATTTAGGAAATTCGTTGCCTATCGGCCGCTGAATGAATAATGCGTACTGATCGAACTTGTATTAAGCTCAAACTGTAACCCACACATTTGTGATCTGACCTGCACCAGATTGTCTGCCAGGTGTTGCTAGTCGGTCCGAATTTCCATTTGTTTTTTTAGCCACGGTTAACAGTTTTGAATTATTTTTCTCTCGACAATCTCCGATGTAAATGTCCGGGCTTTCTGGTATAGGCCATTTCCATTGAGATATGGTTCCAATTAAGACGGTACATATGTTGCGAACATGTATTACTGTACGGCAGTGTTAATTTCGACTTCGATTTCATATTTACCTTTCCTTTCGACTTCCGTGCTCTAATGGCTGTAAAAGATGTTATTGTTTTTTTTTTATCTCGCAGTATAATTTTCAGCTATTACAGTACCACCCAAAATACGAGGAAGGCTTGATGCATTCAGTATACTATAGCTTATTATGTGGTTCACATTACTGGCAACGTTACTCGCTCTCTCGATCGGCCTGACCTGACAGTAATTTTTTTGCATCGAGTATATTCATATAGATTTTGAAGGGTATTGGGTGAAAATTTTTAGCTAACGTAAGGTTTTCAATTAAATTTCGAAACTGGTTCGCATAGCCTAGGAGTGAAGTCTTTTCGAACACGAGAACATAATTGTTGATGCATATAGATCACCCACTCCAGTCAAATTAATGATGTCCACTTTCATACTTTAATCATCCAATCCATTGATTTATTACGTGTGTTTAGTGTGTGGTTTTGCCTGCGTGGTATTGAGCACATCCCCAAATACAGATCAACATTTGATGTGTTTTGCATGTTTTTCTTCAATTCATATTTTTATTTTGTCGTTTATTACTAGCCTATCGTGTTACAGTTTTTCGTTTGCTGTGAACTACACCCTTATATTTTCATGTTTAGTTATTTCCTTGAATATAATAGGTAAAATTTAACATTAATCATGAACCGTAGCACGATTTGTAAACTTTATATTATATTTTGAAATTGTTTATATACAGTCGCAATTATTCGGTGATACGATAATACCAGTCGTGTTCTACTAGCCAGCAGAAAGGCATCTTTATCGGGTCCTTTATGGCTCGACTCGATTGCCCCAAACCGTGTGATGTTTTTTTTTATTTCGATGCTCTGTTGGTGACAGTTTTGTGGATTTCAATTTAGTAGGTAATCAAATGTTTTATCGTTCTGAGAAACTATGCCAGCAAGCATAAATTTTTGGCGTGTTTAGTGATTGGCTTGTTTTGTATTATTTAAAATGAGTAAACGGGATTATATCCATCCAGAATATATTTAGTGTTGTTTCATTCTCATCATAACAAACCAAACTGACCGAGTCGTTTGTGTTGCGCCGAAGGTAATGGTCGAGAATTAGTTTTAGTGATTGATGTTGTTGCCATAAATATCAGATTACAAATCCGCAAAATCTATATTTCTCTGCAATTATTTTGAAGCGCAACGCAACTTTAGTTTGTAAAATTATTTTATTTTCATCGCCTATTTATACTGCTTGATTTGCTCCTGTGAATTATGAAACCCGATTTTTTTTGTTTGTTCATTGATTTTTTTGTATTACACAATGGAATATGCCACGCGTATTATTTGAAGAATGTAATGGAACTGGTGTGAGGAATTAAGTCGAATTTGGGAATGTCGGTTTTGATTAACCAAATAAAACTTAATACAACTTTCACGCAATGCTTTCAAATAGATTTTTATTGCGATGAAATATGAATTATATTATATAATTATTATACAATACAAAAGCACCGATTGCAAAAAAAATGTATTGGATCACAGCCTGTCGAGCAACGAAAACTTACTAAATATAAATTCTTGAATAAATGTAGTAAAATCTTGATCAGCTAATTACAAACGTTAAAAAAGTAGAGGAAAATAAATCTATCAAAGGGCTCATTCCTGATTGCAAGCATCTTTCCTCTAGTTTGTTATTCTTATCTGCTATGACATATAATAAATAACAGTGACATACCAAATTGTAACAAGTGCAGCTAACAAAAATGCAGGTGAATAAACATGTTTATAGTTGCGAATAAACAGTGCCGCTAAACATGACGTACATCATAGCGTACGTTAACATCGAAACTTGACGAGTTGATAAACCCAACAACAATACACTATTAATTGTTTTGATAAACATGACGTACATCATAGCGTACGTTAACATCGAAACTTGACGAGTTGATAAACCCGACAACAATACACTATTAATTGTTTTGAAAGAAATACGGATACCAATTTTTCACAAAACGGAGTGCAAGTCGGCAAAATGCATGCATAAACACGAAAATGATAGAGCCTGAAAGTCTAACAGAATGAAAGCATTGGTGGGAAGTCACATTTCCATCAATTGGCGTATGTTAATAATTTTAAGTATAGCATACATAATTTCACAGATTGGATTTGACTATGCGCCATTTCATCAGATGTTAGTCTCTAATTTTGCATGCTGTGCTGACGAAGCCCTAAAAACTTCATACACAGCGCAATTTTTTCATTACATAGGAAAAATCAGGCACATTTTCAAATTCAGTGTACAAATCAACCAAAAATGTAACATTGGATTGCATCAGGAGACGGGCACGTGTTTGCTGATCTTGTTGCCGACTTTGTGAGCGTGTGCCAGGATGGCTTTTCTACTAGCTTCATCGTCAATGCCCAGCTCACGCAGATCCACGTCCGATAACGTGATGAACGCTTCAACGTCGATCTGAAAATGGGCAGCACATTTTTATTGTTCATTTTTAATCATTTACTTGTATATTTTCAAGATAGCAAGAAAACAAAAAAATATTGTTATCATGATAGAAAAATTGCAATTTAAATTATTTATTCATTAAAAATTGGGAAGCAACATACTTAAAAGCTGTTCAACGTGAAAAAATAATCAAAATGTGTAACTATTGAGTGACCGACACCAACCTCTTGCTCGTAGAACACGTCCACGTACTGCGGCATCTGCAGATCACGCAGGATTGATTCGATGCCTTCTGGAAAAGGTCAAATAGTTGATCAAAATAGTAATTAGCTATCAATCAGTTATTTAGCACTAAATATAGAACGGAATTATTATCGCTTAACCACAAACCTTCACTGCAAGCTGGTAAAGTATCGGATCTGGTTCGATTACTTTCTTTTACGACTTGTCGATTGACACTCGATCCAGCTGACATGTAGCCGGTGGTGTGACTGCCGGAGTGACTGAAGTAATTGAGTAAGTGAGTGAGTGAATAACGGTGAGTGAGTAACATTGGGTGGGTGAATGAATGGTGGTGAGTGAGTAAGTGAGTGAATAATGGTGAGTGAGTAATTTGGTGAGTGAATGATGGTGAGTGAGTGATTGGGTGAGCAAGTCAGTAACATTGGGTGAGTGAGTGAGCTGCTGATTAGGTGAGTGAGTGAGTAACATTGGGTTAGTGAGGGAATAAGTGAATATGTGACTGACTGAGTAAGTCACAAGTGAGTAACATTTGGTCAGCAAGAGTGAGTAAAGGATTGATTTGCTGGTACAGACGGTAGTGAATGAGTGAGTCTCCCATGACTAACGATGGTGGTGGCATGTTAAGTGATCTGGATCGGGCGTGCATCGGTGAGGGTGACGAACTGCAGCCTGATGAAGGTGATGCCACCAGTCGTCTGGGTGACGTCATCGTTCGATCTCTCGATCCGTCGCCGTCACTGCCACTGGCGAACATGACAAAGTTGCGTCGGGTGGGCGTCAGTGGCGGACTACTGGCATTGCTGTAACGTGAGTGAGTGATTAGGTGAGTGAGTGAGTGAGTGAGTGAGTGATTGAGTGAGTGAGTGAGTGAGTGTGTATGTGAGTGATTGAGTGAGTGAGTAAGTGAGTGAGTGAGTGAGTGAGTACGTCAGTAAGTGAGGGAGCATGTGAGTGAGTATGTGAGCGAGTGAGTGAGTAAATGAGTGAGTGCAGTTATTGAGTCAATCACCTGTTAACATTGTGCTGACTACTGCCCAAGGGCACCTGCAGTCGATGACTCGGCTGGTCGTGATACGACTGTGGCCGTTGTATCGAAGCGTACGGGTTGAACCTGCACGCAAGTAATGTTATTAAAAAGTTATAAAAAATTATTAAATGAAATAAATTGATAGAAACAATCGTCTCGTTATAATCTTATAAATGTGATTGACGTCTTTAGGTTGTAAATTAATATGAGTGAGTCATCGATGACACGAACCCGACTTGATTGGCTGCTTGCGGGTGCAGGGGTAGACGTCGGCGTTGTGTGCCTAAACAAAATAAAAAAAAGTATAAAAACAACATGACGAAAAATCCGACCGACAGAACTGTTGAAATCATTCTTATTCAGCTATCGACATGACGACATAACGACATATTTCATTGGTCATCGTAAAAAAAGTTTAAAAGAACCGAGCGGACTGGACGCGTATTTGTATTGCTGGTGTTGCATGTGATGATGAGCACTGCTGCTGGCACTATCGCTGTTGCTGCCCGCACCCTCCAAACCAGATCCATCCAGTCGAGATGACATCGAAAGACGTGCTGCAATTCATAACAGACTATTCTTAAATGAAAATAGATTGGCTTATTACCCGGAAAATGCTTATGGGAACAAAAGTGACATTGAAAAAGAAACAAACTAAATTACATCGGCAGAATACTTACTTACACACCGAACTAATAAACAATGTTACACCAATCAGTTGACTGGTAAAGAAATAGATTAACTTAAAAAAACCAAACAACGATAACCAACGTGATTTATTATTGTGCGACTGGACTTGTATCCTGGGCGGCCTTATGTGGTCAACAGATCGTTTGGCGGCTCGTGAACTATTACCACCATCCGATTGGTTATCGTTTTCGGCGTTGACAGTTGACTGAGTGCTGTTGATGGTACTGAGATGAGTAGAGGACGGTTTACGGGTACCTGGTTGGGCACGACGCAAACGACCGGGACCCTGAAACATCGTTTTTATGGGATTCCTTCCTTTATTGAAGTCACCAAGGCACACTAATACCATACCAGAATGATGTTATCGTATTGGCTAGAGTGGTTGCAAAAACTGACGAGCAGTGGCAGAACCCGAACTTAAAACCACCCGTTTCCGACAATGGTACCTTACGCACTAGACTAAACAGACGCCAAATTCACAACAAAAAATAATTTACTAAATAAATACGTTAAGTATTAACTGTTTCAACAATAAATCAGATTTGCCACGGTTCAACCGACCATCATGGCAGCATTCTTCTCAGCGAGCATGGGATCCGGCGGCTGATTGGAGTCGCGATCACCCCGGGGTGCCGTTGACGACCACAGCTGGATTTGGGACATTGGCTGCAAAATACACTAGTTTATTAGTTTATCAATGGCATTGTATTGTAACTAAAAGTTATAACAGCTATAACATGTACTTGAACACAACATACCTTGACATTAATGGTGCTATTCGCCGTCTGATTGTGAACCTCCTCGGCTCTGGGCGTGTGCTGGCTCAGCTTCTGGATCACAGCTGCTGCTTTCTCCTGAAAATATGGAAACGTAAACGCAATTGATCATCATTCATTACACAGGAACAACCGCACAAGTTTATCAAACATCCTTCAACTTGATAAATTAGTATAAATTCCACCGAAACAACCGAACCTGCAATTGTTTATCGTTTGTGTTGATCACGTTGGCAGCGTATTTGGCTCGCAGTGATCGACGGTTGGTCAACGACTTACGGAACCGATTCATCGCCGACCCGGAGATCATCTGAAAACAAACTGCTGAATTTTGATTGAAACTGCTTAACCAGCTACACATTTTTTTGTAGTTCTTCAAACCAACTAACAGACAAGAGAATCATGCACTTCAATGTTATGAAAACTAGACAAATGGGTGACCTACCTGATCATTGTTGTAATCAGCTCGACCGCTCTCATTGATGCTCGTAACCAAATCAGGCGGATTAGCATTGCTGCCGCTCAGCATACCGTGCTCGTCTCTGAACAGTCGTCAACATTTGAAACAATAGACACTCGCAATAATATATTATATGCGTCGTCCTGAATCACATTGGTTGTCGCAGGTAACCGTGTTTGCTCTTCATATCTGCTGACCTAAACGCTTTTTCAGTCCAATAATTTCTAGTTGCATAAGCTAAGAAATCAAAATTAGCCGATTTAATATGATTTTTAACTATTTACGTTTGGTTTATTCGTCATATTGTATATTCATTTATTTCACATGTTGCCTGCAGTGTGTTGATAGAAATAGAAAATAACCTGAACGGAGACAAAGTAGATTGATCGCTGATATCAGCCAGCTCACTTGCATATTCGGTCCCATCAAACTCCTGTATCTTCACAATGTCACTGCACTTATGGAAGAACGTGCGGGGCTGTGTGGCACCAAATACACTGAAACATACACTGGAATGTTGAACCGTTATTGAAACCACATGTTGTTGGGCACTTCATCCGACACATTAGATTTGTATGTGTAACCGGCATTCTCACTTGTCAAACAATCAGTTTTTACTACAATAACTTGTAGACGTTTACTCATCACAGCACCCTGCCGAACCTACTATATAAGTTGGGATGAGCGGCAACAGCAAACTAGCAGAGAAACAATACTTTTTTAACATTTCTTGACATCTTCCAACCTCAACGGATCCTTGAACACGCTGTTCTCCGTGCTCCACGACGATCCCAGAGGATTTCTGGCCGAACTATTACCATTGGCATCCAGATGGTACATGGACTGACGGGTCTGACTGGCCGTGAAGTCCTGAGTGTGCAGACTCTTCTTGAATCGAGTGGCCACCTTGCTGAACCAACTCTGCAATCGGAGCAACTTTGATCTAGTGTATGGCGGTAGATCAATAATCAGCTACACATATGCGTGTTTAAGTCAAGTCATGGGTTCACATCATAGGCATAAACAGTGGTTAAAGACCAATATTCATGTTCGCACTGCGTATCAAACATCATAGAAAAGTAAAGCACAACTCGTCCCACCAGTTAACAAATCAATCAAATTTATTTAGTTGTTATGCAAAAATAACAAACTTAAATACCAAAGCAAAGCAAGTTTGATTTGATTCTGAATTAGACCTACCACTTTAAAATCACCCATAGTAAGTGTGATGGTGATCAGACCAATAACCTTTCCCATCTTGGGATCGCGTCCTCCGCCACAACTTCTGCCAAACATCTTGGATGTGAGTTTGGACCAGTTGGATCGTTGGTTAGAAAAATGTTTACGCGATGACTTGGAGCCCTTGGAACCGTGCGGCCTGTTGGCTGAGGCGAGCAGTGTGAGTAGGGTCTTGTCAGTGCCTTCTGCAAGTAACAACAACAACAATCATAACAACAACAACATTAACAGCAACAACAACAACAACAACAACAACAACAACAACAACAACAACAACAACAACAACAGCAAAAACAACAGGCAACAAAAACAACAACAACAACATTAACAACAACAACAACAACATCAACAACAACAACAATACCAACCGACACTCATGGCCAGATCGAATGCAGTGTGCCCATCATGACTGCGAATGTTGATGTCTGCCCCGCTGTGCACAAGGAACTTAGCCACCGTTGTGTAGCTAAAAATTCATTGATTAAGCAATTATTGTTTGGCTATCAATCATTATTTCCTTATTCAGCATATTTCTCATATCAACTTATTCATCCAGATCCATGATCCGGTAGATCAGAGATTACCCTCTTTCTCAATAGGGTAACATTAAATTCTCATTATTTGACATTTGTCATTTGGTATTCAACTTTGCTACTCTGGCATAAAAACTGAATAAAGTTGAATTTGGCATTAGCAACCAACCCATGGAACACGGCCTGCATGAGTGCGGTCCATCCACTGTGCTTGTCGATGGCATTGATATGTGCCTTGTTGCTAACGAGCATCGATGCCATGTCCACACGACCACATATCGCCGCATGCATCAACGGTGTCGAACCATCCAACGCATCCGGCTCGTTCACCTAAACAATTATTTTATTGATTGACTATTTATCAAAAGAAACAGAAACAATCTGGGCTTTCAAGTTGATTCAGCGATCGTGTTTCTTTGATCTATCTAATCACATGTAACTTTAATGGTACATGAAATGATAATAAAACATAATTAGAGGAGGATCACCTTGTCAGGTTGAGCGTGAATGATCTCCCGGACACGACGCATGTCACCTGAAAATTAGAAATTCGTAGGTGATGGTGGTTGTGAGGAGAAGAAAGCCGAATAGATGTAAGCTTGTGAACTAACCGGCTTTTATAGCATCCACAAGACCGATGGTGACTTCCTTTTTAGCTAAAAAATAACAAAATTTCCTTAGTTGAACGAAATACAAAAACAACAACAACAACATCATCAACAACAACAACATCATCGAGAACAACAACAACAACAACAACAACAACGAACAACAACAACAACATCATCAACAACATCAACAACAACAACAACGAACAACAACGAACACGAAGTGCGTTTCACACTGGTTCGTTGTTCGAGTAGACTCATCACCTCCGTTCGTCTACATTTGACGGCAAGATCGAGTGCCGTCCGCTTGTGGTGGTTCAGCGAGTTGGCATCGGCGCCGTGCTCAAGTAATTGTTCCACAATCGATGGCTGTAATGAGTGAGTGAGTTAGTGAGTGAGTGAGTGAGTGAGTGATAAGTGAGTGAGTTAGTTAGTGAGTTAGTTAGTGAGTGAGTGAGTGGATAATTGAGTGGATAATTGAGTGAGTGAGTGAGTGAGAGAGTGAGTGAGTGAGTGAGTGAATGAGTGGATAAATGAGTGAGTGGGTCGTAGGGTGGGTGGGTGGATGAGTGAGTACATTAGTGAGTGAGTCAGTGCATGAGAGAGTGAGTGATTAACAGAGTGAGTGAGTGAGTGAGTGAGTGAGTGAGTGAGTGAGTGAGTGAGTGAGTGAGTGAGTGAGTAAGTGAGTGAGTGAGTGAGTGAGTGAGTGGAACAGTGAGTGGATGTGACGCGCGCATTAAAACGTAAACCTAATCATTAGAATAACTTTTATGACTGCCTGTGTGGGTTAACGAGTGAGTGGAAGAATGTGAGACTAAGCAAATTTGTGAGTGAGTGAGTGAACAACCTGAGAATAAAGCGCACCCAACATGAGTTCTGTATATTCAAGCTGACTGACCGATCGATTCACACGTGCACCCCTGAAAAAAGGGAATCGCCATAGAACATGTTGACAGATGACAACCAGAAATTGTTCATAAATGATCATTAGTAATTTAGTCATAATAATGATATTTGAAAAAGTGGTAAACCAACTTGAGAAATAGCATAGTGAGTATCTGATCATAATTATGAATGGTAGCTGCCATCAACGGTGTGACCACCAGATCGCTGTTGCCGCCTGAAGTGCACACGCCTTCGATCGAATCAATGGTCAGACAAGCAGTCAAACAAAGCAAATCAGAAAAAAGTAAATTGAGAGATGTGTTTAAGCGAGTTATTCATAGAGCATGTTCAGTATGTTAGTCAACTGAATGGAACTAACCAGAAGACTCGAGATCGACGCCGAGGTCAATGAGCTCTCTGGCCATGGCCACATGCCCATTACGACAGGCCAGAGTCAATGCCGTACTGCCCAGGTAACTGAATTAATACAACGTTTGTTTACACTAAAACCTGAATAAATATATGTTAAAACTAATTACTGCAAGCATTTTGCAGAACGCAGAATTTTTGACTAATCGGTAAAAATATTTTCAATTACAATTTCAAACACGTAATTTCACCACCCAATTACTCCTCGACAACTATTCATGAAAATCAATTATTGCATGCAAACGCCGAAGCGTTGGCTAAACGGTAAAAAACCTTGGTTAATATTTCACGTTCACATACATTTAACCATCTGCACATTCTAGACTTTGTATAACTCGAAAAAAGTTCTGCAATTGATACTAACTTATGCAACAACTAACATCATATAATCTTTGAAAGACCAACCTGACAGTATGTGGATTAGCACCGTAATGTAAGAGTACATCGAGCACATTTATATGACCGTGGAATGCACAGTGCATCAGGGCTGTAAGACCGGCGTAGTTGCACAGCTCGATATTGGCACCCCAATCCAGTAGTTGGGTGACCTGCACTTGCAAGAACCAACATTAAAGACCCAACCAGATCAGACTTTGTTGCACTTGTTACGTGTAACAGTTGTTGCAGATTCGTTGCGCTGACTCTACCATGCTTACAGAGCTGTTTTCGCGCAACAATTGTTGTAGTGTAACAAGCCAGTGCAACAGTCCATACAAAATTGTTGTTGCAGTGAAGCATACCAGGATGTGTTTATATAAATCACATGTTTAGGGATGTCAAGACTATCTAATAAGTAGAAAACAATTCCAAATAATATGTCTTATTCAAAAAAGCAAACTTAAATTAGTGTTAATTATGATAATCGTGTAAAAGAATGCACATTTGAACTGCAATATTGCAACGACAACCAACCAAATGTGAATGGCCATTGGCAGCGGCCATCTGCAACGGCGTCACGCCATCGTCATCACTCGCATCCACACTCACACCGTCGTGCTCAAGCAGCTCACTGATAGCATTCACGTCGTATCTAACAATCATATTAAATTTTTTTATCAACGTTATTTTATCAGGTCAATGAACAAAAATGACTATCAGTTGAGAAAATTTTTCATTTATATTTCGGTTCGGAGAACAGATTTTTTACGGGGCTAAGCATAGTTATCTTACAATAAGATGAATATATTCAATGAATTATATAAATATGTTTAAAATGAAACATAAAATAAACGATGATCAACCTGGCACATGCATCGAGTAATTGTCTGACTTTGAAGTGATGCTCATCAGTGGCCATCGACCACCGCTGACCCGCTGACATTATCAGTTGATAACTTTTCCCCTGAGTGATTTTGAGCTGATTTGTCTGATTATTCAAGACAATTAGCTCCTGTCTTGTATTGGAGAGTCCAAAACTCCGGAGGAGTTTATTGAATAGTTATAATTTTTTATGAAAAATGTCTTGGGACTGGATACTGGAGTCGTTCGTCACCCAGTACCGAAGAAAGTCCAAATAAAAATCTGAAACATAAATCAAAAACTATTTTATGGAAAACTTTTAGGTAATTCATGTACAAAATAAGAAGTTCAGAAAGTCAAACGCAGTTAATTTAGTGATGATACAACAAGGCCCACACGAAACAAAGTTGTGATACAATCATTTTACAGTATTCGATCTAAAAAACACATGAAAATAAGAGTAAACAAAATAATAATAAATAGTGTTGCAGTAAATAAAAAGTACATACATTGCGTCCAAACACCAAATAAAACAGACAGTCAATGCACACAGCAGCGCATCATGACAGCAAACTAGATAAATCGATTTTGGACGACAGTCACAGTCAGTCAGTCAGTCAGTCGGTCGCACGAGCGTATACAGTTTTGATGCGCTCACAGGCTATATTACTCCACTTTGCGTTCATTGTACAACATGATTAGAGCAAAGGTTATACATATCTTCAGCCGTATAAATTACTGTTTACTCCATTAACTGCCTAGAATAATGGTATAACAAAGTGATGATGCATGAAGATTTTTTACGTTGACTTGTATAAAAACTTAGCCTGATACATCTTATTTACCGTTAACCACCAACAGCCAATGACATATTTATCAAGTTTTCTTCGCCTTTGGCATTTCACATAACAAACTCATAAATCAAAAACTCAAGCCGCCAGTTATACATAGTTCTTACATGGTACTTTGTTCATGATCATTGATCATAATAGAAAAGCCATGTTCGGACGGTCCGATTCTGCTACTTGCAAAAACAGCATCAGAAACGCCGAGTCTTTTAGTTTTCAACATTAATTATCACAAATTAGGTATATCAATCTTGTTCTCATAAATCATGTCAGGATTATACCAAATTGAATAGCGGAGAACGATAGTATAAGGAAACAGAATCATACAACCAACCACGTCATGGAAACCGATTACACTTCTAAACAATGATCTCTAAAAAGTGTGATTAACGATAACCACTCATGTTTATCGGGTTGTGTATAAATCGATTAGTTACTTGTTTGACCTGGATTTTGGGAGTCAAGGATCTAACCCAATTGTCAACCAACAACATGTGATTCAGGGCACAATACATTTCGTTTGCGTGAACTGAAGGATGATAGTGAAAATTACATAAATCAATAAATCCAAACCCAGGAAAAGTGAAACAAGCCAAAAGTTACGAGCAAACAAAAAGTTAAGGGAAGCAAATGAAACTCGGTTACAACACCACACACAGAATAGAAACAATAAAACCCTAAATACATCAAATAATTGAACTTTTATTTCATTGTGCATTTAGTCATTTCAAAGATTAAAATGAAGATGACAATAAGTTTCAGATATAAATAGCATAAAGAATGTAAAGAATGTAATAGAGTGATACGACAAGTATAATATATGTTAAGCACTTGGTTTTGGAAATGAATTTCACAGAAAGGCTTTTGAAGACGAATGGGGGACGAACTCAAAGAATACATCATATTAGAATCTATAAATAACACACAATCTCACGACTTTTGCTAATTCTGCAATCCTGAACAGATTGCTTATTCAGAATATCTAGGTAAGCAATGACTGAACATGTTAATCACAAATATTAGGACCAATCAATCTGGAGTTTCGGTTAGATATTGGGTACAGAACGGAAGAGTTGAATCTGAACATAACTTTGTATTCAAAATATAGAAGAAAAGATTTCACATTAAGTTGTATAAGCCATTGTTTTTTTCTGAGAATTTGTCGAAAGATGCAAATGCGGTTAATTTTAATGAAAATAACGGGTGTTGCCACACGATTAAATGTGTAAAAAAGAAAAGAATGAAATGAGCGCTCAATAAATTACATAAATTGATGGACGCTCAATAATGTTTATTTTTTAAATATTATACGGTTTAAACAATAATAAAACTATCTTGCAAATAAAATTCACAGGTAAACCCGCTGTACAGAAATAGCAACGTACATAAGCTACAGCGACTTTTCGTTTTCAAAACAATAATTGTTTTCTAATTTGCCCAAATTAAAATAGGTGATATTTAAGGAAATACTGGTAATGAGCAGCAAAAAAACAGATTAATAGACGAATAAAATATGAGAAAATTTTGAAGAACCAGCATAACGAACACAGGAATAGTACACATTTATGAAGTTAATGTATTTGTAAGGGTGCGCTCAGAGTCGTCTTGAGAAAGTCTCAAATATTTTTGTAAAACTTTCAGAACAATAGGAAGTGAATTTGTTTTTGAAAAATTTCTGAAACATTTGGTTTAGAACACAATTATTTATGGGTTCCGAAAGTTTTACAAAAAAGTTCATACGTTCTTAAGACAACTCTGAACGCGCCCTGAACAGGACATACTTAACGTAGGGAGCAATTCAGAGACCAGTGATGACACAAGATAATTAAATTAAAAATAATATTGAGAAGACTTATCATAGCATAGTTGACATTCATTTCTCATAATCATACACTGAAAAACACCAATTACTTTGTTGACTACAAGTGAACCACAAAAAATCTAAACCCAAATCTTTCCCATCGATCAGATCTCAAAACGAATTTAGCATGATATTCCACACGAAGTTAATTTCGAACCCCCGCGTTTGCCGCACGTATGGAACAAAAGTTATAAGAATCTCATGATTAAAATTTAAGTTAAAAACTATAATTCGGTGTGTTGCATATCTTCTAGATGATCACCAAAGTTGGTAGCTTCACTGCCCACCCACGTGTCGTAATGCGCCACTATTTCATCGTAGCTCAAATCCCCGTCTTTGTTGTCGTCCGTATCAGCCAGCAAGTGTTCCGTCTCCTCTGCAGCAATGTCCGCCAGATCCGGCACCAGCCTACAATCGAACGCTATTTATTTTTGAAGATTCGAATATTTTATTCTTTAACAAACTGAAAAAACATGTGTCAGTATTATAAATATACAGTTTCACGTGAGATCGCAAAAGAGATCGTAGAACTAAAAACTGAGCTGGTGAGTACAGCCCAAAAGAAACTCTTGTATTAGTTCAGTGCAACTTGATCATAATCGTCAACAAAAAAACTTAACTTGATGTTGAATTAAAATTGGTTATTTGAGTTAGTAAAACAAGCAACGTACCATCTCTTCATTTCCTCCTTATCCAGCACGCCATCCTTGTTCCTGTCGTAATCTGTTTCGAATCGTTGCTTCTCGAGAATGTACCACTCAGCCCCCGGTTTCTTGTAGCTCTCTCCCTGATCGTCGATGAACTCGGCAAAATCAATGGCACCGTCGTTGTTGCGATCTTTGCTCTTGAGGGCGTTGACTACCAGCGATTCGTGCATATGTGGGTGGTTCTCAGGCACCTGAAACATTACATAGCCGTTTTACTGACAGATCACGAATAAGAAAAATGAATACTGAATGAAGTCACCATCTTCGACAGTGTAAGTAAATAGATAGAACCAATCCCTCAATATTCGAGTAAAATGGCCTCGAACCTACCACTCCCCTTTCCTTGAAGATCAACCATTCTTTTGACGATTTTCTCGCCGGCAAGAGTCTTGCATTCCGAATGGCTATACAGAACAGAAACAGTTGAAATATACATGAGGATCACTAAGATGAGTGAAAGTTCACAAGTTAACTGCGTGCGCAATCAGCACCACTTCTGATATTGCCTACCATTGCAAGATAACGATCCCCATCCCTTTACCCAGTCTGCCGATTCACGAGATGGCTGGTTTGCGGTAAACACTGCTAAAAATTTTCTTCTCCACTATTTCGTTAAGTGACAGACATTTTTATGGGTTTCAATTCCAATACCACCAACTGCCGTCAACCGTTTAACACAAGCAATTTTCAAGAGACTTGACTGGAAACAGGGAAGTTGAGCAGACGAGACAACAGCCAGGTCTTGTTAAATATTTAATGTTATAGAACAATACACCAAACAAGTTTAGACCTTGAAATGAGAAGCAAAACCGAAATCCAGACAAAAGTCTTATAAGAAAAACATTGGGAACGAACGACTGCGGCTGGACTCTGAAATGTGTGGTATAATATAATTTCAACGTTGCATTAAAACTGTATTTTTGTTAAAACTTAAACTATACCTTATAGATTTAGTTTGGCGATTCGTTGAAGTCAATCAGGATTTACAAGCAACTTACACGTATAGAAATATTGCACTGCAGACTCAAAAACAGGTCACGTAATCAGGGGAGTACAACAAGAATGACGAATTTTAATCAACCAACGTGAAATGCGGCGAACTCCTCTTTACTCAGTTTGCCATCTTTGTTACCGTCAGCTGCATCGAAGTACAAACGATCTTCCTTCATTAGTTGCTGAAATTATTACATATAGATATATGCATATCCTTTTCATCTAAAAGTGTTTGATTTTTTACGTTGCATTATGGCTGAAAACTGGCTGGTCATTTTTTGCCGTTTTATTTTGGTGCAAAACTGTGAAAAAGAGATGGACGGTTTTATTGCAAGTTCGATTACTACGCAACCTTATCGGATTCATCCAAATGTTCGATCTCTTCCGAGTCACCAAACGCATCGTTCAGATACTCGGTCCAGGTCACGAAACTATCGTTGTCTTCGTCCATATCCTGCAAACAAATATTGAATGAAATCAATGACACTGAAAGGCGCAGACTTATTTAGGAACAAAAGCATCAAACGCGTTTTTCACTGATAATGACACGTCATGTTGTCAGGTTGATAATCTCACGCAGTATACCCTTGAAGCAGAACAATTCCACAAAGCGATTTCCCCAAAAATTTCGCGCCGAAATCACCTTTAAATCGAAAATGCGCATTTTATTTCAACCATTCATCAGACCAACTCCCAACCTCGTATCTTTCCTCTGCTTCTTCCACATCGAGTTTCTTCATCGAATCAGTGATCCACAACTTCAACTCTTCATTCGACACCAAACCATCTTTATTCGTGTCCATTTTCTCGGCCATCAGTCGCAGTCGAGCCTTCGATTCGGACGGCTTCAGTCCGTCGAACACCTTGGCTTCCTTTTTCGAACCTGAAACACAGAAGTTGAAAGTGGGAAGACAAGAATGAGTAACATGAAATGAAGTACGGGAAAAAATATTGCGGGAAAAAATATTACTAGAAGACCGTCTAGAGACCCTCATTTTCTAACACAGCAATTGCAATATTGGCCCCGTTCATGTATCTATCCGGGGTCTACAGATTTAAGCCGCAGCTTTTTTGAATTTCAGTAGTTAAGAGTTTTAATTTAAAGCCGCAGCTCTAATTTTAAGCCGCGGCTTAAGCTGGCCCTATACTTTAACACTAGGTCCGGCTTTAAGCTGCGGCTTAAATCTGTAGACCCCGGATAGATACGTGAACGGGGCCAATATCCTATTTCCTTTTCATTCTCCACTCATTCACATAAATGAATACCACGGACAACACCCAAACAAAAAAATAGTTGTAGCTCAAAATTTATCACAACCAAGAAAGTATCTAGACAGCAGAGGTGGACCGCTGGGGGGGGGGGGGGGGGTAGGGGGGTTACCCCCCCGCTTTCCAGGGTCGGCGGGTAGCACCCCCCCTAGACAAAAATTTAGGTCGCCTACCCCCCCCTACTCGAAATTTTTGAGAAAATCGGCCTCAAAACCTCGATTTTGAGGCTTATTTTTCAAAAAATTTTGGCTGTGAGATTTTTTTTTTCGAACAAACACGTTTTCTGGGTCAATTTTCTTGGTTAAAACCTGAAAAAACCGGTACATGTGATGTTTATACCTTATAATAGAAGATTTTTTAGCAAAAACAAGCAAAAAACAAGGCTTTTTCGCGAAAAAAATTTTCCTACCCCCCCCCTACCCGACCTTACCCCCCCCCCCCCCGCACTTTTCGGGGTGGGGGGGGGGGGGGGTAAACTGAGATTTCAAAATTCTACCCCCCACCCCCTGCAAAGTGCCGAAAAACCCGGCCCACCCCTGCTAGACAGAATATATGTAATCTAATTAATTATTGATCTAATTATATAATCTAATCTAACCAATGATGGCTTCATGATCCTTCTCCACGTTGTGTCCACCGGCGTAATGCTCTTCCTGGAACTTTTCATGCGGCGATCGTCCACCGTGATCCGGGGTCTCCTTCTGCCCGAAGTTGCCGATAACCGCCTGACTGGGGCCGCACACCCAAACCACCAGTATTACTACTACACATACAAACCGCATTCTGCAATAATGAACACATAATAAACTATGTTATCACAGTTAAAACAACATTTCTACGTTATAAAATGAACTAACGAAACCGGCATTGCAAGCGCAACTGAATGGCGTTAATTACGAAAATCATCGGTTTCATTCATTTTACTTATAAGAAAGTTTCTCTAAAAACCACTTAGCCGAAACGCTGTTCTGAATTAATAGGTACCATTATTGCACAACCACCTTATTGTACATACGTAGCAAAACATAGGTCAGCCGGTAAGCAGAATCAGCCATCTACTGTTATACAACACGTACATACTGTATGTGTGATGAACACGTCAGCTTATGTGAATGACAGCATTGTAGCAAAAGCCATACACCTCCAAACATAACATCCGTATTGCTACATGGCACGAAATCATAGATACGGTGCTTAATACAGCACTTAGCGATTAGCAAGCAACTCAACTATTTCAAATCAACCCACACATCCCATATACGAACTAAACTTTTATTTTCGATAAATTTTATATAATGATAATCGCATGGAAGGAATTACAAATAAGTAAACAATAATCAACTGTATGACATAGCATTGACAAACTAACATTGACATGAAGCACTAGGCAACATCTGTTCTATTCATTTGACAATGCTATACCATAAATATTTTTACATGTTTTAAATCAGCATTTTAATCGGTTACATGAATCAGCATCATAATTGGACAATCATCACTAAATTGTGTACGTGATTAAACGATGACCAGTAGCGCGCAACGGTATTACAATACAAAATGATACAAAATAAGCAACAGAACTCGGAAAAGAGGTGTAGATTTAATTTCCGTCTCTGTGCTAAACCATTTATTTTTATGCCAAAGGGGTGATGTGAAAAAAGCTCAAACAAACGGTTTAGCACTGTTACGATTACGGTATACAAGTGGCGAGAACAACAGGTGCAGTACAAGGAGTAGGCGAGACAAGGCTACGGGTGGAGTGCATGTGGAAGCATTGACTATTGGAAGGTAATCACCAGATTATCATCATCTTGCTAGCAATACATCAAAGTGTTATACACAACTACCATATAAGAGCATGGGTTGGATTTGGATCGCAAGCTTGGATGGGTTATGGGTAGAATAGAAGTATTACCTACAGGAATGAATTGAATGCCGTGTACAGTACTAACAGGTACGGACTTTTATATGAGATGCAATTCAATGCGAACAAAAAATGGAATGATAAAAACTTGCCGTAGGATTGATGATATTACACAAATCGGTTTTTAAAGTTAAGTTGGTAAGAATTGCCACATTAATTAACGGATTTCAGTTCACACACACACCTCAGAAAGTTACAATAAAAAAACAAAAAAGTTATACAATAAATAATTGTACAGTAGTGCAGTGACAAAACAAATTGGCATTTCCGATTGAATTTATGGGTAATTTTCAGTGTATATCCATGAGTCGTTTGCCAAACAGAACCATAATAACATAAAATTTATATAAAGTTGTAGTAGGTAAGGTAGCAACGAATGGATGTAACTAAAATATTGTAAGTCATACAGAACTTAATTTGGTGAATACAACAAAGTGTATTCCGTTTCGGATACATGGAAGAACCACAGTAAATTGAGTGTTGGCACCAACAGAATTTGTGTCAACAACATAACATTCAAAGACAACCGTAATTTGAACATCGCATGCTCGATGCTACTAAACTTTAAATGACCAAAAACTGGTTTTTCATATTATTTTAGTGGACGGTAGCAAATTTAATTTTATAACGAGCAGAACGATGTTTTAGGAGGGCACCACGTGTACTTGATGTATATAAGACCATATGTGGCAATTGAGTGCATATAAACAAGCAGGGTGTATGTTCATAACAACATGCAGCACAGCAACCCACAACTACAGCAAATGTACAACAAGTCGGCAACATGAAGAAATAAACCGAAAGCAATAATACTATATATCCCATTTATATTTGGGACTACATGGTTTCATCTTTCAAAACGTTTCGGTTACTGTAAAATTACGAAGTAATGTGTACATCTGCCAGTGGGTTGCGACGCCATGTTAAGATTAGTTTATTGATGATAATACAATCTACAGCGAATAAAGAAACAGAGAAAAGTACAATATTCGTGTAAAGGTCACACCATCTCAAATCACAACGGTTCGTGTCGAACAAAAAAAAACCAAAAGTTAAAGTAGAATAGGGTAATGAAGTACAATTAGAAAAATCAATAGAATACATGATTAAGAAGAATTTACATCAGAAAAATAAATGTTACTAAATTACTGCCTTTCAAGACTATAATCAGTGGATGAATGAAACATGGAAGGCTAAACTAGTGAATGTTTGAAAAAATTCCGACAAACATCTATGTAGAATACATGCAACTAAAGCCGTGAAAAATAATAAGTAATGTGATGTGAATCAAGGTGTTTTGATAAAGGACAAAGAATTAAGTAAATCTGTATCGGCGATAATATTATTTTCATATATTATGTGGACCACATTGCTGTTATTACAGATTTGTACCCCAAATACTATTACCACCGATAAAACTATATTCGGGCTAACGAATCAAACCGAAAACAGCTCGAAACGTAAATTCCCAAAACAATGATGAATTGGTCATATAAAACAGTTTCTGACAACATCTTGGTCCGAAATCTAAACGACTTGAAAATCTATTTGCATTGCATGGATACAATAAAACAAGACAGAAAGCAGACCATGTTGTGTCATTCAAGGAAAAAAGCACGTGTATCATCAAAAGGCGATTAGTATAATTAAAGGTTCTGTTCTGGGTGATCTTCATGAAAAACTACAATATTTAATGGGTTGGGTTTTAAGTAAGGATGAGCGCGATGAAGTGCATTACAGCACAACATTAGTTGGTTTTCGGTTACAAATTGAAAGTAGGACCCAACGATCACTGGTCCATCTGTAATCGTTTGATCTCGAGCAACACGTCATCGGGAATGGTGTGCGTCTTGGTCGGTGCCTGCAGTGTCTCGCGTTGGCGGTACGTCAGGTTCAACTGCTCCTATAATCAACACTTTTATCTGATAAGAATCATGATTTCAATGAGAAAATCAGATCTGATCAGTGATCTGCTTAATAATAAATTCTTTAAATAAATTATTAAATCATTGGCAACTTCACTTTCCCTTTTTTGTGTCTTTGAAGGTGAGGCCCCTGGTCAGGTATAGTAAAAAACTGTATTAGTACTGAGTTGAGGCATAAGAAAGAAGTTGCAACATTTTACGATCGCAACCGACCTTATAATGATGAATGATGTCCTGATCGGCGGGACATGACTCGACGAACGCGGATGTCCTGTAGGCCGTGAGCATGTAGTTCCATAGATGGGTCAGGCTGTTGGGCAGCTCGAAGTCACAGAGCACGGCACCTGCGATACGAATGTGGTGCAGTCGCGGCATCAGCTCACAGTCGTACTCGGTCATCGAGTGGCCCAGCAGGTACCGGGTGCGGCGTTGTGCCAGCAGCTGAATAAACAGGTTGGGTAAAATAACACTTGTATAGGGCAAGTTGCAAATTATTGCGACAAAACTATTTTTTACTTCGAAATTTCGGATGCACATTTAGGCGGGACCAGCTTTTTGCATGATCAAATTTTCGTGTCCCGCCAAAATGGAATAGAAAATTTTAGCAGTTTTACGAATTTCTACTCTAGTTCTTATCGCAAATAACCCCACCCCATTTTTTTTCAATAACCGGTTGATTATCAGATTGTTTGTTAGTCATCAGCACCGCAATATTTTTCAAACGAGCAGCTTGTCATAATCATCCGCTAGTTTCATACGTTAGCATGGCCCGTATATATGGTTTCTCTGCTAGTCTGCTGCTTATAACAAATTGTGTTGAAAAAATACTTTCGGACGACTATGAAAGCGTTGTTATGGCATGGAATAAAATAGGGTAATGTTGAACGTTCGACAAGCGACCCAGGCAACATGGATCGCGCGGTATCAACCGACACCAGAGTATGAAAAAGGGTAGATTATCCGCACTCGATAACTAAACAATTTAACATTGAGTGAATGTGAGGTGAGTTAGTAAAAAAACCACACGAACTTATGAGATGTAAGCATTGGTTAACAAAATACTTCAATCAACACATATCAAACCGTTCTTCCCAGTCGGTGGTCAGTACATCTATAATATATTTTGTATAATAGTTGCCTGCCTGCCCATACATTATCAGAAAAAAATCATATGAAATCACGAAAGTTCACGTGTTTATAGTAATCCGTCAAAATTCAATTATGTATAAATGCTTTAGCTAACTGAAAAAAATAAAGAATAAACACAAATGAAAGATACCAACAGCGTCGATAGACTGAAGTTGTTCGACGAGTTTGTTCTGTGGTCCCTGCAGTTCCTTGGGCACGACATCGCCGTTGCTCAAGTTGGCCTGACCCGTGCGTTGGCATTGTTTGTCGTAGTCCAGCTTGGCCCTCATAAACACTTTGAAGTTCTGCAACAAAAACAATTTACATAACCAGTACGAAGCAAACATTTCAACGTTTCAGTAATCTTAATGATTATCAGTTTCCATTTCCAACATCAGATTTAAAAAACATTTAACTATGCAAATCGATGTTCCCTTAAGTATTCCCCAACCCAATCAATCGCACAACCCGAATGTCACAAAAATAACGAAAATCACGCATCAGAATCTGTCCCTCTCCATTGCAGACAAGTACAGGACAACAGGTTGATAAAAACACAACAACGAACACAGAAACAAGGATACGTCGGCAAAAAAGGCCGCAATCTGAATTCGCTAGATTCGCCCACATGTCTGTCGAACACTTCAGTCAAACGCGGGTGAGGTGACTTCAATTCATCATATAATTCGGCGTAGATGCTATCTTTTGGCTTACTAGGGTGGTGGTATAAGGCATATCCAAAAAAATACTATGGTCCCCATTCCCAGTTAAGCATGATTCAGTTTCAAGGTTTGATTTTTCCATCCATATGTTTTGCTTAGTCAGTGGTTGTTACTCTTCCAGTTGCAGAATGCAAAGTGATATCATAAACGTGATTTCCTTCGCCCCTTCAGTCAAGCATTCCAGGCAAATAACGGCTTCATATATGCACGCATTGAGAATGCAAAACGGATTAGCACAACGGCTTTACTGCTTGGTGAACCATACTGTACCAGACAAACAAAACAGTTACATCATAAAACAGCTGATGGTGCATGATATTTGTCTAGTCTGAATTTCGTACCAATTTTTACAACCAAAACTTCAATTTTCACTGCAGCCGCACTGAACAACCAATGAGTTGGCAAATGCCGTGCAATCATGCCATTGCCATCATGGTTTGTATATTCTCCATCTCTATACATCGTTGAAATTGTACAACAATACGGCGTTGAACTACTAGCCAGCCCGTAGTCGAATCTACCACTACCACACCATCCCTCCCACTCCCACCAATAACAAAACAGCACCGATACAATTCACCGCGGTCATGGATGGTACCAAATTGTTATATTCCAATTCGAACAATAACTCTCCAAGATTGATGTATGTGAATGTTAGCTATTCTGAAAATAGCTGCATCTGCAAACCAACCAAGATCAGACAAACACGAGGAGATTTTCCAGCCACCATTCTAAAATTTCTACTGTACACAAACCATAAAAAATTCCACGCCATCCATACCGTTCAAACCTTCTAAACCAATATATCGATTTATTTGCTTTGCTGAAAATGTTATTTTCTGTGGTCGTCTGTTGCAAACGTTGCCAAAAGGCAATCACATTGTTGTTCATGATACAAACAAATAATCAAGATAAATAAACTTTGGTAACCGAATCACAGCAGTAGCAACTGTTCAAATCATTCAAACATCGGTTTAACCAAAACAAACGAAGCAAAATTTTCCAATTCCCTCCAATGCATCCGCGATTCAACCCGCGTTCAACTTCTAACAACAACAAGTCATAACAGTTGCGTGCGAAAATAGCGTTGTTGTGCTGCACGGACATAACTCAGCTCAAATATGTGAACGCTGAACGCGTGCCAAACACCAAAAAGGGGCGGGATCAGGAAGCGTTATGTGTATCGGAAGACATGAATATGATTGGCTAATGACTTTATATAATACCGAACCGCATGTGTTAATGTGTTTCGCGCCAAACAATTTGAATATTACAACCGCATGCAATAACGCGCGCGTTCACTTAATTATTCTATTCATTCACCACTATACACGCCGATAACAGCTGTAATATTTCAAAACACACGTCAATTAAACGTTAGATAATTCAATTGATTTTAACGCCCAACCACCTAATATCATCGAAATAAAAATAGATCAAGTACCATGCATGAAGTACAAATCTAAATTCCAAAACGTCACCGCACGTATACGCAAAATGCAAACTGATGAAAAATCATGCAACAAAAAATACCTGATCCGACCCGAGTCTCTTACCCATTTCCTTTCATCATGCTGGTTGTGGGGAACCTACTATTTTCACATAACTCTGCCCCCCACCCATAAACACAAAGCTCACTCAAGTAACCAAAATTATCACCACCCTCTTCACCAGTCACCACACACCCAACAACATGATCCCATCATAAAATGCAACAAAACACCACAAAATCACATCAAAATCTGCCCGACTCAGACATGCATACAAACAAGAAAGGATTGTCATGCAAAACCAATTGTAAATTTTACAGTAGCGGATTTCATTGCCTCACAGTAAAATGATAAAAGAGACCTGGCAGGCGTTAAACAAATCAGGTTTCTTTTCATAATTCGCTGCCACATCTTATAGAAAAAAATGTTTTATAGTTTCATCTAAAAGATGGGTTCCTCCCGTTCCTCCACTACATTTATTTATCCACTCACTTCTGTTTATCCTCAATAAAATAAATCAAAAGACCACCACTTTGGTTGCGATTTGATGACAGTAAAAAAGCAAGTATTTTACGGATGATAATGGATTAGGTTAGATTAGAACCGAACCAATTTTAAAATGCGTTAGGTACCTACTACTTGTTACCTGGAATTGCAAGTTCCACCACATTTCAATCTTTTCAACCATCAGCCAATCAAGTATCAGCAACAATCAGCTGAACTACCCAACAACACAACATCATACATCATTATATTATTCCAAAATGTATTCCCATTTTGTGTGTAAGTTTCTCGATTCTCCCACTTTAATCAAAAATAAAATACTCTTCTTCAATAACCACAAATACATAGCACAACAAAACTGTTTAGTGACAATGCTTATCATCAGCAGTAACCAATGCACCAGCACAGGCGCGCAACAACGAACCGACCAATCATAGCCGACGTAGTTTTCTCAGATTAATCAAAAACGTTTGTGATCAGTACAATTTAACATTACTAACGCTTCTTGAAATGAAAGTTTATGAAAAGCCATTTCAGCTTTGAATCCGCCACTGGGAGAGACTGTTCTGCACCGAGCACAGACTGCAGAGCGGCAGTAAAAAGTAAAAGGCAACCATAATGTTTATATGCATATATTTATAGACGTACAATGTTCGAACAGCTGATGTTCATGTTTGAATTATGCAAAGATACAGACAACACAACAGTATTCTGCGTTTCTATCAAAGAACCTAAGACCAATAAAGTCGATATATGTAAGTCTTAATTCAAGTCTCAATTATACAAACACCTGAACTTCAAGAGTAAAACATATATTGTATTTATTGGCTTTTGTGATTGTGATTGAATCGCAAAACCTCCCGCTGAATAAACCTACATGTTTCGTTGATATTTCAATGACTAATGTTAAAGAAAACTCCCAGTCAACAGATGATGCAACCATTGAAATTTACCAAAGTCTTATCGACCTCAAACTTTCTTTTTCAACAGTTCGACAAGCCTCAATACCCCGCCCCTGAACAAACACAAGCCTGCAGAAAATTTCATAAAGAAATCTAGTGCGGCCGTAAGCAGACGGGGTACATCACTCACGATGAGTGTGTTACTGATAACGGCGATAAGCAACCTACCTACATATGTACATATGCAATGTACGTCACACCAAAAATATGATAAAACGAATGCAGCTGCTGTGATTCCATCTGTCGATAGAAACTATTCGTGTTTGAAACGACGTGTTGAAAAAATAGAGGCTCCCGACCGAATTAAAATAAAGATACCCGCTCCCTGTTACACTTCATACACTCTCCACGAAAAAACGTCCAAACTCCAAAACAAAAGCAAAATAAAAGCCATTAGTTTGATCGAACCTGAGGTTAAATCCAGAAAACAGAACAAATCATGGTTGTAAAAATCTCGATAGATTCTTCATATAAACTGAGATCATCCTATGAAGTGTATGAACTGAGTTATGATGGAATAAGTCATGAAAAAGTAATGCAAACAAGCACGAACCCGGTATAGAGTCTCGATTTTTTTCTCTGTAGCCACGTCTTTTTCGAACAAAGGCACTTGGAACTCCTTGGCAATGTGAAATATCCTACCCTCTAGCTCACGGTTATCAGTGTACGTGATATTCCTGAAAACAGTAGACATAATCATTTCATTTAACGAGCCACGTTTCATCTCACTGAAAAATAGAAAACAATCACGCACAAGCTGATTATCTTTCACTGATTCATCAATCTCAGTCACACAATCTTTCAGTCACCCACTCATCTCATTGACTAACCCACTCATTTACTCTGAGTGAGAAAGTGATTAACTCGTTCTGTGAGTGAGTGAAAAGTCACAATGAAATAGAACATTCCTTCAACCCATACTTAATCGGCTTAATAGATTGAAATTTAAACGAAATATTCGATCGAGGATTATTTTACATTTTACAAAAAAACACCAAACCGCAAACCAACTTATTCGTTTC
>OZ038443.1:14487008-14489508 GCA_964036265.1 Daptonema setosum
TATCCGTCGTTCATGCCAACGGCGTTTGTGAACAGATTGTAGAAGCAGAGTTTCTGTGTGTCCCACTCTTTTTTGCACTCATCCTGCATGGCGAGTGACGTGGCCGCCTGAGTGAGTGAGTGAGTGAGTGAGTGAGTGAGTGAGTGAGTGAGTGGGTGAGTGGGTGAGTGAGTGAGTGAGTGAGTGAGTGAGTGAGTGAGTGAGTGAGTGAGTGAGTGAGTGAGTGAGTGAGTGAGTGAGTGAGTGAGTGAGTGAGTGAGTGAGTGAGTGAGTGAGTGAGTGAGTGAGTGTTCAGTAAAAAATCCTTGCAGAGTAAATTGAAAAAAGAAACCAACCAGGGCCAAAGTCAGCAATAACGTCTTCATTATGAATTGTATTTATTATGATCTAGATTTCTAAGTCGTATTTAGTAGTTGCCTGCAAGTAAACGAAACATAAAAATTTGATAATGATTCTGATATTTACGAACTTCGAAGATATTTCTGAAAAAACTTGCATGTCAATGAAAAGCAAGTTTTGTGGTGAAGAACAAATCAATGAAGTCTGGGCGCATCTGTTCCGATGATGAAGTTATGGTGGAGAAGTTTCTGGTTTGTGCCATCGATTTCGGTAATATCCGGTACATTGGCAAATACTGATAACGACGGGGCGGGGGAGGGGGGGGACACCACCCAATGTCTCAAAACTAATAACACGCATTAAATGTGAAAATTGTATTATTTCTCTAAAATTATTTCATCGACTCACTTACGAATCAGACCAACTTATAATGCAGTCTTTTAGCAAGTTCACTAACGAACTAACTACGATGTTTTTAGAATAATCTTTTGTACCTGATTTTTTGTCTTTCGCACCATTGCACATACTGATAAGTGGAACGAGTATGTGGCAGGGTGTCGTGGACGAAATTTTGAGTTGACGACTTGACCTGTGGTTATGTAGTTAGCTGGGTCGGATGGTCTTATCAATGGTAGCGGATGTTGACTGCGTGGATTTCAACAGACCACTGCGCCCTCAACTATACTTTCTTAGAACCCATGTACATTTGTGAACTGATCACAATTTTTTTTAGCTTCTATGATTAAATTTGAATTATAAATAATCATAATCAAAAAAAACAGGATTTCGTCAACGACACAATTATGAGTTGATGACTGGAACTGCGGTTATTTAGCTGGTTGGTTCGGATGGTGTTATCAATGGTACCCGATGTCGTTGATGTCAATAGAACACTGCGCCCTCAGCTACACTTTTATATTCTAACATACATAATGTACATACAATCGTACACATACAGTATATCTACATACTTATGTAGCTTTTATATTTTGGGATTAAATACACTTTTGCAGCTTTACAATGAATTTGAGAAGTACCAAAGTGGTATTGATTCCGAATATGAGTTGACGACAGGAACTGTGGTTATGTAGTTGGTTGGGTCGGATGGTGTTATCAATGGTAACGGATGTTGATGGCGTTGATGTCAACAGAGTGCGCCCGTGATCAACACTGCGCCCTCAACTACACTTTTATACTGTACATACACTGGTATACTGATCACAGTCACCACAGAATACAGCACAACTGTGTACATTTATATAGCTTTTTTACTCTGGAACTAAAATAAATGTCAAGAAGTGCAGCTGCAATTGAAAGTGCTACTCATTCGGATTACTTAATTTGGTTGATACGATGACATCAGTTCGTATGCACGGTAATTATACTATAACAAAGGTGTAGGTGACACCATAAAGAGTAGAAACATTACACCGTTCTCTTGAACCGATTTGGATTTGACGTTGTTTTGTAAAAGTATATTGTTATTCCTCAAATTCACTGTTCCGTTCAAGAAGGTTATATAAAAGTGTGAATGAACGGTTGTCATTCATATTTCAAAATCAATGTTGTGATTGTGACTCATTGTGACCGGGAACTTTACTACCTGACCAGTTTGTTCTACCATTACTACTCAACGTGTTTCACCATCACGTAGACCATTAGGACGCGCTTCCTGTCGTTTCGGTAGTGCTTTAACTTAGCACACATAGTCAACAATAAAAAAGTACAACCCCGCACAAGAGTCTGATCATTTCCGTCGTAAGGGTTATTATACGTTCCACGTTTGGTGATAACAGGGTTACGGTTAACGGTAACTATTTTTGTAAAATGAATGTTATTGTACTAGTTGTCCGTGGCTATTTAATTATTGCTAATGTCATTAATTGTTTCAGCAACCAGCGAAATTTTTAGCCATGCCCGTTGTTAATGAAGGGCAAGTTGAATTTCGAAAGAATTTTTAAAGGAAATTTTGGTTATTATAATTTTTTTCTGTTGCTCCGAAAATTCAAGCACGCTTTTTTTATCCTGCGTAAGATTTGCGATTGTCAAATGAATCACAATATAAATAGAATCATTATCCTCACCCAAATTTAATAATTGATATAAGTACATTGATGTGAGTGTAAGTAACCGATATTATGTAATCACCGTAAAGTAATTG
>OZ038443.1:14494508-14502008 GCA_964036265.1 Daptonema setosum
GTGTTTGTACGTCATCAGATTGTGCACGTACGGGTTCGGTGAGTGTTTGTACGTCATCAGACTGTGCACGTGCAAGAATAAGAACATGCGCGTACGGTTGTAGGACGTACGGATTGTGCGCGTACGGGTCGAGTACGATGAGTGTTTGTACGTCATCAGACTGTGCACGTGCGGGTTCGGTGAGTGTTTGTACGTCATAAGACTGTGATCGTGTGGGTTCGTTAAGTGTTTGCAGGTTATTAGACTGTGCACGTGCGGGTTCGGTAAGTGTTTGTACGTCATCGGAATGTGCACGTGCGGGTTAGTTGAGTGTTTGTACGTCATCAGACTGTGCACGTGTGGGTTCGGTAAGTGTTTGAACGTCATCAGACTGTGCACGTGTGGGTTCGGTAAGTGTTTGCAGGTTATCAGACTGTGCACGTGCGGGTTCGGGGAGGGTTTTTACGTCATCAGACTTTGTACGTGTGGGTTCGGTAAGTGTTTGAACGTCATCAGACTGTGCACGTGTGGGTTCGGTGGGTGTTTGAACGTCATCAGACTGTGCACGTGCGGGTTCGTTGAGTGTTTGTACGTCATCAGACTGTGCACGTGTGGGTTCGGTAAGTGTTTGAACGTCATCAGACAGTGCACGTGTGGGTTCGGTAAGTGTTTGCAGGTTATCAGACTGTGCACGTGTGGGTTCGGTGAGTGTTTGTACGTCATCAGACTGCGCACGTGCGGGTTCGGTGAGTGTTTGTACGTCATCAGAGTGTGCACGTGTGGGTTCGGTGGGTGTTTGAACGTCATCAGACTGTGCACGTGTGGGTTCGCTAAGTGTTTGTACGTCATCAGACTGTACAGGTGTGGGTTCGGTAAGTGTTTGAACGTCATCAGACTGTGCACGTGTGGGTTCGGTGGGTGTTTGAACGTCATCAGACTGTGCACGTGTGGGTTCGGTGACTGTTTGAACGTCATCAGACTGTGCACGTGTGGGTTCGGTAAGTGTTTGTACGTCATCAGACTGTGCACGTGTGGGTTCGGTGAGTGTTTGTACGTCATCAGACTGTGCACGTGCGGGTTCGGGAAGTGTTTGTACGTCATCAGATTGTGCACGTGCGGGTTCGGTAAGTGTTTGAACGTCATCAGACTGTGCACGTGTGGGTTCGGTGAATGTTTATACGTCATCAGACTGTGCACGTGTGGGTTCGGTGAGTGTTTGTACGTCATCAGACTGTGCACGTGCGGTTTGGTTAAGTGTTTGAACGTCATCATACTGTGCACGTGTGGGTTCGGTAAGTGCTTCTACGTCATCGGACTGTGCACTTGTGGGTTCGGTTAGTGTTTGCAGGTTATCAGACTGTACACGTGTGGGTTCGATAAGTGGTTAAATGTCATCGGACTGTGCACGTGTGGGTTCGGTGAGTGTTTGTAAGTCATCAGACTGTGCACGTGTGGGTTCGGTGAGTGTCTGTACGTCATCAGACTGTGCACGTGTGTGTTCGGTGGGTGTTTGAACGTCATCGGACTGTGCACGTGAGGGTTCGATAAGTGTTTATACATCATAAAACTGTGCACGTGTGGGTTCGGTGAATTTTTATAAATACATTTTCAAATTTATTTATGTCTATTCATGTTTTGGAATTTGAATTTTTTTTTGGAGAATTTGCATGACAAAAAATGAAATAAAAACATATATTTTTTATCCAACGAAAAAATTCCCCGCAATAGTTCCAAATAATCTATCATTTAAAACCGTAACTCGATTCATCTAACACCTTTGTTTTAAACAGCGAAGCGTGCGGTGTTAAATATTAGTATCCACGTTAAAGCTGGTTGTCTATATCATTTCCTTTTTGAATTATTCTAGTTGCGAGTACATGTAATGTGTTTTATGAACACTGAGTAAAACAGTTCGAAATGTGGCTTATGCCAGGAGTCACTGGTGCATCGCAAGTATTACTATATGTAAATGAATTTCTCAATTAAAGTTTTCTCTTACACTTTATGAAACCGCACGTGCACAGTCTGGTGTGACGTTCAAACACTCAACGAACCCGCACGTGCTCAGTCTGATGACGTTTAAACAGTTACCGAACACACACGTGCACAGTCTGGTGGCGTACAAACACTTACCGAACCCGCACGTGCACAGTCTAACGACGTTCAAACACTTAACGAACCCGCACGTGCACAGTCTGATGACGTTAAAACACTTACCAAACCCACATGTGCACAGTCTGATGCCGTTAAAACATTACCGAACCCACACGTGCAGAGTCTGATGATGTACAAATACTTACGGAACCCACACGCGCACAGTCCGATGACGTACAAAATCTCACCGAACCCATACGTGCACAGTCTGACGACGTACAAAATCTCACCGAACCCACACGTGCACAGTCTGATGACTTATAAACACTTACCGAACCCACACGTGCAGAGTCTGATGACGTACAAACACTTACCGAACCCACACGTGCACAGTCTGATGACGTTAAAACACTTACCAAACCCACATGTGCACAGTCTGATACCGTTAAAACAATTACCGAACCCACACGTGCAGAGTCTGATGATGTACAAATACTTACCGAACCCACACTCGCACAGTCCGATGACGTTCAAACACTAAACGAACCCACACGTGCACAGTCTGATAACAAGCAAACACTTACCGAACCCACACGTGCACAGTCTGATGACGTAGAAACACTTACCGAACCCACACGCGCACAGTCCGATGACGTTCAAACACTAACCGAACCCACACGGGCACAGTCTGATAACGTACAAACACCCAACGAACCCACACGTGGACAGTCTGATGAATTACAAACAGTTACCGAACCCGCACGCGCACAGTCCGATGACGTACAAACACTTACCGAACTCACACGTGCACAGTCTGATGACTTACAAACACTCAACGAACCAACACGTGCACAGTCTGATGACTTACAAACACTTACCGAACCCACACGTGCACAGTACGATGACGTTCAAACACTTACCGAACCCACACGTGCACAGTCTGATAACCTGCAAACACTTACCGAACCCGCACGTGCACAGTCTGATAACCCGCAAACATTTACCGAACCCGCACGTGCACAGTCTGATAACCTGCAAACACTCACCAAACCCACACGTGCACAGTCCGCTGACGTTCAAACACCCACCGAACCGACTCGGGCACAGTCTGATGACGTACAATCACTTACCGAACCCGCACGTGCACAATCCGTACGCTCTACAGTCGTACGCCCACGGTCTTATTCCTGCACGTGCACAGTCTGATGACGTACAAACACTTACCCAAACCGCACGTACACAGTCTGATGACATACAAACACTTACCGAACCCGCACGTGCACAGTCTGATGACGTACAATCACTTACCGAACCCGCACGTGTACAATCCGTACGCTCTACAACCGTACGCGCACGGTATTAGACCTGCACGTGCACAGTCTGGTGGCGTACAAACAGTTACCGAACCCGCACGTGCACAGTCTGATGCCTACAAAAAAATAACCGAACCCGCACGCGCACAATCCGTACGCTCTACAACCGTACGCGCACGGTCTTATTCCTGCACGTGCACAGTCTGATGACGTACAAACACTTACCCAAACCGCACGTACACAGTCTGATGACATACAAACACCTACCGAACCCACACGTGCACAGTCTGATGACGTACAATCACTTATCGAACCCGCACGTGCACAATCCGTACGCTCTACAACCGTACGCGCACGGTCTTATTCCTGCACGTGCACAGTCTGACGACGTACAAACACTCACCGAACCCGCACGCGCACAATCCGTACGTCCTACAACCGTACGCGCACGTTCTGATCTGATTCCTGCACGCGCAGAGTCCGCACGTGCACAGTCCGATGTCTGCACGCCCACAGTCCGTCCGTCCACAATACCATACGTGCACAGTCCGACCTCTGCACGCCCACAAGCACGCACGTCCACAGTCTCCCCCCCCCCCCGGACTGTGGACGTGCACGCACGGGCGGGACAGGTGTGCTTAACGCTATTACTTATGCGTATCACAGACGCCTTCCCAGCCGGAAATTTGATCGGCATTAATTTTTTTCTGTTCCGTTTCCGTTGAAGTTGTTTCGAGTTTAATCAAAGTTTCCTAATTTTTCTATGTTTACATTAGCCTTTTGACCTGATAACGAGGACAGTTTCCTTCAAGGCTGACTGCAATTAATCTTAATTGTGCAGTTGGTTTGACTAAGACAATGGGTGAATCCCAAAATACCTAAAAGCCAAAATACCTAACTGGACAAAACACCTAAAAACACGCCCAAAATACAACACGACCAAAATCCAACTGTTGGATTTTGGTAGTGCATTTTTTATACTTGTTGGATTATGTCCACCCAAATTACATAATCCAAAGTACATAAACAACAAATGTTACCCCTCCCCTGTTTCCCCACCCTTACAGTATTCATGTAACAGTTACTTGCAATGTGGAATAATATTGCATATTAACCGTATGGTAAACGTAGTGTAGCGGTTGCTGTTAAGAACAGTAGCGGTCGAAAACATGATGAATAGTGGATCTGGTACTAAAAGTGGAGAGTGATTTGCAGTAATTTTATGTCTTTTTTAGGTAACTGCATATTTTCGATTCATTGTTTGGTTGAATTTACTCGATTATTCATCCGCCTATATTAACGTTAGATTATGGATTATACGCGTTCGGGTAGCAACAACAATCATATGTACGTATACAGGGTGTCCCATCTTTAACCGCCGATGTTGACGGCTTGGCGTTTTAGTTGTACTGAATCTTTAAAATTGAAATTTCGTTTTCAAATAAACAAGTTTTTGGCAATTTGTTTGACGCCTACCAGAAGGTAATTGGACGTTTGTAGCTAATTTTACACGCAATTGAAAAAATGTGATATGACCTATGTAGCCTAGCATACATAGATTGCACATGACCTACTCACTTCTTAACGAGGCTGAAACTTTAATAAATTTTTGTCTGTATAACTGAGTAATGTTTTTTTAATTGTTGTGTTTTGTCTTATATTATTATAGGTGCTATAATGATTATAATATCAATAATGTGATGCATAAATCTGCAAACATATCTAGACTTCTCTATAATAAACTGACTTACATGACTTTGACTGCCAAGGTCACGCTTCAAGCCGACTGTTACCTTGGTTACTGTATTAAGACACATTACATTGATTGTCTTTGAACTATCCTGACGTATTATCATCGCAACAACGTCTTGATCTACGAAAAACACTCTTCATATTGAGTGTAGTGATGTTGGCACCAATCTCGTAAGCGATCCCACCGTTTCCTGTGACCAAAGGTCAAACAGTTACACATTTGACGGCTACTTACATATTCAACGGCTAGTAGTAGACTAACAAGTTGGTTTATCTGTCGGAAAAAAACCAGACTGATTCGTTTGGGCAAAAAAGACGCGCATGGGAAAGTATGAAAAAGTAGTAGAAATAAACCTTTTATTGCCGTTTAGCGTATTTGCATAACAATCTTTATTATATGAAGCCGATAGATTTAACGGTATGACCCAGATGCTTATGTCAGACTTTAATCGACCTTTTCGATGCCGAATGCCGTTAAGGGGTCAGACTTGGTATAAGCTGATCAGTATTGCTTGGCTGAACGTTCGATCTGCAATTAGTACGCTTGATTTGTTTGCAGCCCAGATTAGCTCAACCGACGAATACGGCTTTTATGAGATTATGTGCATGTCTAAAAATGTGGATCGAATTATCTGGGACCAGCTTTTCTTTCGACGGTTGTTCAAGGCAAGTAGAAAATTTATGTATCGGTGCTGGAGTTTTCACTTGAACGGGAATCTGATTCCCATACATACATTGGAGCCATGATAATCCATAAAAAGGCGCACAAAACCACTCCATATAGATTATAGACATGTCGTATGATTAAGTTAATCAATGAATGTGAAAACGAACGGCTGATCACACAATTAAAGGTGTTGTGTAAATATTGAACCGTAACCGTCAAACAACATGGGCTTCTTCAATATCAGCGGGTCGGATCGTGCAGTAATGAGTTTATATGATACTGGCCGTGGTTGTTTGCTGTTTGGTTGCATACGCATCTGATTGAATGCCGTTAGATATATAGCCTATCAACCGTTTCATGTTACTGAAAACGTTTTGACGCACATTCAGATTTTCGTGAAAAAAACAGTATCTCAAAATCACAGAGGAAATAGCATTCGCATTTTAACACGGTGATTATTTTACACTTTTTAATAAAAGGACGATACGGAAATTCTCGGTGTTCTAATGTCGGGAACGACGAATCATGTACCATTTTTGTATATTTATTATAATCTGCGTCGGTAATAAAAGCATCAATTAATTAACATAGTTTTTACACATCACATAGTTGTTAACAACAAAAAAAATATTCAACAAAACCCGAATTTTTCCGGTATTGTAAATCTTATGAATAAATACTAGAAAATGTAATATCGTTGATTGAGTGAGTGAGTTATGAGCAGAGAAAGTTGCTTTGACTTAATAATAAAGTGTTTGTATTTGAGTTCTTTTGGAAGTTCTTTTCGGTTAAACAGAAGCTAGCGAATGCACCCAGTTGCAAGTCTGAAACCATAGACTTACTGTACTTCTATAAATGAGCGAGGATCCGCAGGGAAGTAGAATATTTTGTATATGTATTACATATCTATCCGTCTGAAACTCTGGATGAGCAACAACCCATAAAAGTTTTTCGAGACATCGATTAAAAACAACAACATTAAAAAAAATTTTAAATGTAATATCGTTTTTCTGAATCTATGTATGTACCTATTTTTCAAAAATGAAGTGAGTTAACTGAGATACATATTTTGAAATGAGCACTCATTGATTGCCTTGAGTAACAAAGTGGTGACTGGTCGGTTGGTTTGGGAATCAGTTGGATGGGAATTCTACAAAGCAGCGTTCAGACTATGCTCCACTGAAAAGGGAATCGTGTTCACTTTCCTTGAAGCCGAACTCGAAGCCTAACAACTATTCTGTTACTTTCGATCTGTTTCGTAACGAGTTGGTTACAATGTTTTTATTGATAAAATATCATACTCCAAATAAGTTGCAACCTGATGTTTCATACAAACATAATTGTTATTACCATGTTGTGTTTTATATAAAGTTAATATTGGATCGGGAACACGGCTCGTCACAATAACCATAGTAGCGTGCACTTAACAAAGTGCAGTCAATGTATAAGAAACTGTGATTTTCCTCATTAAAGATAGAAAAATATAATTAATAATTGAATACAGTATCACAAGTGGGATATCCCAGATATTACGAGGACCACCAGAACGGATAATCTTCAGGCGATCGGATAGTGCGGTACTAGGGATTTGGGTATGAGAAGATCACAAGCATAACATCACAACTTATAACGTTTATGCTAATAATCTCTTGTGATTAATTAATCCTGCTTGTGATTTGTTCCACAACGCCTGAC
>OZ038443.1:14504508-14513501 GCA_964036265.1 Daptonema setosum
TTTTAATTCAGTTTGTGCCGCAGCCAGGGTTGTATGGAGCAGTTGCCTATATCCATTAGCCGTTCTCTAACCAGTAGTGTTGATGGCACTCCATAAATTGGCACCTTTGGGACCGGACTGACTTTACCACCAATGGTTGATGAAAAAGAGCCAATTTCACTTGACTAACAGATGAACTTCCGCTTGTGCGAGATGAAAATGCACTGGGAATTTACATAATATAATAATTTACACCAATAAATTATTTAATTTAATCCACATAAATATATATACTATCAATGTCGATTCCATTCCATTACAGACCAATAAAATGGAAGACGAATGCCCTCAAATGATCATAGATTTTGTAAGTGAAGATTCAATAAGCTCACAGTAAAAGGTCACAAACGAGAACTAAACATCAAACTATTTTTGGTTGACTTAATGCTTCCTGTCTTGTAATTCCTCATGGGAATGCTGCTGATTGTAATTGTAAATGAGACCAAAAGTAGAATTGATCATTAGGGTATAACCCATTGTTTATTGTAGGTAGATGAAGCATAGTTCAGCCAGTAAAGTGTTTTCACGTGAATAAGTTTCCGATTCCAACGTCATTCTAGCGTTCAAAATAATGAAATTCATGAGTTTAATTCGCGTGACAGCTAAACAACGTTTAGTATGTACATTAATACAAGTAATAAGAAACTGTTGTATGGTGATCAAGTAGGTACGTACATGTACACGTGCAAGACATGGTTTTGTTTGACGCACTTGATTTTTGCCGAAATTGATTATGCCGAAATGCAACAAACGTATTGAAACATCTGTTTCGTTTTAGTATGGAATCATGCAATTAGTTTGTAGATTAGAAAAATTTGCAACTACTTTATTAGCTGGTAAATCAAGGTTGTAAGGAATGGAACTACTGTAAGTAAGAAACGACAGGGTGGTTCAAAAAAATGCCAACACTTTCGAGTGGAATATCTTGTGACAGAGATGTCCGATTAAGCTGAAATTTTGAAGGATTAACATCAACATATTAACTCAGATAAATGTGAATTATGTATCAGAGATTTTTGGCCAATCACAGTAGCCGGCACGCTTTATTGCGTGGAAAACTGCGCATGGCGGAAAAACCGAGGTGTACATTACTTGTTGCATGAAGTATCATTTTCATATATCAGGGTAAACCTCAACATTAGCTGGTTGAGCAAGTAAAAGTTCGATCACTGTTCCATGTAAATTGTACATGACATGCCTTGTGTCAACAACACGCGCATACATGTATATGTATGTACCTCGGGTTTTCCTCATTGCGCAGTTTTCCATGCAATAAGGCGTAACGGCCGATGTGATTTGCCGGTTCCTCTGATATTATAGAGTTTGCCAAGTTAATATGTTGATGTTAATCCCTGGAAAGGGCAACGGAATCGGTTCTTTGTGTCACAAGATATTCATCAACAAAGTGTTGAAATTTTTTTGACCACCCTGTAGGTATTCGATAAGATAAGTATGTAAATATCCGTTCATGCTTAACATGCTTATTTACGGTTATAATCACATATGTAAGTATTTTCTATAAGGCCTGCTATTTTTATATATAATTAAGTCTCTTTCATATAGAGTAATTACGAATATAATATCCAATTATCCACCCATATCTGCTCTTTGCCCACAAACAATGGTTTTGCAGTTGTATTTAGATAACATTTGCATGGTTGTTCTGAAGACAGGTGAGTTTCTCAACCTGAATAAGTCAGATAACATTACTTTGTGATAAGGGCAACCATTATTCCTATTGGAACCTATTTCTATTGAAAAATCGACTAAATATTATGGGACTGTGGATTTTCAACCATGATGATGATTATTATTTCAAGTGATTTTGGGCCGGTTAGTCGATAAAAAATTGATACAGCAAAGTCGTGGGTAAGAAATGGCAATGAACTGTTAACATTATGATGATTGTGTGTAGTTTTTACGTTATCTAGCGACATTCTCATTAACATATAATGTGATCAAATATGTTTATTACTATCTATTAGTAGCCCGTTCATTGGTAATAAGTTGGTCAACCGTGAAAATGCAAACCGAGCGTAAATATCAGTTTGTGAATACTTTCAGTTGGACAGGCTTATAAAGTGCAAAATAATAAAACTGGCAATTAAAACTACGAGTAATGTTCACAAATAGCATCATCACAAAATTCATGAACTCATGTAAGCTCTAATTAATCATTAAAATCTAATTAATAGTTTCCTTCTGGCAATACTTATTGAAGTAATTGACACTCAATAAACAACTATAATATGATATGAGTGAATTACGGTAATAATAGGCTATAGATATGTACATCGTATACATACATACATCGAACTCCAATACGGCTAAATTAAGCTCGTTTATCACAAATTCAAACTTCACAGTCGATTTCCAACTTTGAATATTGCTATATAGAAACATGTTTCAAACAACTTGTAGATAAACAACTTTGAAATTGGAGGCCCGCAAGGGGATGAGTTATTTTTAAAATATTTATATTATAAAGGCTTCAGGCTACAGTAACAGCAAATAGAACAACAGTTGGATAAACAATATGGAACTCTTAAAATGATGTTTAGATAAAAAATCAGTACCGTAACCGGACATACATACATATACGTAATTACTGTTGTAGATATTAAGGTATGGTGGTGTGACTTTTGTACTTTACGTCACGTTTCCGTTCCATTTTACAAGTAGTATAATTGACTAATGTCCTTCTCGTCAACGTAGATTACTTAATTGGCGAGCTAATTTTCCAACCACGCAATTTAATTAAGGTGTTTGATCAATGGCATCAAATATGTATGTTCCATTGCGATTGAATTATTTATGTTTTGCGCTCAATTATCTAATAAATTGCCTGCCTAATATTTTAGTTAGATAACTAAAAAAGTACGGATGACCGACCGAAATTGGATGATGATAATGATGGCTCTTCTCCACTCGCCCACATACAGGGTGAACCAGAACGTTTATAATGAATAATAAAAAGTGCAAAAAGTTTGGCGTTTCGTCCTGTATCGAGTTGTCTGATTTAGTGGGATTCCTCAATAAATCGGGTTATGAGAAGCGAGCGAGATAAGGTGGCTCTCTTGGTTAGTAAAAGATTGAGCTAGTTCCCAAACATTCAAGTAGAATAACAGAAAAATGATTTTCCCCTCCACTTCGGAGTGAAGCCTTTCTCTTTGTCTTGTTAGTTAGCCTATAATAGAATGCTCAACCAGGAACACGCGTGGTATGGAACATGTAATCTAAGAATAACTGAGCTGACATGACGTACGTACGTGAATATGTATAACAAATTGTTGTGTTTTTGATCACATGCAAGTATCAGGTTACGGTACATATGTATATTACGGGTCCTTAGTACGGTACTGGTAAGTATGAACGAACTGTAGAATCGATGTCACCCGTGTAGGCTTTAAACTCAAGTATATTATAAGTCATGCAAGCAGTTCGCATAACTACATAAAAAATAGTTACAGTGGCGCCCAAAAGTTTTCGGACAAACAGTTTACCAGGGTTTTCGGCCCGAAACCCATGACTTAATGAATATTTCGGGCCGAAACTTGCACCGAGTTTATAACACACTTATTGCAATTATTGTAAACTGCAAAATTGATATTTTTAAGCAATACCAGCTCATTTGCCATGGCATAACATCAATACAGTATGTACATACGCAACCGTAATTTTCAAGGCCTGAAAAGGTAAAAGTAGTTAGTATTTTATGTATTTTATATAAGTATGTACTTGTATGTACTTAATAACAACATCATACAATGGTATTCAGTATCCACTATAAGGCACTATTTTAGTCTCTGTAATCAGCTGGCGTGATTTGTTGGAAAGTGTTATGACTATGAGCCAATAGCTAATATGTCTTCTCTCTTAATAAAGTCATCAATGACAGTAACCTTAATTCCATGTGGAAGCTTGGAAGTTTCTGGCATGCAACTTTTTGGACGTGATGTTGAGTTTGCGAAAGAATAGCTCGAAGCCATATAACTCTGCAGACCAAACTTAGAGGCACATGCCCAAAGGCACTAGCGGACAATAACGAGAATGAAAAGTGGAATCCCCCTTTTTGGCGAATTGAAAAATTGCAATTTTCCCATAAGGTGTACGCAAAACGACATCAAAACTGCCAATCTCCCCTTTTCCGACTAAATTCCCCTCCGTTTGGCGGTTTTGCTTGTCCGCCAGTGCCCAAAGGCACAATGCTGCTCCACTGTTTTGCTAATGCAGTTGACTTATACCAAGCTAACTTTTTTGTTTACAGTTGATAAGTAGATCAGTGCAACTTCTAATCACTGAATCAAATATGTGGGATTCATAAAACTGTCTTATCTACAGTAACAAAATATGTTTACAACAAAAATTTGGATTACAGGATCCATTGAGTCCATTCATTATCATGTCCCATTTCCCTGATTAATATATATATTTTTCTCTGTCATATATTTTCCATAATGTCCTGCATAGTTGCTTCGTTACTCTGACATCTTCTATTTTTATTTTCTATACCCAGATATTCTCTATGTGCCAAATACAGTGAAATAATTCGAATACTCGCCTCCACCTACTGATTCAATTCAGAAATCATATGAAACTCAGACGCGGAAAAGTTCACACACTGTAATTTTCTTATGAGCAAGATTATTCAGTTATCCACTGTAAATCACATTGCGTTTGTTAGCAAGTCATCCGTATTCTTTTATATATGTGAATATCGAGAAAACTTTCTGGCAATAGATGTGAAAAATTTCAGAGAAAATGTTTTGGAATGAATTATGATATTGATCGAACGAATGATGGAATATGTGGATACAGAGCACAAGTGACGCAATCGATACACATGTGTGAGTGAGGTCCGTTCAGTCGATCAAAAACTTAGTAAACTGATTGAGCACTATTTCACATGGTCAGTCTATATTTCGACCTTTTTGAAAGTGTTAGTTGGGTTGAATGACAGAGTGCCTTTTTCCAAGTAAGAAAAAATACGTGGGTTGAAATCTATATCGATGATGGTCGGGACAGCAGCTGAAAACTTCCACAATATACGTAGTATGTACATATGTACGCCGTATCAAGACTTATGTATGTAGCGAACGAGGGAAGAATGAAAAAGTGTAAGTCCCCCTCTTTGGCCAACGAGAAGAATTTGGTTTTTTAGATGTAAGTAATTCGGCCACAAAACTACGTAGTCCAATTCTTTGGAATAAAGTGCCCTCCCTATTGAGATTTGACTCGTCCACCGTTGGCCGTTTCCATTGCAGATCCCATGTGGCAATACGGAACACTGCAGGTGGTCTTACCCAAGTCAAGTCATCGCTTTCTTCACCGATTGTCCGGCAAATGCACCTATTGTACATATGTACTATACATCCAAGGTGTTTCACTGGCTTAATTTCATCAAGTTTGTACCACTCATTTCACAGTACTGGCGGACGAGCCAATCCGAGGGAGAGAAATTTCGTCAAAGAAGTGGAGAATTAGCAGTTTTGAGACCATTTACCTACTCCTTACAGAAAGAGTTATACTTTTGAAAACTACCACCAAAGAGGGGGAAATTCCACTTTTCCGTTCTTAGCTCGTCCGCTAGTGGCTAACAGTCGGGTTGACAAAGACTCATAGCCACAGGTGCAATCGGGCAGTATGCAGGCCAGATGCAAAAGGTAATCAAATCAACCAGTTACGGGAATTCAGTAATTAACGGTAGATTGTTTCCAGGGCTGGAGAAGATGTATTCATGAGTGACTGACTGACTGACGGCGAATGAATGCCGTCAACTGTAATATGACATTACAATACCAGAGTCAGTCAGTCAGTCAATTCACCTGTCTTTGTATACACGTCGATCGTGGGCCAGACAAATACAGATATAAAAATAAATGCAGATAAATTATTTGAGTACGTCAATTTCTTGTCTTGGGCAGTAAATATGGTGTGAGTGCCTTACATGATTGCACTAGCGAAACGTGGACGAATGAACCATGACGACGATGCTCACTCAAATTTAATGATACGTTATTCGTTCTATGAAAGCAATGAGGATTTTCCGAAGACTAAACTCAGGCCTTAGCCTAAGCATAATCCGTGAATCTAAATAAGGCGATTGATGAATATGCAGCTCACTTTACTGCATTTTGCAACCGTGTGCCAGACGCCACTGTATGAATTTACTTTTTAGCCGACTGAAGTTGTCCGACTACCCAACCGAATGGGATACGAATTCCGTCGGGTCGGCGAGACGAAATTGGTTTTCGGTGACCCCCGCAAACAAATTGTTTTGACAGTATGCCGGAAAAGTTTATGATTTAGTTTGTTTATGACTGTCTGTCATTGCCAGTTACAGTGCAATCAGAAAGCGGAATTAGTTATATAATCATGTCAATGAAATGATACACTGAGCCAAACCACCAAAGGGAGGATAATTTTGTCAGAGAGGGTGGGAATGGTAGTTTTGAGGTAGTTTTACCTAACCTTAAAAAACAAATTTAAACTTTTGAAAAGGTGAAATAGGGATGGAATTCTACTAGTGAAATGACAGTAAACCCACGAGTCTAGACTTCGAATACTGTAGTAAAGCATATTTATATACCGACAATTTGACCCGGAGCGATTTGCACTGTACTTTGTAGAACAAAACGTGCGATAGATTTTGGCAAAATGTGCCAAATTTGAGTGTTCTCCGTTGGTTAATTAGGATTTTTAAGCGACCATAAATTACTTGTCGGAAAGGCCTAGGGCTCTCTATTTTGGTGCGCCGGAAAAACTGATACCGTTTTTTTGCTTTGGAGTAATTAATCGCCGAGTATACATACAAATACAAGTGTACACTTAGTTGACGTTGACAGCTAATGCTAAGACAACTCTTTTTCTTGTAAGAGGACAGCACGTGAATAATTTTTATAATTTTTGAATTTCGTGCAGTATATATAAAGTATGTGCTGTCAGATATGTTTACAAGCAAAAAAGGTCATTTGTCTTTTTTAATATTAGCTATGTACCTTCACCTACATATATAATAAGAAGAGGTCTGAAGTTGACTGACTGACGAAAACACGAGATCTGATGCAATACTCTACATAAATTAGTAGAAGGCTACTGTAATTTTGATTCAAAGATCAGAATCAGAGTGCAGTTTGTCATGTACATAAATGCAAGATTGCACAAAATTCCCAAAAATAAGAAATATCGATTGAGGGCTCTTCAGAAGTACATAGAACACTTTTGGCAATCAACGGAACATGACATTCAACAAGGACTGTTGTTCCGAAACGTGAAATTGAACGAGCTAATGGTTACAGGACGGTTATAGGACGTGACGTGCATCAAGCAATATGACACATTCCAACACAATTCACGTTCACGTACTCGTACTGTACATTCAATGAACGTGACACATTGAAACATGAGTTCCCTCCCGGCTGTAACTGAGATTCACCAATTTGATTCACGTACTAAAACATATAAATATCGGATACATAGGTGTCTAAGATCAGGTGTCATTTGAAAAGTGAGTTGTTTGATACGCCGGTCTTCGTTATAATATTGAGCAGGATTGTTTATTGAACCAAAACTAAATGTATGGAAATTGTTTTGTGAAAGGTACATTCTATATCAAATCAGCTGTTGAGCATAGCGAAGTGAAAAAAAATTATGAATGAATGCAATGAATGGGGTTTTTGAGCGATCAAGTAAAAACTTCTCATTAAGTGTTTGCTTCAGGTTAATGGCAAAGTTAATTGGTGGTTAATAAAAAAAATCAAAGGATGATTCGAAGTAAAAACTTTACACGGAATTATTTCAGGCATTGCATTTGCACTATTGCACTAGATTGGCCTATTAATGGTCATTAAAGAATCTTTTTAATAAGTTGATTTACCCGATGCGTTTTAGTTCCGACCCGATTCAGTTCCCCCTATTTTCAAAAACGGTTTAACTTAAATAAAAGTTGGTTCTTCTGGGATTAGCCGAAGAGCAGTGATAGCAATAAAAGTCAGAAAAACCCAATCCGGCTTTTGTTTCAAAATGAGTAAAAAAAGCATGACAGACAAAACTCAAGGTTGACAAAGCTGGAACCATGAACCTTTGACACGACTACTTCATCTACATTCTGGGCACTATCTGTTTCGTACTGTGAAACATTCATACTGAAGAGAAGGCCACCTGTTTTGACTTGTATTATCTCGTTGTTACAGACACAAACAAGTTTAATACTTCGTTTAATTACAGTATAACACAAAGGGGGAAACAGCAAAATATAAACTGACTGAAGAGCCTCGCGACAGTAATAATGTAAACAAAACAACAAAGTATACTTCGAAACAACCGTTTCCCCTAATGTACAGCCAGTTCACCACATCTGGTCATGTCAGTTGGAAAAGTTCTACTGAAACAAAACGGATTTGGATCAGCAACAATCAATCAACCTGTATTCTGAAATAGATACATTGCACGTTCGCCAGGCGAATATAACCAAACAAGACAACTCTTCGCCGGGTGTTCAATCTATCCAGAGCGACTACTAGCACCAAAATAACCAAAGAAAGTGATTTATTTAGCACGGGTGAACATGATAGTTCTTTGCCAGAGGACTGTGCCAGGTCATTGAAGCTATATCCCTGATCTATGTATACTTCGGCTCGTGATAACCTGTTTGATCTCGATTATCTTTATAAAAAAGTTAACTGTGTATAGTCATTCATATCGCATTGCAAACTCAATAATAACAACTTACTTGTTTACTTGGTGTGCGATCAACCATGCGGTTGGAAACATGATTTATCAATTGTTTGCTTGTAATTTGATTAACATACATAGTTTATATAATAAATAGATTAGTGACCATTCAAAGTCATGAAATATGCATACATCCAAATCCTGAACATTATCCCATTTGAATTTGAAACAAAAAATGAAATCGCTAATAGAAGTAAACGACCAAATGATTAATCATTAGA
>OZ038443.1:14513701-14518701 GCA_964036265.1 Daptonema setosum
AAAAAAGTTCCCGCGCACAGTCCACTTTCCCGCGCACAGTCCACTTTCCCGCGCACAGTCCACTTTCCCGCGCACAGTCCACTTTCCCGCGCACAGTCCACTTTCCCGCGCACAGTCCACTTTTCCGCGCACAGTCCACCCTCCCGCGCACAGTCCACCTACCTCAAAAAAGGTTCCCGCGCTCAGTCCTTCCCGCGCTCAGTCCTTCCCGCGCTCAGTCTACCAGTTTCCCGCGCTCAGTCCTCCCGCGCTCAGTCCTTCCCGCGCTCAGTCTACCCCTTTCCCGCGCTCAGTCCTCCCGCGCTCAGTCCTTCCCGCGCTCAGTCTACCCCTTTCCCGCGCTCAAGCTTTCCCGCGCTGCGTCTACCCCCCTCGCTCCGCACAGCTGGCACACCTGTGGTCGGGACAGCAGCTGAAATTTTCCACAATATACGTAGTATGTACATATGTACGCCGTATCAAGACTTATGTATGTAGCGGACGAGGGAAGAATGAAAAAGTGTAATTCCCCCTCCTAGTGCCAAAGAGAAAAATTTGGTTTTTTAGATCGTAAGTAAATCGGCCACAAAACTACGTAGTCTAACTCTTTGAAATAAAGTGCCCTCCCTATGGAGAATTGGCTCGTCCACCGGTGGCCTTGCAGAATCCATGTGGCAATACGGAACACTGCAGGTGGTCGTACCCAAGTCAAGTCATCGCTTTCTTCACCGATTGTCCGGCGAATGCACCTATTGTACATGTACATATGTATGTATGTATGTACATATCCAAGGTGTTTCACTGGCTTTTATTTCATCAGTTTGCAGTTGCACCACTCATTTCACAGTACTGGCGGTCGAGCCAATCCAAGGGAGAGCAATTTCGTCAAAGAAGTGGAGAAATAAGCCGTTTTGAGGCCATTTACCTACTACTCCTTACAGAAAGATTTATACTTTTGAAAACTGCCGAAGAGAGGGGGAATTCCACTTTTCCTTTCTTAGCTCGTCCGCTAGTGGTTGACAGTCGGGTTGACAAAGACTCATGGCCACAGGTGCAATCGGGCAGTATGCAGGCCAGATGCAAAAGGTAATCAAATCAACCGGTTACGGGAACTCAGTAATTAATGATAGATTGTCTTCAGGGCTGGAGAAGATGTATCCATGAGTGACTGACTGACTGACTGACTGCGAACGAATGCCCTCAACTTCAACTGTAATATGACATTACAATACCAGAGTCAGTCAGTCAGTTGATCCACCTGTCTTTGTATACACGTCGGATAAATACAGATATAAAAATAAATACAAAGAAATTACTTGATTACGTCAATTTCACATCTTGGGCAGTAAATATGGTGTGAGTGCCTTACATGATTGCACTAGCGAAACGTGGATGAATGAACCATCACGACAATGCTCCACGCCACGTTGGCACCCCAATTTAATGATATGCTATACCTTTTAAGAAAGCAATGAGGCTTGAGCCTAAGACTAAACCTAAGCCTTAGCCTAAGCATAAGCCGTGAATCTAAATAAGGCGATTGATGAATATGCAGCTCACTTTACTGCATTTTGCAACCGTGTGCCAGACGCCACAGTATGAATTTACTTTTTAGCCGACTGAGTTTGTCCGACTACCAAATCGAATAGGGGTTACAAATTCCATAGGGTCGGCGGGACGAAATTGGTTTTCGGTGACCCACGCAAACAAACTGTTTTAACAGTATGCCGAAAAAGTTTATGATTTATTTTGTTTATGACTGTCTGCCATTGCCAGTGACAGTGCAAGCAGAAAGCAGACTAAGTTATATAATCATGTCAATGAAATGGTACACTGAGCCAAACCACCAAAGGGAGGAGAATTTTGTTAAAGAGGGCGGGAATGGCAGTTTTGAGGTAGTTTTACCTAACCTTAAAGAACAAATTTCATTTTTTGAAAAGGTCAAAGAGGGACGTAATTCTATTTGTATCGTCCGCTAGTGAAATGACAGTACACCCACGAGTCTAGACTTCGAATACTGCAGCAAAGCATATTTATATACCGACAATTTGACCCGGAGCGATTTCCACTGTACTTTGTAGAACAAAACGTGCGATAGATTATGGCAAAATGTGCCAAATTTGAGTGTTCTCCGTTGGTTAAGCGACCATAAATACTTGTCGGAATGGCCTAGGGCTCTCTATATTTTTGGTGCGCCGGAAAAACTGATACCGTTTTTTTGCTTTGGAGTAATTAATCGCCGAGTATACATACAAGTGCACACTCAATTGACAGCTAATGCTAAGACAACTCTTTTTCTTGTAAAGGGTCGTGAATAAATTTCATGTTTTTCTTTAACTTCGTGCAGGAGTTTTTTTATACATATATATAAAGTATGTGCTGTCAGTTATGTTTTCAAGCAAAAAAGGTCACTTATCTTTTTTTAATATTAACTGCCATCACCTACATATATAATAAGAAGAGGTCTGAAGTTGACTGACTGACAAAAACACGAGCTCTGATGCAATACTCTACATAAATTAGTAGAAGGCTACTGTAATTTTGATTCAAAGATCAGAATCAGAGTGCAGTTTGTCACGTACATAAATGCAAGACTGAGACTGCACAAAATTCCCAAAAATAAGAAATATCAATTGAGGGCTCTTCAGAAGTACATATGTACATAGAACACTTTTGCCAATCAACGGAACATGGCATTCAACAAGGACTGTTGTTCCGAAACGTGAAATTGAACGAGCTAATGGTTACAGGTCGGTTATAGGACGTGACGTGCATCAAGCAATATGACACATTCCAACACAATTCACGTTCACGTACTCGTATTGTACATTCAATGAACGTGACACACTGAAACATGAGTTCCCTCCCGTCTGTAACTGAGATTCACCGATTTGATTCACGTACTAAAACATATAAATATCGGATAGGTGTCAAAGATCAGGTGTCATTTGAAAAGTGAGTTGTTTGATACGCCGGTCTTCGTTATAATATTGAGCTGGATTGATTATTGAACCGAAACTATATGTATGGAAATTGTTTTGTGAAAGGTACATTCTATATCAAATCAGCTGTTCAGCATAGCGAAGTGAAACAAATTATGAATGAGTGCAATGAAAGGGGAGACTTTGAGCGATCAAGTAAAAACTTCTCATCAAGTGTTTGCTTCAGGTTAATGGCAAAGTTAATTGGTGGTTAATAAAAAAATCAAAGGATGATTCGAAGTAAAAACTTTACACGGAATTATTTCAGGCATTGCATTTGCACTATTGCACTAGATTGGCCTATTAATGGTCATTAAAGAATCGTTTTAATAAGTTATTTTACCTGATGCGTTTTAGTTCCGACCTGATTCAATTCCCCCTATTTTCAAAAACGGTTTAACTTAAATAAAAGTTGGTTCATCTGGGATGAGCCGAAGAGCAGTGATACCAATAAAAGTCAGAAAAACGCAATCCGGCTTATGTTTCAAAATGATTTAAAAAGCATGACAGACAAAAGTCAAGGTTGACAAAGCTGGAACCATGAACCCTTGACACGACTACTTCATTCAGGGCACTATCTGTTTCGTACTATGAAACATTCATACTGTCATACTGAAGAGAAGGCCACCTGTTTTGACTTGTATTATCTCGTTGTTACAGACACAAACAAGTTTAATACTTCGTTTAATTACAGTATACACAATTATGGGAAACAGCAAAATATAAACTGTGAAGAGCTTCGCGACAGTAATAATGTAAACTACAAAGTATACTTCGAAACAACCGTTTCTCATAATGTACATACCAGCCAGTTCACACCACATCTGATCATGTCAGTTGGAAAAGTTCTACTGAAACAAAACGGATTTGGACCATCAACAATCAATCAACCTGTATTCTGAAATATGTAGATACATTGCACGTTAGCCAGGCGAATATAACCAAACAAGACAACTCTTCGCCGGGTGTTCAATCTATCCAGAGCGACTACTAGCACCTAAAAACCAAAGGAAGTGATTTATTTTTAGCACGGATAAACATGATAGTTCTTTGCAGGAGGACTGTGCCAGGTCATTGAGGATATATCCCTATTATATATGTACATATTTAGGCTCGTGATAACCTGTTTGATCTCGATTATCTTTTTACAAAAGTTAACTGTTATATAGTCATCCATATCGCACTGCAAACTCAATAATAACAACGTACTTGTTTACTTGGTGTGCGATCAACCATGCGGTTGGAAACATGAATTATCAATTGTTTGCTTGTAATTTGATTTACATACATAGTTTATATGATAAATAGATTAGTGACCATTCAAAGTCATGAAATATGCATACATCGAAATCCTGAACATTATCCCATTTGAATTTGAAACAAAAAATTAAATCGCTAATAGAAATAAACGAACAAATAAATGATTGACCATTAGATGCTTCATTTCACAAACTTGAACAACTTATCAACCCTGAAGCTATTTTGTTAAAAAAACTCGCTAAATAAATCATGGAATGAAGAATGTCCGTACAGACATTTAACAAAAAATCTACCTGATGTTGTGTAGAATTTTATATATTTTTTTTAATTACAAAAAAAATTCACAGCAAACCGAAGTAGAAAAAAAATCATTGCAAGTGTTGCTTTACATCGTTCAACTGTTTATGTTGAACTCAAATTTGTGCCCATGGCGATTGGTCTATTATTGAATAGGAAAGGTTGTCTTCAAAAAAGGTTGCCGTTTTTGTAACGGGCTAATGGTTTCACATAAGCAACTACGTAACATATTGAAAGTTTACTGAATGAACGAACGTTTGAAATTTTCATTACATAGAAAACTGATGACGTAAGTGAACCGGAAATCAGAAATATTTATTAAAGTACACGACAGTTTCACTGAGAATGATTCAGTGAACTAACGAGTACAACTTGGACAGAACACCTTGTCAAGCAGTCAAGTTTTTGGTGTAAAACTTATACAGTGTGAACCTAACAATCATATTTGCGCGTATTTAATAATTTTGTTATATTGCACATTTG
>OZ038443.1:14523701-14606201 GCA_964036265.1 Daptonema setosum
GCGGGTAGCTCAACGTATTTTTCCCTTTTGAAGATGCATTGGGTAACTTTATCATTCAATAGGTGAGTGGCGGATGGGCAGATTGAAATATATGGTATGGACGGTGGGTTTACCTCTTCGCAGTAATTGGAGAGTCTGGCACGATCCGCCACGTGCACAACAATAAAGCGTAGATGTATTGTATGACACGGCCAATGTGCTGCATGTAAATATGCAAATATTAGATATCGGGATTATTATAAACTCTTGTATTACATGGAAACTTGCAGATTTTGGCGGCATTGAGGGTCGTTGGTTTATGGTCTGATAACTGTGAACATTATTTTACCATAACAGCGCTTTGAAAAAAAGTTGTTGGTGATCATTATTCATAAATCATAATTAGAGTGACTTGACTGTTTTTCCCCATATTTGTGATATATCCAACTTTGCTACTGTGGCATTAACGTCTGAATAAAAAAGTTTTTTATTAACTTGATTACGTTGAATTTCACAATGTGGATTGCTCGAAACCTTTCCGTAACAGAGATTTTCTCATGTAGTTCATGCTTACATAATCATATTTCAAAGCCGCGATCGATTACTAAATTACGGTTTATTCACAGAAAATGGTATGACCAGCAATGTAAACATGTGTACACAAAGTATAGTACAACGAGATTTATTTCAAAGTGGTGGGAAGATAAGTAAGTAAAATATGTACATTTGTATTCAGCACAACGATATCGAACATATCATAAAAAATAGCGATAAAAAGTAGACAGAGAAAAAGAGGGAGAGAGAATGAAATGGGTTCAGATGGGTACCTATATCGGATCAAAGAACCTAAACCAGATATCAACATCAGTGATTTAGCACTGATTACAGAAATCACATCCAAGATGTACAAAAGCCAGAATAAGATTGAGGGAACTGTACAATGTTTGAAACAGAATGATAAAAATACTTACATACAAAGTTTTGTATTTTAAAAACCTTTTCAGTTTAAAGAAAATAAAGACAAAAAACACCAGATATTAAGCAGCAAAATAATTTTAACGCAGTAAAAAATAATAGTGATTATTGAATGTTATGAGAAGAATAGCCCGATCATGCTTCAGTGGATTCCTCCTTGGCAAACAGGGTGATCGAAGCAAGATGGTCGTTGGGCATCACCTGAAACATTATTATATTGATGAAATAACGGTTTACATTGCTCTAATTGTGAAATGAACAACGTACATACTTCTGCAATCTCGGATTACTCATGTTTGCGCTCTCTAGTTTTCCTGATAACGGAAAATTACAATTTTTTGATTTATGGAATGATTTGTGTTCCATAACGAAACATATAATACTAATCCCATAAAGTTACAGCGAGGAATTTTTTTTTCAAAAGTAACTCCATATAAAGTTGTCTTTTGTCTATCGATTTATATAAATACAATAAAGAACATAACAGAGTGATAAAAAGTACAACAATAATACAAAAAACAGTTTAGTAACCTCAAAGATGACCTGCCCGTATCCATAGCAGAATGTTGACCCGAACGGATTATCGTTGGCATTGGTGGTGACCCGGTTAAGTACAACGGGCTGGCACTGTTCGTATTCGTCACATGCCACAGACGACGACACTTCGGCCCACTGAAATGCTCGTCACATAAACATCTTTGTATTTCAGTTACATGTTGTTCTCCGCAAACTGGAATACACATAAAAAAACTGATAAAAAATTATCTATTGAAAATTCAATTGTTGTTTTCCGAAGTTGACATAGAAAACCATCACTTCGGCCAATTGAAATACGGTATACTATTTTAGTATCATCCTGTTTCAGTTAATACATGTCTTTCTCCGCAAGTTGAAATGCACGTTGGAAAATTGATATAAAGAAACGGTTGATTATATGCTGCATTATTTCAATTGATAATTGCTCTTAACCAACGTCTGTTTATGCCTTAACGAATAAAAAAATTGTCTGTTTGAAAGTTCAATTGTTGTTCTCCGCAGAATGGAATATAGAAATTTAGAAAGAAACTCGCCTTGTTAATCGTGTACGCATGTTACTGAGTGTGTTGTAAGATAGCCAACACGCAATGTTAAAGTAAGTTTTTCTTTAATTTTCTTTGAATTCCACTGTTCGAAATAACAAATTATACAAAAACCCGAATATTAGGTTTGTGTGTGTGAAATTATTACTCCCGTATGTGAAACTGAACACTGGATGTAAGTTAACATAAACGGGTAAAGTAACGCCGCAATATAAATATGTAGGTAACCAGGTAACACAAACAACCTGAGGTGATAATTCGACCCACTGAAAATGATTAAATGAAAGGAATGAGAAGTACTTGATCAAACAAACACAACAAACTAGAGGATGAAATTAGCGGTTCAAGCTGTGGGTTCTGATCCCAACACCAGTCTGACAAAAATCTACAGTCTGTCGACTTTACTATGCTTCTAAATTACAACGTACCTTTGTGAACGGATTCACTTCCACGGTTTTTCCGCTGTCACCCGATTCAGGTATACTCAGCTCGAAGAAACACCGGTTGTAACTGAAAACAAAGATGAAAACATTGTTACTTTATCGACCTGGTTCATGGTTTTCTCTTTTATTATTCAATCTTTTTTTTAAATATATCAAGTTTACCAGAAGCTTAATATGATAAATTTACGTATAAAATAAAAAAAAATCTTAATGTGCATGGAACTGGTATATTAAATTTCAGGACAACCAACATGGCAAAGTCGTAGTGGCCGGGAAAGTTGTTGTGCAGCACAAACTTTTTGACGCATTGTGTTTCGCCCGAGAACAGAATGTCCTGCAAAAGAATAAATAAATAAAGTACAGTATGAACTAAAAAATCCCATTCTATTTCCTGTTACTCAAGTTCAAGTTAACCCGTTTGCTATCCCACCTTAAATATCCAATACCCAAGCTCACCCGTGCTATTCCATCATCTTCTCATTTTCATGCTCGTATTTTAACCAATGCAGAGATGCTGAACCAATGAAATGAAATCAAATGTGTACTGGTATGTCAACGACGTTTCACCTGGTTTCAATAGTTCATTTCAATCTAACTTAATGTAAGTTAGTGTGTGCGTATGTGCCACGAACATGTCACCCACTTAACCGCATATCCCCGGGGCCCAATCACACGTCGTCAATGGTGTCCAACTGCATGAATATTTGATAATGGCCAGTCACTAAGGCGCCAAATATCCAATCAATCAGATACCGCCTCCCCACATTACGATACTCACGACCGCTAATGTTAACGTAATTATCATAATATCATTCATTCACTTGACTGCAGTTGCGTAATGCAAACTAATGAATCATTCATTCAGCCAACTCTCCACTCTTCTTGATGGGCAATGACCGTAGTTTAGGGAACAAACCGTGGAAGTTTTATACCACGAAACTGAATTATCTTGATTTTTTTAGGTATATTTGGTATCTGATCATGTTGTCTACAGAACGAATTGAATGTACCGGTTTTTTATTTTGTAGTAAAGTGACAATCATCTCAGCGGCAAAGTTTACGGTAGAGTTGAGACCAACAGCCCAACGCCAGCCAATTCATCGGAGTGAACGCCAACTATGTATGTATGTAGATATGAGTATACGGCATGTCCAGTACCATGTGCCATTTTGTGCCATGTTCCAACACCTTGTTTCTTTGTTGCGAACAGGAACGACATTACATTATTTTAAACAAAACATAGAACGGTCTCTAAACTTGCATTTCCATGCTGACCTATTCCGTCACTTATTGTTAACACCTTCTTAAGAGAACATGTCACTTACTTTTCGTTAGACTATGTACTTATTTTGGTGGGTCATTTCCACGAATGGTACATGATTTCGGCTATGTCTCATCAAAAATTATATCCACCATGAATTCCATCATCAGATTTCAAATCAGCCATAAAAACGACCGCCATAACATGCAATAACAGCCTACAACAAACAAATTAGCGCACATTACATACCAGTTAGTCTGTCAGTCAGTCACTCATATAAGGTGATGATGATTAATTTATGACGAGCCGGTAAACCCATGAAAACGCAGCAAACCCTTTAAATGGGAGTGAAAGCAGGTGTGACACAACCCTCGACCATTGTCAGCTTCCGGTGCCAATTAGCGGTGGCATATAGACCCTTGCTGGGTATAGGGCACCCTTGTGTGCCAAACCCTTGTCAGGTACCTGTTCCCCAATTGCCCAGGTTCCGATGGACCGGTTTCTTATATACGGGCGTTATCTCAGATTGCAATTAACCGGTCTCGTTGTTCCGAACGCGGAAGGAAATGGCTCTGCATTTTATACGACAAGAAATTTAATGAAAAGTTTAGTTCCTCAACTTCACTATAAAATTTAGTTTATCAGGTTTTCTGACAATGAGATAGATTGATGTATGTATCTAAACTCATGATCCGCAAGAACAGTGCCACATGTTTCATGACAACACGGTACTCATTAGCAGCACGGTTCTGATTTGCATGCAAACACACCAAACAGGCCGGCGAATCGATTTGTTGTCCCGTTTGCTGGATATCTTTGCGTGACAAAGAAGGTGCTTGAGATTGAGTATTGTTCACGCATGTTTACCGCGACTTGGCTCATTGTTCTAGATCTTAAGTTAATTATGCATGTACGCATGTACTCATTAAAACGGTACATAATCCCATAATTGAAAGTTTGTTAACTATCTTTGTTTGGCAAGGTAAAGCGGCTCAAAAACTGCCAATTCCTTCACTCTTTGGCTGAATTCCCTTCCCTTTGAAGGTTTGGCTCGTCTGCCAATGTTGACCGTTAAGATTTTTTCTCGTATGTTCTTGACCGCGACCATGGAATCAATGGATCGGTTAATCACACTGTAAAAAAAATCTTCAACTCAGACTCGAACGTCATAAATGTGACACAGTGACACAAAGCAACGTTCACGAGCGAATGGGACATGTGCCTTTGGTCAGAGTCAATTGATTGGGCAACAGTGCCTGTCACCACGTCGTCACGTACTCCACATAATTCAAGTATCCGCCCCGCCCCGACCCCCTCAACTCAATAGTAAGTCAGACGCCTAATCATCATCACCTCCCCGTAGTCCATATAAAGTGCTGAGGGGTCACAGGGCGCCACTTTACATTTCGGGGCCATGCCTCTTCCCTCAATGCGAAGGAAGTGTCGAATTTGATTCAATTTTGACGACGGGTTCGACTGATGGCGACTTGGCAATGGAACACTTGGGAGGTACCATTCTGGCATGTAATACTCCATGTCATCGGATACATGAATGATGAATCGCTTCAGGAACAGTGAATCTCAAGTTCTTGATCACATAACAACTAGAATAATGTAACGCATGATATCAATCCAAAGCAACTACTCTATGCATCTTTCATACTGTACGTACATATGTCTCTTTTTGTTCTGAAATGTCGACATTGTCAACCTGCCTAAAAACTAATCCAGTCATGCAGTCAATTATCTTACATTGTCAGATTGCATTTGTATTCAAAGACTGAGTGACAAATATATTTCATGTTTTATCATTGTATCCAAGTTTGCATTTTTGGTGGCAGGCACCGTCAACCACAGAATAAGTCACTCCATTAAAAGTCACAATCATGTGGCAATGTACTGCAGTAATAAGATTGTGTTGTTTTAGTGTTTTTTTTGTCTCAATGACTATTGTAGTAAGGGTTGCTCCGACGAACAACAACAACACGATTTCAACTCATTAACCCGACAAGATTTATGATTGTTTCAGCGCGACAATAAACAAGACATGAAATTGTTGCGCGCAACACTGTATTGCATTCGTTGTGATTCAAATGAGCTTTCCGCTTCACCAACAAACCAATAAAATTTTATAATCAGTCACTTGCACTTGTACAATGCAACCAATCAGTACATACATGTATGTATGTTATTATTCTGGCGAAGACTATCATTTTTTATTGCTTGTCGCCCATCAATCAACTGTCATTAAGACTGTCGTTTGTGACTGACTTCGACGTTTGTCTTTTCGGGCGGTCAGTCAGTCAGCCAATCAGTCAATCAGTCAGTCAGTAAATTGGTCAACCACCTGCTGATCAGTCAATCAGTCAGTCATCAAGATCCTGTGACAGGCAGTGACAGATAAAAGTGAAAAAGTAACTGTTGCTACCGTAATTTCAGATAATCTGTAGTTATCATGCCAGTTTCTTTTATAATAAACAGTAAAATCCACCTGTATTCATACAGTCTATTGTTCCTGATTATTACCATTGCAACTAAGAATTCAAAACGTACTTTTTGTACAAGGCTCCACCAGCTGTCCTTAATTGTTATAATGTTTTTCTTGTTCCATTCAATATCAGATGTTTGTTTGGTAGACGGTCTTTCTCATTCATGGTTGGAAGTTAGCCACTTGCGTTGGCATGTTGTCTATTTTCATTTGAGTTGCCGACACGGCATCTCGAGTCCCCAAACCAGTAATGCAGCTTGATTGGTATAATGCGACCCGTGGGAATTTCGAATCGGGGCACCCAACTTTGCCCACATATTGTATGTACTACATAAGACATATTGGCAAGAAACTTATTTTAAGCATTTATCATTTCAGTTTTTTGAATGATTCTGACATACATAGCACTCACTATTTATACCAAACAATCGTAGCTCCGAGAAATATTTCGACGGATGATGGTAATTTGTTGCTGATTTTGAAGTAGCTACATTAAGAAGTACTTCATAGCTTATACAACAATCAACAGAATTAGCGGCAACTGTATACTAACGCAGGTGAAGTTATGTATGAATGTAAAGAAAATCGGATTCTAATTACAATGTGCACACTAGTATATAAAAGTCAATATTTATATTGCAGTAAAAGTACTATTTATCAATTATGTACTTCCCACCTTATCGTCACCTACAAAACACTCATCTCGGGTTTCAATTTTTCGTAAAACGTTAGAATACGATATCGTATTTCGTCAGCTGGCATGCTCCGATTTCGTCATGTCATCACGAAACGAGAGCATGGGTAATCATAGTGGCGGATGACCATCTCATCATGGTATCAAAGTCTGATTTCAGTTAAATTTGTTACATATAAGTGACTATTGTCAATGTTTTGATGGCCTCCCTCATGTTTGAAACTTTACCGCCAAAGGTGAAATTTGTATACATATATGTACATGATTTTAAATGTATGAAGATCACCAGACCTTCAAGCTGAAATACGGTTGTACGACTAACGAGTATTTGTTTTTCTACGGCCCAGTACTATTTATTGGATGCCTGGGGTCAGTGATCAAGTACTATTGTACATGTGCCAGTGTAAATACCATATACCGTAATGTCTGACTATAGATAGATACATGTTTGTACTGTTAACTTATTTCATTCTTTCATAAGCAACTAAAAGTTTGAATTCCATTCTACGGATAATTGATTCATTTGACTCACAAATCACCTGGTTCACTAGATCAATTCAAATGACCTGAACAAAATGGACGTGAAGATTCATGCATTTCCGTGACCTTCCCCAATCATGCGGTCATCAAACTTTATCTCAAGAAGTGGGCATTGACAAATTAACTTCCGATATCGATTTGTCACTCAATTGATCACTTTGATCCAGTTCACACGCACATTTACTTCATTGAATAGAACATGAGTAACAACGGATTTCCTATCTGCTTCATTGTTGATTGAACCCTGAATACATGTGTATTATACGAATCTAAACAAGTCAGTTTATTGAATGACAACGTTGTTAACTAGCCACATTCGGTGAGGTTAGAATCATCCATTCTATAAAAAATAGGTAAACAGATTCCTGGTTATAAAAATGCAATCAGCTTCTACCAAAACAACTCAAAAAGCAATCAAACACCAACATGTAGCTTGATGACTCAATAAGTGACTTTACAGCCTAAAATCACCCATTCATGATTAATTGCATTAAAAAATGCGAACACGGAGCGCGTAACCCCGAGTCCAATAGAATCATACAGCCACGATTTATTGTATGCCTTATACATTCTGGTGATTTATGAACCGGATTCTGGTGATTCAGCTATATTACCCACTGGTGAATCAAATTCCGGGCAGAGCATTGGTTATGTGCTAAATTATAAAGATTGATGAGATGAAGACGATATCGAGGTGAAATCAAATTGATTATCAGTGTCAGACATGTTCTTATCTATCAAAAATTATTTTCCACATACATACAGAATCGTATATGCTTAGCCAATAAAGCAACAAAAGTTATTATCTTGAAGTTGTCAGAAAATGCTTTAGTAATCGCATATTCATGAACACTGCACTTCATTAATGCACTCAAAAATACATGATACGATAACAACTTATGGTAATGACTTTCTTTATCCATGCATTAATCACTCCTAGCAAACTTGGCTAGTGAAGTTATCCTCAACATGTGCAGAAGTATGACTATTTGATGATCTAGGTAAAAAATAATCCGATGAATCGGGGTAGTACATAACTGCATTTGCGTTGCATTAAAAGTACGCATAGAAGTTCAGATTCCGTGTATCCAAAATGATGCAACTTAGATTTTTTAGTTTTTTTATAACGGCAAAAACGCCGAACTCAGTAAAGCCGATCCACCCTGAACAGCCTGTCTGTCATCACCCGAACCCAGTCAGTCAGTCAGTCAGTCACCCAAACCCGTTATATCCGTCACCGTCAGTCACCAATTGCTTCACGTTTCACGCTTCGTATATAAACCTGGTTCTCCCGCTTTGATGCGCATCCAATTATCCCCTCGTTTATCCCTCCTCCAATGTCCGTTCCGTTGAGAATCGCTTATTTCGATATCCTGCGGTGTGAGTGATCGTCCTTGTCTGGTGTTCCAGTCACTGGTGAACAACCTGATCATCCAACGGGAGAGGAATTTTATCAAAGAGGGGTGGGATTGGCAGTTGTCAGGCCACTTTACCTACACCTGGTGGAACAAACTCTACATATTGAAAACTGAAAAAGGAGAGAAGTACCACTTTCCCCCTCTTCTCGTCCGCTGGTGCACGGAAGTGCGATGTTATGGTGGAAAACCATGATGCTCGCTTCGTGTTCTCAACTTAATGCGGAATTTGATTAAAAAATCGATTTATATGTTTTCGCGTTTCACCCACAACTGGGGTTATTTCCTCTGGAGTGAAATCTGCGGTTCGCCGAATCGCGCTGTTGCGTAAAATACTTGACCGCGCCGTGAACCGGTTGATTGCCCGTTCGAGTGTATTAATCATCATCACTCCATACTATTGTTGTAGTTTACACAGATGTGTACCGCTTAGTGAGTTGAGTTACAAAGGATAACCAGATTAAACAAAATGCGTGTTTACATATTGAGATATTTATAATTACATGAAAAACATAAGTCCATTTTCTATAGTTTTTTATCTACATTAATAAATAGTCCTCAATAAATCTGTTTTGTTCTTATTCGAAGGGAAATTTTCCAAAAGAGACTATCTTCTTTAAAATGCAGTCTATTGCCCCTCAATCTTTCATAAAATTCACGCTTAAATCGCATCAACACCCCGTCATTAAACGGTTTGCACTGTGTAAAGATGTAATACTGTTCACACGTTTGTTTATACAATATTCAATGCACTTTCGGCCGGCAACAACCAATTAATCATGACAGCCCGATCTAGCGTAATCACAATCAATAATCCACCATAATCATATCATATTGTTCACACTGTACGATAGTGGGAGGGGGAGATTCGCGTTGTAAATTTATCTTCGAGCGTGTGAATTATGACGCGTGCAGAAACGAATTGACCGGTGACTGACTGCATGACAACCACATGAATTGAACTGTTAAGTCAACAAACTAATGATTTGGCATAGTATCAAGTTCGAGGTTGAAAAATACTTATCATGTAAACCAAATTTCAGTTATTTATAATTGAAATTTGGTTTACATGATAAGATCACTCTCCGTCAATATGTATAGTGCATAACTTGGTATCAGTTATGTGTGCCATGATTACATATATCGGTGTTCGAAATCTGGGCCAGTATTTGCTTGCACATAATTTCTGTAAACCAAAACTACTTCACATTGTTGTTTGGGTGTTTGCGAACGGAACTACATCTGTTTGGATCACTCTCGAATCGTCGGCCTAGCAGATGCCATTCACTTCGCTGGTACAGTTTCTTTGTTATACAAAGCTGACACCAAACAAGATAAGCTGAAGTGCAGTAGTTCATACAACTTCTAGTACGTCGAGTATAAAGTATTCTAAAACGTAGTCATACTTTTCTATTTCAAATCTGAACTTTTCTTTATTCACGGTTGTTTGGAACCAAATGAGTTGATAACATTGAAACACCAGTACTCCAACACATGTTTGCTAATGCTTGTACGAATAAGCAGTACTACATACAATAATTATCATCGTACAAATGTGTCAATTCCATGCTTGTGTACATGTTTGTTCATCCCTACATGTGTCCTTTTTCAAATTTCACAAAGTTTGCATATGGGGAGCCAGGAGAGCACGTTCCCACGGATTCAATTTGAAATGAAGGCTTTGGAGACCTGTGAACATGCATTCCTTGTGATGTCAATGGTTGGACCACAAGATGATTGTAAGACTACATTGCAGTGGTTACTTTTATGCAGAATAAAGGAGCTGAAGTAATTTTAATTTGGTTTAACCCGCTTTCCATGTATGTATGTACATATACGTTCATGTCATTCCATTCAAAAACGGTTGAACCACATGGATTACGGTAGCTAGAATCAAGTCACCTATTCATGTGTCGCCTCGCAGTCTGTGATGACACAGATTCCAATGGATTACGATACCCAAAACACACTGTCTTTAGTCGGATGCGACAAATCACGACCAAGACGAGGTGTCCTACTACAAGTTGCAGTTGCCATGATATTGTGGTACATGTTGCACCCATTAGACCATTGATCTTATTGTATACTACAGTAGTGAGTATGGTTTATTTATGGCATATCACCGTGGCAAGTATCCCGGGCATAACCGTTTGTCAGACAACTTGTAGTACAACTTTCCCTCTTTATATCCATGGGTGAGAAACGGGAATACGGAAATAAAGACGCTTTTTTGAGTCAATTTGAATTCGCACCCGACTCGTAACACAAAATCAAAAACATTATGTGGAAAGTAAGTGGAGAAATCCGGTATGTCGAATACTTCAGTTGTAAGATCCGCCACAGAGCGAGGATCATGATAATGCACTCAGATGGTTCAGTGGCCTTCTTACCCTCTAGTTTTGGTAATAATTCATAAGCCGGAGCGGCGCTTCCCTCCTCAACGGACCCTGGCTTGCCGCCATCGGTTGTACTCGTACAGTAAATACGCAAGCCCAGGGCCGGAACACGGTGTGTACACACTACTTACTTTTATAATAGTACGCTATGCGTGAAACGTGAGCTATACGGGTTAAGTGGTCTATATACCTGCATAATGTGTATAATGGAACACTGAACCAACGATTGTTACGGCGACCACTATTGCCGGGACAATTCCGGGTCCATTCTGCATGCATGTGCCTTGAAAGATCAGGCAGCAAAATTATGGGTTTCATTACTTCACATTTCAGAACTCAGATTTTCAGATTAAACTCAAGTAAACGACATTCACTGTTGCAATCATTTTAAGTGTTCTGTTACTAGCCAATTAGCTAAAACCTGTGATAATTAGCTAGCCTAGATGGTACATAGTATGTATGTATCAGCCACTAGCAGTACCAAGTTAAGGGGTGCCCTCGGGACGTCATGGTACATACCTTCGGCTTCAATGATTCATGACACCGAGAGCTGAGACTCAGTGGGACCAATTAACTTGGTTAAATCAGTTGTGCCAGCACCTTTATCATTCGACATTCACTTATGCAAATTTGACGAATTCACTGATGTTGTTGTTGTTGTTGTTGTTGGACTCTACCATATTGCTTGAAATTCGATATCTCAGAAGGAAAAAACCAGGCCAGCAGCTGCGAGCGTCATAAATTCTTTATAACTCTTATGTCTGTCTAAACCACATGTTTCACCATTTCTTACAACTGACCATGACGCGATGTCGTAAATCCGACACCTTCATTCAGTCAGTCAGTGGTTTTATACAACGATGAAACCGGATCATATAAATCTAGATTTACCACTTTGCGAATTATACAGGGTTTGAGTAACGTGTGAGAAATACTACTGCAGTAACAAATGGTAAAGTAGTTGGACTTGTGGGGGTATAGCAAATTGAAAATTTACATCCTTACTTATTCCTCAATCCTCTCGATCCGTTCTCCAATGAGAAAAGAAAACATTATTTTTGGTTGAGTAGTGCCTGTCTGACAGCTGTTGTATATCATGCAAAGAAGGGGAGTGATTGGGGATAAGGGGGAGGGAAATAAGCAGTCATTCATGGCTCTAATAAACCATGAGCTATAATTAGCCGTAGTACATACGGACTGAGAACTGACCTCTGAATGTCCAGGTGAACATCCAATATTCCACATCCTTCTAAGGATAAGAATGAAAAATTATGATAAGATTGAAGAAATATGGAGTTCATTGAACTGAATATACTCTCATCAAGCTGCTCATTTCTTGAGTCTAATTTTTACGCAACACATAATAAATATATGGAAGTTTTATGATTTTTTAAAATAAATTACATCACTATATAATATGACACAAGAAGTTGAAAAATAATTTTTTATCGAGAATAAATTCAGCTGGCAACAGATCGCAGTTGTCTTGTGTGATGGTGCATCACAAATCATGATCCACTTCATCGCCCACTTGTCATGGGCATTGTTCCCCATTTACATGCCTGTCTGCCATTAACATGCCACTCATCGCCAAAATCTCTGCCAGCTTCAGTCAGATTTCTGTGGGTACCCGAGGGTATATTTACACAGAACATCACAACAATGAACATGAAGAAGCGTATATGTAAATTGTTGTTGTTGTACATAAGATACCATGAAGCGTATGCATCATTGTTTGTCATTTTGAGTCATATTAAGTCAGTCAGTAAGTCAGTCAGTCAGTCAGTCAGTCAGTCAGTCAGTCAGTCAGTCAGTCAGTCAGTCAGTCTGTCAGTCTGTCAGTCTGTCAGTCAGTCAGCCACCACCTGTCGGAGCACGCTGTTTATGCAATCAGCCTACTTGACATAAATTCAAAGCGAATGTCTTGATTCTCGAACCAGCAACCACTTGACTCACGCATCAAAACTGAATCTTAATGGCAAGTCATGTTTATAAATACACAAATGTTCTGAAACCGCGAACCTTCCGAACTGTGAAAATTGATCTTCGAAATTCCCAGTCTGTCAAACAAAAACCTTCGATGTATTCAGAGTTCCAAAAGTTATTTTCTGTCTATGAATGAAGATTACCAGAATTTTCCAATTTTACGATTCCAAAGAAGTGTCAAAAGTTGCCACATTTTTATCGACATGACATTGGCAACATCGTTAATTACCGTCAATAAACATGTCGTGTCATTGTACGACCATTATTACACGGGGTTTACACCCTCGTTTACACCCCAAGTACGTAGTCCACGTTTCCGGAATACCGCGAACAAGTTAACTTTTATTGTGTCGATGACCTGTCAATGGTCGCTTCCGCTGTAATACTACAAACTGTTTTTGCTAACTTATGTAGTAGAGCTTCCTGTCAAGGCATGTAATTTCCAACCAATTCCATGTACTATATTTACTTCATACACATCATCTGCTAATTTTACTCCGATTTTCTCCTTAACTAGGATTGGCATAAAAGTGCCCTGACTATGTCTAAGATGCTTATAAGTACATACATCGTTTCGTCCAGTGCAACGGAACTACACCCAAGATCGCATTACATTGAATATTACGAGTTGTTCGCACACTTGTCAATAATCTTACAACAACAACACAATAGTTGTTCGTGCTAATAACCGCACTATAAGGGGTTGCTTCGTGTTGGACTCCTCCCACTCATTACCAAGTGCCAATAACAGCATCCTTACTACATTAAATGTTAGGCGGTAGAAGCAGAAACTGTGAGCGGACCTTTGATATATAATTGGCATCAAACTTTCTTACCTGTTTTTTTTTATAATTTTTTTTCACGGGAAATTAGGCGCTTACACAAATCATGTTATTAAGTTACTTTTGAGTGATATTGGTTGACTACAGTAATAATGAACTTCAACTACTACATACATAAGTACAGGTGGCTCAATGTGTTTCTCATCTGCGCCTATCTCATTCATAAATTTACGCCCAAAACGGATGCACTTTTTATCTATTTTTTAGTTGGTGTATTGACCGGATCTCAACCATCTGCAACCCAGCGCATATTAGTAATATAGTGAATATATCGTATACTTTTGTATCTGCATAACTTTAAAATACTAAGTTGAACAGTACCAATATTTTTGCAGTCCACCATTGAAAAGTCCACAATCAAAATATAGAAAACTCCTGAAGTGATTTCGAAAATCAAGATTCAGAAAACTCCGAAAGTACTTTCAAACTCCAACAGAAATGTGCCACTTGACACGCCTGGTCTTCAGGGAGTAACCTCTCCAAAATGCCAGTATCCGGCTGGTGGTATAAATACGGCAAGAGCTTGGTCATCATCGTCCTTTACTATGATCACTGCTCCATGGCCTTACATTCAAGCACGAGATTTCTGTTTATTTTAGACGCCGGCGGGCACTGGAGTGCCAAACCAGCAATGAACCCGACTGCACTCTCAATTCAACCAGCTTCACAGATGTCTAGTCCAGTTTACCATTACTCATTATTTATCTAACAAATCTCAAAGTTGAGCCACTATTATATATTCTATATTCCGGACTCTTGAGATTTCGGGTCGGCGTCAATTTGTGTTTTTGTGATATGGTTATCTGGCAGCAATGTTGCTCAAGCCATAAGCACTCTTCCGTAAGCTAATGCCATTATCGAATGTTTATCCCATTGCCGCAAAATATGACATTTCAGCAAGTCGATCTTTTGGCACGTCAATCAATCAATTAAGCGCTTGTTAGGGCACAAGGAGCCGCCGGCTTATTGAGAAAAGGCGCCAATCAAACACATCTTATCAAATCATAATATCATTTCATCATGATATGCCGAGCCTTCGAGCATGATACAACGGCACAGCCACCTTTGATCAACAAGCCGTTATTGATACATGACTGGCGGCTTATTCACTGACTGACTGATCGCGTCTTGTGTGGTCAGTCAGTCGGTCAGTCAGTCAATCAGTCAGTTTTATGTAGTCAGTCAGTCAATCAGTCAGTTATGTAGTCAGTCAGTCAATCAGTCAGTTATGTAGTCAGTTTGTTAGTCAATCGTCTAATCAATGCTCAAGGCTATCAATTTGCTATTTTTATCTAGGAAACGGTAGCTGAATCGTCATTATCACGTTGTTGCATACATTTCCTTTGTAATATTCCTTGACTTGAATTGAAACCTTTGTTATTGTCTTTGCTTTATAATATTTTATCATTATTTAGATCAATTTTGTCAATTTATAAAACTTCATTCATATTAGTTTTAAAAGGATATTCATAAGGTTCGCTGGCATTCTAAAATACATTCATCAGACAGAATGGCATTCAATTGGACCACCTCCAAATCACCATTCTGTCTGATAAGACGGTCATTGCGAATGATTACGACACCCAGAGGAGTGCCTGGAATGCCACCAAATATATCCGGTAGCCAATATCTCTAATAAGCCATATGTTGGCACCCAATATTTATAACTGTGTTTGTGAACCCGACCAAGAAACCGAGGAATCAGTGGTGGATGAAAAAATCTTAAAAATACTTGAAAAGATATTTTCTTGCAAAACTTTCAAAGTTAAAAATTGTGTCACGTGTTCCAAGTATTGTCGCAAGGTGTTGTATTTTGGGTATGACCAGTTTTTGATGACATTCTGATGAAATCATCATTCGCTTTCCGCAGAATTTTGGGGCAGTTCCTAGCCGTTGTTGGTGAATTAGGATTGTGATCAGGATATTGGTGTTGACAACCGGTGGTGTCTTGGTAGTAGTAATCCAATGGTATGTAGTTGTCATTCATTGACCGATTCACGTACGACTCATTCAAACAGTCATTACGTTGACATAACAAACGCCGGTCTTTTAGAGCCGTCTTCAAGATTTCGATCAATATAGCAATTTTACGCGTTCCTCATAATCACCAGTTGCCACCGTACCAAGTAAACTAATACAATGTTCATTGATGTTTGCGGTAGTGCATCGTTATGAAGCCTATTCCACTGGCATAACAAAAAGCCGACATGAATCCGGGCACCCGTTTACTGCTAACGTTTCGAGTACTCATTATTGCCCTTATCATTACTACACATCATCATTCTCGTTCACACTCGGTCGTAAAAATCAGTCCAATGATCCATACCACAAAAGGTGGTGTTTTCTTACAAAACCGAGAGAACCTGCATTATGGTACATCACTCAATGGTACGTGTACCTCGGAACAAGGGCATGTAGCACGGGTACATTCGTTTACGAGATCACGAGCAAATGGGCTGTTGATTTCTGATGTGTTTTGTACAGTGGGTGGTTGGGTTTTGATTGGTTTATGAGGTCTGAGAATCATGTATGCCAAATGCATTTACAGGATGGTATTTCGGCTCAAGAATATACTGAAGCTCTAATACTGAGAACACGCAAAATACTTGGTTCGTTAACTTAAGCCCGCGGTAAACAAATTATGTCATAAGAAAATTATTCAAACCAATCTTGTCTATTCAAACTTTTCATATCCAGTCTCAACTTATGTAATTTGAGACCGATAACTTGCTAAACAGAACCGCATGGACCTGAAAGTTAGTCCCATGCTATGCCACGTTTATACATGTTTCGTGTCAACGTTGACCCTCACGGAAAACAGATACAGTAGTCATGAAAACAGTATAGTTCAATGACTTTGTTAATACACCATCGTTTTACTCTCATGAATATCTAACAATTCTCGAAAGTAACTTGTGGTCTGTTTTGGATCGCAGCTTGGTGAGTGTAAACAAAGACTGACCCTTCATTATATGTGCCTTTAACTTGGGAATACAGACCCGATGTCGCCACTATATAAACCAGATACTTCCGGTCTTGGAACCCAATGATTTTCTTCGTTCTTCCAATAAAAACCTAAGAACCTCGTAATACTATAATACTGAAACACTCTGTACTCACTTACTAGCATAAAATACATTTCTGATACTTTTTTTCATGGAGTGAAATAGAACATAAATATTTCTCATCCAATAAATTTGGTAACGCCATAAAAAATCTGTAAAGTCCCTTGTCATCGTGGTAAGTAAACCATCCGATGATGTCTAAATCCGCGGTCAACTCTGAAAGGCACAGCCGGTTTCCTGATTATTTATATGTGCGGCCCGATTCGTCTATGGCAATTGTCACATATCTCCGTCTACTTGGCTGAACTCTGGTACCATTCATGTAACTTGAAATCTTGTGGCAGCCGTTGTTACGAATTGAAACTCTATTTGCCAGAAATTTCACTAATTTTCTTGATCCTTTCTCTTTTTATGATCAAACAACAGCCTGGATACATGTGAGCACAAAATGAATTGTGATGAGTACATGACCATATACCCTTACCCACTATGCCTTTGACTCGATACCATTCGTTATACCATGGTAAAGCTGTTTTTAATTTCCTGCCTCATCTCATCAGACCATCTTCTTATTGATAGCAAAATTGCTAAGAGCCTTAAGCAGGAAGCGACCTGCTGAATGAAAAGAGATCAGCTTCAATCAGTCTTTTGGTTTAGGGGCTCGGTCAATCAGTCAGTGATTTCAGTTAGTCAGTCAGTCAGTCATTTCAGTCAGTCAGTCAGCTACATAGTCAATCTCGGTGATGTGTGAAAACAAGACCTGAGATTATATGCAATCAACGCCTTCAATAATGTCGTCACTCGTCATATCATTAAAACAAGGACAAGTGGTGCTTGATTAAGCCATTACGTCGACGGATCAACAAATCGGGTCAACGGTGGAAGAATTCCCTATAACAAGGAAATTGAGATTGAGATACTGTTTCACCTGAGTGGGATTAACCGAGATTGATATTTTCTTGATTCCCAAAAACCTATACAATTCAACGATCCAATAAAACTATAGAAGCCCAGCTTGCTATCCGCCAGATTGCGCGGTGGCGTATAAAGCGGGCTATAGCCTCTTGATTGTGGCTTATTGCCTTAACAAGGTGGCATTCATGTAATCTAAAGGGTCTTTGACCTATGGCTCCAATAATCATAATCATAGACCACACATACCAGTCAAGATGTTTAGTCAACGGCTTATCTGGATCCATGCACGATGACCGCCTTTGACATACACCATAGTTTTCGAAACACCATCGGTTTTCATTCACTTTGTAAAATAGTCAGAGTTTCTCTCAAGTTATACATTAAGTGATACATCCCGGTTTTTTTTCTATTCATCGATTATTACAGACGTAGCTGACTTTCCTTTTGGAACCATTTGGCAGTACCTGAGTTTTGAACCCAAACCCATTCTTGTCCCGAGTCGACGTCTTATGCACCCAGCAATCGCGTCCGCGCTCGTGTTCTCGTAATCCTCGGTATTATACCCCATGTCGTAGCTAATTTATCATGCGCAATGTGTTTGTAATTTATCTGGTCGTTAATCGTCCAGTCACTATGCTTCAATGCATTTCCCCATATGAGTGGTGTACAGAAGTATTTTGCCGAAACATGATGATTTACCAGGCGTAGAAGAAGTATTCACCATTTTATATAAAAAAATTACTGAATATGACGAAGGAGTAAAAGTCCGGGATTGCGTAACGGAAAGAAGTACATGAATCGCTTATCCGCATCCGGGCACCGACGGCATAAGCCATCGTGAAGAACACAAATGTGTACCCTGGTTGGGCAGAAGCACCGGTGGATTATGTACTACGGCACACGAGGTGATTCACCCCATCGATGCCATAGTCTGATCATTGTGATCCGAGTTATCAACTACATGGAGTGTAAAACATTTCCTATTCATGATTGAAGCGTTGTCGTTTTAGGCACTTTATGTAGCTCTCAGCAAAAGAATAACTGTTTCACCAAGAAATAAAAGAATACAGTACGCGCTTTTTCGTATCCTAATATCACAAGCTAAACACCAGATGATATATACAATACAGCATTTTAATTATTTTGGCGATATTTATGTGTTCAAGATGAATGGTCCATGAGTAAGAAGCTCGGGTTTTTCGGCGCCTCCGTTAAACCCTCGGTGTTACGTTATCGTAATTTTGGGCCACTCATTTTCATGCGCCTCATTAAGTTGGTCATAAATGACAGGCGGTTTGAAGAATACCGTCTTGAATCGTGTAATCGGTGTAAGATTTCGTCGGTAAAGATGAGTTGATAGTTATCATTATCAAGTCATAATCATTCCAATAATTGCCTTTTTCAAACCGATCAATTGTTTTGTGTAACGTGTTCGCTTGACAAAATTTAGATCATAAAATGAGGTTTTTTGCAAGAAATTAGTACATCGAAGATGTGGAGTACTCGTCGCTCATTCCATTACGTTTCATTTCCGTTCCATTTGGATGTACTAATGGACTCAGATTAGACCCTTCACATACGTTTTTTGTACAGCAATATTTTTTTGATATTTCGTTCGGGTTATAGTTTCGTTAACGCCCCATTAACTTTTTAAGTCAATGCGATAATTTGTCAGATGTGAAAGCCGATTCTGTGTTTTTTTTACCACATTGCGATTTGTTTTACGGAGCTAATTTTAGATCCCATTTGAATAGCGTTTTTCCTCTAACAACAAAAACAAGCACCAGCGTTATCTTGCTCAATGTTTTATAGCAGCCCAAAATACTACTAATCCACCAAAAACGGCTTCCTTTCACGCATTGGTCATTCAAAAAAACACTCGCACATTTCCGGAGTGGTCGGTAGTTCCGTAGTAGTGGATGCCGGTTTACGGTAGTTCAATTATGCACCGGCTCATTTCAAGGTTTGTATGGTGTTATATACCCCGGGTATGGTGTCCCCAACTGGCACTCATTCAACCACCGGTTGGGCACACTTTCCGGTTGCAGTCACGCTCCGCAACCAACAAAAAAGTACTCGCTTTATAGACTGTTAATGGTTCACAGAAAACAAAGATGTGATTTGTTTAGAGTCTGAAAAAGAAACAATTTCACCCTGTGAGCAGGAATCAAATAGTTTCTCAACTATTCAATCACACCAATTATGATGAACATTGTGTCTGATTTGTGTACTTAAACCAAGTTATGTATCGTCACCGCCTCAATCGCCAACACCAGATACACCAGATCAAATGTTAAATGTCAAACGCAAATAGTCAGAGGATGATGACATCTAAGCTCGATGTCTGCCAACATATCTGAACGCGATTCCGATAGCCCCTTAAGGCTATGAACTCGGCGAGGACTGGCATTTGATGTCCTCTCAATTACAATGCAAACAGTCACTGACTGACTGACTGACTGACTGGTTGACTGACACGAACGGATGTTCGTCAGTCAATTTATGCGAAATCATTGCCATCGGTGATTTGCATAACAGCATTTTTGTTAGATGATTTTTTGTAGGTTTGCTTCATCTCTGATTCGATATGTTATCGTTAATGATAATACACTGACTACCCAATTACGAGCTATTATAATTATGACAGTTTATGATTGATGTCATTATTTATTGATAGTGTAGCTGTCCAACAGCCATAAGTAGAATATTACATGCTGTACTGTATTGTACATATCCGCGATAATCACTGGTAATTTATTTTATATACTTGTTGTGGTATGCACATAAGTTCAATAATGTGATATCTGAATACCAGCTTATTGTTAGATCTATAACAACGATTTGTTGTCCGAAAATAACATGTTTGACTGTTTGAAAGTTGATATGCGAATAGAAAGATCCGATCTACTATACTAATACATCAATATGCGCTTTTTATGTGAATGTTTATTATTTCAGTTGACGTTCACCGCCAAATAAATCCTGCAAATCTGTCAATAAGCCAACGTGAATCAGCTAAACACCACGGACAGCTTTAGGGTCAAATCAGGTCGTGTTCATAAGATTTAGCGGTGCACTACTAAATTTGAGGGTATCACGTGCCAAGAGTCGCATTGCGAGATCCCTTAATTCATGGTTCCTTTCACCTTTGCATCCGGTGTCTTATAAATGGCACATGTCAAAGGTGTTAGTCCATATGGTGCCGATATCTGAACAATACCAAGACAATTTGACAGCCGATTCAAGTCAGTCAGTTATTCCGTCAGTAATTTCACGAATGACTGCCTGAATGACACTCTGAACGTGCCTTTAAAATGATATGGAGTCAGTCAGTCATTTTATGGTGGTTTTATATGATCCAAGACATAAATCATCATCGTATTTATACGGGCCACATATGCCAACAATGAATTGGGGCCCGTAAAAAGTGACGGACCCGCCGCCCCCTCAGGAATTTATTGTCTTCAGTAGCGGATTCAAAAAACCGTCTTTTAAAAAAACGCACATACTCTTTTAGTGCTTCAACTTTTCCGTGACCGATTGATCAAAAGCATCAAATTGGTAACTACTGTTTATATGAAAACTAATGATTGATTTGAGCCTGACTCTCCGTCACTTTAGAGTACAACGGTCGACACATTGTAAACCAAAAGCACATTCTGTTGTCATCATTCTCACTTTTCGTCCGCTAGAGCACATCATAAGTCATTATGCCAATTATTCCTTATTCGCCAGTAAATCATGTCAACTTGCCAAGCTCGTTCAAAATATTGTGACAACAGAAATCATATTTTTAGTTCTAGCGTGTTACATACTGTATTTATTCCTATAGATGTTGTTTTGAACTTACCTTTATCCATAATATCATAAAATTATGATCAATAAGGCATCGTCTTACCTATATTCCATAAAAAACAGTCCTAACAAAACGTGTTGCTCTATTACCCCTCCGTTTCCATAATAGATCAGCTTTGAGCTTTCGTGTGAAGTCATAATTTCATTTGCTCACTCACACAGGCGTGAATTCGGAATGATAAATTTGGTGAAAATCCACGCGCGTGTGTTGTGAATTCATTACAAATTGAGTAGATCTAGTTTTTTGTTCATCAAACCGATCCGCGAGTCTTGTAATGTTTGCCGAGAGGATTTGAAACTTTGAAAAAAAAACACGATTTTTATGCGATTTAACGTTTTCATGACCATAATTTCCAAGCTTTTATCAGCTCATAACGTCCGTTTTTTACTCTTTTTTCTCATTTTATGAGCAAAGCGTTCGCCGAGACGCAGCGGGGATTCGAACGTTAAGAAAAAAACGAACAGACGAAATTTGGCGGCGGATAGAATTCTGCTCCGTTTAGGGAGATTTCTTATAAATTCATAAGTGAAAAAATAAAATACTGTTTTTTATATAATGTTCTCGAAGACAGACGACCATTCATCCTAACAACATAGAGGCTTTGAATGTAAAGGATATACGATAAATGAATGATCATCAATTTGTATTGTAATACGATTTTATAGCTAGATTTGTTCGAACAGCAGCATCATAGAAAATTCGTACCAAATAAGATGTACGGTTGGGCACCGCCCACTGAGTGCAATAAATCGAACCCAATTAGAGTATTTTTATTTAAGTTTTTCTAGTTTTAGACGCCAAATATTCAAGTGACATTTACCAGACAAAAACCCAGGATGGACTGATGATTTATCTCTGATTATGTCCGTCTCATTCAGAGTGTTTGTGCCAAATGAGCTTTTTAACTGTAGCAGTGGACGGAACCAATTTGGATGTTCATATTATAGAATATATTGATGTACTGTTTCATATACTTACACACTTCCTGTATCTAACTCACACTGAGTTACCATACAGCAGACAACAGCGTTTTCCAGTCTGTGACAATCAAAGTTATTTAACTCCTACATTATAGAATTAGTCAAACAAGCATCCTTTCAAACAGCTCCTCTTTCAAGCACCGCCTGTCGATCATACCGGTGACTCGGACTGAAAGTTGACAGAACGGCTGCTTATCTGATCATTATGCATTTTATCCATTCATCTTCATAAAAATAGTTCATGCATTGCACATTTATTCACATATTTCATTTCTGTATTCCACAAATTCCAATAAATTTAATGTGTCGAAATATGTAACTTGATTTCAGAAGGTGATCCGATGATGCCACCACTATTATTCCTGGTGACCACGATCACGCTAACTGGCATGACCGACCAGTCGTTAGTCGAACCATCAAATGGATGTCCACGGCAGTGCACTTGTGCAATAGATTCTGGTTGGAACAACTTAGTGTTTCGCTTGCTGATATTTCACCCAACTATGAACTTAGGTGTACATATTGTATTTTACGTAAACTAGGCTAATCTAAACTGATTTGTAGTCAGGCGACAGATGCGCCAAACCCCGACAAAGAAAAGCCATGTTTTCTGCAAACAGTGGAATTGTCTCAGGTCACATATTTATAACCGGGATCTTGTCAGGCACCTACCGAACGACGGTCCACTGCGACCAGGGCGGCATCAACGACCACAAACTCGGCAATCTACTTGGAGACATCCGACGGGACGTTCAGTCCATTTGTATCGTCGGACCTGACGACCAACTTGACAAACATCCGAATCGATTCTCGTGGACGATGGACTTTGGCAAGTTTGGCAGTCTTAACGAACTGCATTTACCGAACAATGGAATCGTTGGACTGGGCAAAGGTTGGACTGTTGTTACTGTTGTTGTTGCTGTTGTTGTTGTTGTTGTTGTTGTTGTTGTTGTTGTTGTTGTTGTTGTTGTTGTTGTTGTTGTTGTTGTTGTTGTTGTTGTTGTTGTTGTTGTTGTTGTTGTTGTTGTTGTTGTTGTTGTTGTTGTTTTAAAAACATAACGTTTGCATTTAACCTATGTAATTCAGGCGCCTTCCGTCGTCTTCCCAAACTACTCTGGCTCGATCTCTCCCACAACAAAATCAGCTTTGTCGATGTATCGACATTTTTCGGCGCCGACTCACTGGAACATTTGGACCTGTCGGCAAATACGCTGAATGTGGGCGGGTTAACGTCGGGCACGTTCAAGTTAGTCATTGATTTTGTTGAAATTATTTAATGACATGTGAAATAATTAGCCAACAAATGAGTGATTGTACTGTACTTCAGACACCTGAACATGCTCCGATGGCTCTCACTGGCCAACAACAACATCACCGAAGCACCACGAGGCCTGTTCGGTGGAGGACCACTTCTAGAAACCTTGGATCTGAGTGGAAATCGGCTTACTGTAGATGCCATCAGAGACCTACTGAGCGATGCCCCTTATCTGCTGCATTTATCATTGGCAAACTGTGGACTCACTGATCTGCCGCAGGTGAGTGAATGAGTGAGTAAGTGAGTGAGTGAGTGAGTGAGTGAGTGAGTGAACTAGTGAAAAGAAAAATAATCGAATGATTGTCAATTCAGGAGATCTTCTCGTCAGTACCACGTCTTCAACGACTGAATCTGGGCGGCAACAACCTGGGTGGAATACCCACGTTGGCATTACTGCCACTCAGGTCAGTCAGACAGTTTGTTAGGCAGTCAGTCAGTCAGTCAGTCAGTCAGTCAGTCAGTCAGTCAGTCAGTCAGTCAGTTGGTTAAGTTTTATTCCGGACTGTATCACGTATGTATCAAAAGTTATCATGTACACAATATATTAAAAATCTGCAGACAACTATCCTCACTGGAACTACACTCTAATGGAATCACCCAAATCCCAGAGCATGCGCTGTATGGCGTTAATGTGTTCGAACTGGACCTGTCACATAACCTACTGGGATTGTGTTATGGGTTTGTTATATAAACTCATTCACTCACTCATTCACTCACTCACTCATTCACTCACTTATCCACTCACTCTCACACTCACTTATTGTACTCATTCGCTTAACAGTGACGTATCGGACGGTCGTCAAACATACAAGACCAATGGCGTGGATGCCAGGGCTTTCTGGGGCTCAAATCTTTCAACCATCGACCTTTCGCACAACAAATACAGTGAATTCGATGCCGCTTTGTTGGGTGATGCCCAGAAAACAGTGAAGATACTCAAACTTAATGGGAATCCTTTGAGAATATTGGATGTTAAGCAGGTTCGCTATTATTGTTGTTGTTATTGTTGTTTTTGTTGTTGTTGTTATTGTTTTTGTTGTTGTTGTTGTTGTTGTTGTTGTTGTTGTTGTTGTTGTTGTTGTTGTTGTTGTTGTTGTTAATGTACATACACGAGTTAATGTTGTAGACTACGGGCATGCAGCTCACGGCACTGCACATGTCCGACTGCAACCTCAAGTCCATACCTGCCCACCTACCACCGTCCCTACGCGATCTGATCATGCTCAACGTTTCCCACAATCAGCTGACCAGTTTAACCTCAGACGTCATCAATCAGTCACCCCTGATCAGGGTCATTGATGTTTCATATAACATGATCCGTGAAATTGCGGCCACCACATTGAAGCTTGTGGATTACAATCTGGACACGTTGTTGATTGAGGTTAGGGAGAGAACGAGCTAGTGAGTGAATGAGTGACGAGTAAGTGAGTGAGTGAGTGAGTGAGTGAGTGAGTGAGTGAGTGAGTGAGTGAGTGAGTGAGTGAGTGAGTGAGTGAGTGAGTGAGTGAGTACCATCGATTTCTAGGGCAACCCTCTCGACTGCCACTGCCACGTGATGCCACTACAGGCGTACTTACGAAAGCAACAGATCAAGCAACATCAGTCTCCGACTCAGGTTAGCCATCTCCACCCGCTCACTCACTCACTCACTCACTCACTCACTCACTCACTCACTCACTCACTCACTCACTCACTCACTCACTCACTCATGCCCACAGGTCTCCAACACCCATTGTGCCAGCCCATCCCAATTCACGGGCATCCCCGTGACATCAATCTCGACGCCACCCGACTGTGCCGTCCTGTTCGGTGCCTCATCGGGTCTGACACAGAAGTCAGAATTGGGTATCCTTGGAGCGATGGCGACGATAGCCTGTCTGGTAATCGGCATAATCATCGTGTTCATCTATGTGGCCAGGACTTGGCGTCGCAAGGGTGTCTACCACACCAGAGAACTGCATGGCAGTCACACCAATCTGTCGTCCAACTCAAGTCACGATCAGTACGACTCGGGGAAGAGACATCAGAGGCATGTGTTTGTGCCACATCCCGGCAGTGTCAAGGATGGGGCACATGAGAGGTTGTTTTGAATGTAACTGTATTTGAAATTATGTGGTAGACACTTTGGCATTGAGCAAACAATGAACAACTTCACTAGTCACAACTACATACACATCTACATCTTTACCACAACTGAGTGAAACTGCCCACTTTTTGGTGCAGAGTGTCTGCCACCAATGATTCTCAACTTTTAAGATCTCAATTCGCAATACTTTGCCAAACAACCAATTTGCGATGCTGGTCAAACTACAGTACGTATGTTTTAGGATACATGGTAACTAAGCGAGTTTTATATAGGGACAATAGGACATATTAGTTAACGTACAAGCTTAACTGCTTGAACAATCAACGTATTCTACGCTATGGTTCATAAAACGAAAACTTTTTCTTATAATGCTTTCACAACTAGGCGACTATTTCAGGCTTAACTAAGCCACAATTTCAGGCGCACATCATCCATATCAGTGCAAGTTGGATCCTGGATCCTACCCACTAATGGTAATAATAATGGTGTGTTTAGAGAGAATATAATCCCAGAAGAGGTAGATGTTATCATGGACCCTTTAGATTACCTAACCGTAGATGTCAGCAGATACTGTACTGTGATCGAGAGATTTTAATTAACAATGGGTTATTATTATTACAGATTTAATCTAAAAAGGCACGTATAGCTGCACTGAAATGATTAGTGGTGTATATGTTCCATGAATGAATTTCAATCTGAGAATAGCGCTAGTTGCCGCCAACAACTCCCCACTGGTGCTAAAGATGAACCAAATAATTATTAGTAGAATTATTTTAGAAAATACATGTACCTCCATAGTTTGGCTAGCAAACCAAATTGGTTCGTTTGAGATTACTATCGGTGAGATTTTTTATGTAAATGTAAAATTTACTTGGTTACGTTTCGCTGTCCGTGAGAGCTCAACTTTCTGGAACACATGACAAAATTACTGCAGATCGAACATTTCACCAGTGAATTGAACTCAAAACGGCGTAACTAAAATACCATTTGGAAACGGCTGTCGTTCAGAGATACAATAAAATTATGAACTTTTTATACAAGATTCCATAAATTAAAAAGTGTTAAGAACCTACAGGTTTCTTCGTCAACCGTTTTTAAATGGATTATGAGGTTTTTGGTGACGTGGCTGGTTTCTCAGGGACGTTTACCTAACCAGCATACGGTTTCCCGTTGACATTCTAGTCGTTTTGTATATTACTATCTATTATAATGCGGTGATAAATGTCTTGGTATAAGTGAACAAAATTTTAATTGTTATTATACTGAGGGAATTACTACACGAGACATTTAACACGCAGCAAATACAGCTTTACCACGAAAAATAAGTATGTATATTTTATTAATCTTGTTCTTGTTATCAATGATTTGCGTCCAAAATTTGTGATCCTGTACAGAGCATGAGTGTTGATCCCAGAAATTGATATGACTTTGCTAATTTTTGCTTTCACGATTGATGATCTTTACAATGATGATGATTATTATAATATTTGTACATGTTGATGAAATGAACTATGATACTGAAGCCCTTGACTGAATCTCGTATGTACGCTGAATCGCGAAACGCTTACAAAAAGTGTCTTGCTCATCTGACTCTAATAGATAAGTACACGTTTTTACGAAAACCGATGATTCAAAGACCCGATCCATATAAAAAATAATAATAATTAGTAAACAATAAGTAATAAAAGAGACAAAAAATGGGTCAAACCAACCATTCCGAGCGTAAAATAGTTGTAGAAGTAGTCTGTGTGCGGGGCATCGCTGAATCTGCCGACACCTGATGGTCGATGAATGCGCATCTTGTCTTCCGACTTGTAGAACACCTTGTCAGGGGCGCCGAGCGCAGACGATACGATCTGATTGATTGAGTGAGTAAGTGAGTGAGTGAATGAGTGAATGAATGAGTGAGTGATTGAATGAGTAAGTGAGTGACGATCGTAAGACTTACTCGTTCGTGACTGCCGAACATGAGCTGTTTTGTCAAGGTTTGTATGTTGCTCATATCACTAGTGCGTGTCTTGAGACCTTAAATGAAACACTGTTAACAACAACAACAACAACAACAACAACAACAACAACAACAACAACAACAACAACAACAACTTCAACAACAACAACAACAACAACAACAACAACAACAACAACAACAACAACAACAACAACAACAACAACAACAACAACAAACCTTCAGCCGTATATGTGACCTGAACACCGTGAATACTTCCATCGGTGTCTGTCATTGTTCGCACACTTTCGACATGAATGCCACCATTATAGCAATAGATTGGGACTGGCGGTGCTCTGTAAACTAAATGACGTAACGTAATAAGTCACAAAAATTGAATACTGCCAACCGACCAAAACTTTTCAAATATTAATGTTTCTTCTTGAAAGAACAGAACGGTATATGAATCAGTTTACAGTATTCAGCTCAGCTTTCCCCCCGCATTATTACCAGGAGTGGCAAACTGAACCGTGAACCAACAGAGCGTCATGCAGCGAGTTTCCGGCATAAATGGACATTTTCGAGGTAACGGGTGGCGCACCATCAGAGAATTGGAGTGATCCGAGACCGGGCGCGTATCCGGGCTGAAAATTGTGAGACATTATCGAGATGCTTGGGGGTGATTCAGGGATGATTGCACACTTTATAATTTCCACATTAACATGATGATTGGAAGTTGTGAACGTAATTATTTCACCGTTTCACTTAATTTTTAAGCAGCTCTACCAAAAGAATATACCATGGTCACAGTAATAACTATAAACGGGGTACAAAATTAATTATGATATTTCTGTTCTGTGTTTCTGGTTAAGTTTCGCCCACCTGTACTTTATTAGCAGTCGGGAATGTGAATCCCAGTCCTCGCCAGCTGAGCACATAAACCTGTTGTTTCGAGTCGTACACTGAGAAATAATGTAAAGCCTATCCTCGGATTCTCCCTGCCAGAAGGAACACAAAATATTTCACCACTGAAACATCACTGAAGGCGACAAAACGTTTCGAACAAGTGAACGTTCGGATAAATGAAATAAAAAAACTACCAAAAAAGTTGTTGAAATTTTTTTGTTTATTTTTTGGGAATTTTTATTCTCATTGTATAGATCTTGTTTCGCTGATTTTTTTCATGTGCTTTTCATGGAAATATGTTGATTTTTGAAAGGTTAAAATAATTTTCAAAGTTTAATTGAAAATCTTTAAAAACATTTTTAACCTATCAATATTCAACGTATTTCCATGAAAAGCACATGAAAAAAATCAGCGAAACAAGATCTATACAATGAGAATAAAAATTCCCAAAAAATAAACAAAAAAATTTCAACAACTTTTTTTGACAGTTTTTTTATTCATTTATTCGAACGTTCACTTGTTCGACACGTTTTGTCGCCTACACTGATGTTTCAGTGGTGAAATATTTTGTGTTGCTTCTGGCAGGGAGAATCCGAGGATAGGCTTTATTATAAAAGTGAAGTATGCCTATAAAGTGACAGTGTGATTGCTTGATTGCGTACTGATTGACTGACTGACCGACCGACCGACTGACTGACTGACTGACTGACTGACTGACTGACTGACTGACTGACTGACTGACTGACTGACTGACTGACTGACTGACTGGCTGACTGACTGACTGACTGACTGACTGACTGACTGACTGACTGAAGACTGACTGACCTCCAGGATGTGTTGCACCGAAGCACTGCTCAATCTTGGCTACAGTGGCCGGCTCACTCGGAACGGAGAAACGACTGGAGCTGCAAAACAAAAAATTAGCAGCTGAGTAAATCAGTTGGTCCATAAATTAATTATTATATCTGTCAATCGGCTAAAAATGACTAACCAATAACGTAGCACAACGTTGGAGAAATCGATCACTTCGATTACCTGCGTGAGTTACTGAGTGAACGATTCAATCTGAGTAAGTGAGTATATACAATGGGTGAGTGATGGAGTGATGGAGTGAGTGAGTGAGTGAATGAGTGAGTGAGTGAGTGAGTGAGTGAGTGAGTGAGTGAGTGAGTGAGTGAGTGAGTGAGTGAGTGAGTGAGTGAGTGAGTGAGTGAGTGAGTGAGTGAGTGAGTGAGTGAGTGAGTGAGTGAGTGAGTGAGTGAGTGAGTGAGTGAGTGAGTGAGTGAGTGAGTGAGTGAGTGAGTGAGTGAGTGAGTGAGTGAGTGAGTGAGTGAGTGAGTGAGTGAGTGAGTGAGTGAGTGAGTGAGTGAGTGAGTGAGTGAGTGAGTGAGTGAGTGAGTGAGTGAGTGAGTGAGTGAGTGACTTAGTGACTGAGTGAGTGAGTGAGTGAGTGAGTGAGTTAGTGAGTGAGTGAGTGAGTGAGTGAGTGAGCGAGCTATGTACTTTGAGACGTTGATTCTTTGCATCGAACACGAGTCGCACTCCTTGCTGTGAAAGGCCGATGATGATGTCATGGTTTGTGGGATCCTGAAAACAAACTTTAACTGATGAATGATTGAAGGAATGAATGGATGGAGAAATGAATGAATGCATGAATGAATGAATGAATGAATGAATGAATGAATGAATGAATAAAAGATGTATGACCTCACTGGAGTACAGCAGCTCGACACCGCGTATTTGCCTGTTCACTCGGTTGATGCAGGTAATCGCATGGCAGATGGGCATTCCTGTATGAAATGAACATACTTTTATGTAAAATAACAAACATACTTTTATGTAACAGACATACTTTTATGTAACAAACTTGTTTGCGCAATTATAACACCTGTATTGTAATACTGTATTAGATTATTTTGTCTGCACTGGGCTAAACATTCTTATTCAGCTACTGTACAAAACAATATTTGAGAGCAAATAAATTATTTGTGACTAATAGTTATTTTAGCTTTGAAAGATTTGATTAATAAGCCAACCCAGCAGGAATTCGCAGTGCTCATTGCGTAGTGCCGTCTCGGGAATGACTTCGAATTCGACGATCATGTTTGTGGTTGTTTTCTGAAAATGACTATCAATCTTTGAACGTCCATTTAACTTACACTTGAACGGGTCGATTCAAAAACTACGAAAGTTGACTCTATTGTACTTAATTAGGGCTAGAGTGTACCGTTACAAGCAAAGATTGTTGAGTTAAAGGATGAGATTGATTCTATAATAAAAAGCAATACTCTAAGAGATGAAATAATCGCATCAAATACCGTTAATTTTACTTTAGATTTGAGCTGATAGGATACTTCATCAGTACTTTCGGTCACTCCTAATCTTACGGTAACTACTATGAAATCAACTATCGATTGACATAAGCTAACCAAAAAACATAAAGGTACAGTAAAGTGTTGTTGTTGTACATTCAGTCACGAGGACGCCATCAGCTGTGTATTGCGTGAAACATCAGGTTATGGGCAAGTAAGCGTGACATGCAGTTGATTCACGCGTGCAGCAGTCACAGCAGTTTGCCCCCACGGAATGTGCCATAAGGTGGGTGCTCCCCCCTTTTGACAAATATTTTGAATTCCGATACTAAAAGCCTATCAGAGAGTTAGGTGAGTTGGCGAGAGAGTGAGAAGGGAGTTACCGAGTGTCTGTTGAGTGGGTGAGTGAGTGAGTGAGTGAGTGAGTGAGTGAGTGAGTGAGTGAGTGAGTGAGTGAGTGAGTGAGTGAGTGAGTGAGTGAGTGAGTGAGTGAGTGAGTGAGTGAGTGAGTGAGTGAGTGAGTGAGTGAGTGAGTGAGTGAGTGAGTGAGTGAGTGAGTGAGTGAGTGAGTGAGTGAGTGAGTGAGTGAGTGAGTGAGTGAGTGAGTGAGTGAGTGAGTGAGTGAGTGAGTGAGTGAGTGAGTGAGTGAGTGAGTGAGTGAGTGAGTGAGTGAGTGAGTGAGTGAGAGAGTGAGTGAGTGAGTGAGTGAGTGAGTGAATGAGTGAGTGAGTGAGTGAGTGAGTGAGTGAGTGAGTGAGTGAGTGAGTGAGTGAGTGAGTGAGTGAGTGAGTGAGTGAGTGAGTGAGTGAGTGAGTGAGTGAGTGAGTGAGTGAGTGAGTGAGTGAGTGAGTGAGTGAGTAAGTGAGTGAGTTGGTGAGTGAGTGAGTGAGTGAGTGAGCGAGTCCATTCCACAGTAGTGGGGTTTCGGAAGATCGGATGGATAATGATTATCTTGTGAAAAGTGTTTTTATGATATAAGAATATGAAACCAGGTTGTTACAAATTTAGGTATAAGAGTCGATAATGGGGCCCACCTATAACTATCGATATAAGGTATATATAACTAAGTGAAAGGTACATGGGTATGTAACTGGCCATGGGGAATCCAAATCCGGTGTCAGATTTGAGATTGGGTGAAGGGATTAACCGGATATAACCGGATTTCAGTCATCATGTGTGGTTTTCGGTCTATATTTCTATTTTGAAGCACTTTACGATGTAACCACTGCGAAATTCGGATTCAGCGACCTCGATTACCCTATGGAGGAAACATTTAGCTTTATATTTGATCGATCGAGCTTGATATAACAGATAATCCATCATACGGATCGGATAATCAAATGCCCTTTAAACGGTTAAATACTTGTGTTACCACTCTGATTCAGATGAATTCGCGTTGTAAATGACCTAAAACAGATGTTTAGCTGTTTTCATCAGTTTTGTAGTGTTTTTGAATTTCACTACCGTAACCCTAATTTTCTTACGGTACCTTTCCTTAGCTCATTAAAATAATTACCATGTGCCAGCTGCAGTAAATGAAAATGCATGAATTGCGGGGGACTCATCAGTAAATATGTACGATTTGGAGAGTATTGATCAGAGCTCCGCTGTCCGACACTCCGAATATAATTTTTCCCCTCTCTTTGGGTAAATTGCCTCTCAGTTTCGTCAGTTCACTCATTGACATGGAATGCACTGATTTGCTATGCTGTATCTTGCTTGGCTTGTGTTTCTTGCTGAATGAGTAACACGTTTTTTCATTTCAAACTGTTATCACCAAATCATAAACTATTTGTTTTGTCAGTTAACTATCCGCGCAAATTCCCACCCGCGTCTCACGTCCCCCACTGGCGGACGAGCTAACCCTCAAAAAGGAGGTGAATGATGCCAAAAAGGTGAAACTAACAGTTTTGCAGTTCTGACTGTTCATCTTCACCTTAAATAGCAGTTTCTACTTTTTAAACAGTCAAAGAAGCGTTTCCGTTCCCTTCTCGTCCTCTATTACATTCACGGCACGGGTGGATGAGTAAATTCACAACAGGAGGGGTGGCGTATTATAAACTACTAGTTTTATCTCCACCATACATTCAAAATGTTTGAAAAGTACTTGTTTTTTGTTACCCCGAAAGTAGTTCTTAAGTTAATAATATAGATTGTTTTCGTCCACATCATCACTTCATCATCGACTTATGTACATATATGTATGTATTTAACGAGCCAGCTGCCAGCTGATTATTACTGCCAGCCTGCCAAGGTCATTCTCAGATCATGACTCCCTTGCGTTGTTATCTATGGCATACATTCCAATTATATTCATGTTTTCTATGGTATGCCATTCTCAATTAAACACGGAACCGAATTTCAAAAAACCCGCATTTTCTTTTCTTACGATTTTTCCTTACATGTTTGAACAAATGCCAAGTGATGGATGTACTAAACACTCCTGTTCCATCTACGAGTAATCTGACACATTAAAGTCTTGAACAAGGAAACAGGCGCGGATGTCAGTTCAGTCTGCTAACCAATTGAAAATGCAATCCGGATTTTTTATGGTTACTGGATGGCTTGAATGACTGATTGAATGACCATTGGATAACCTTGAATCTTACATCATTTACCACACGTATGTATGTATGTACGTACATATATGTACACAACCCCTTATCCTGAGCATTAGTTCCGTGTAATAAAATGCATGTTTTTGATCGATAGTAATGATTTCCTTTTTCACGTTTTCTGCATAGTTTTTTTTAATTCAACTTACAGAAGGATCAACATTTTCGTTCCCTTTAATCCGCTACTGCTTGAATTCGGGTTACGGTAGCTGGTCTCATTCATACGGCGGACGAGCTAATTCAAAACAGACGATAAATTTCTCGAGCAAAGGTGAATCAGCAATCATTAACATCCCAGAGATGAAATTGTACTTTTTGAAACCATTAACAGGGGGGATTACACTTTTCACCCATCCTTTTCACCCGCTAGTGGTTACTTGTGTAGGTACATACAGAATACCTAGTCAGTCATTGATTTAAGCATTTTCTTGCATCAAACAATGATATCATCAATACATCAAAAGAAGGCCAATCTTGCAAAGAGAGGGGAATTTGGCATAAGAAGGGAATTTTCTGCCAATTCTATCGTCTTTGGGGGAATTCCCCTCCAATTGGAGCGTTGGATCATCCGCCATTATGCGTTGTTACCGTAACCCAATTGTTAGCCGCAGCGGATGGTTCTTAGTAAAATGAGTTCGTTGGCTTATCATAAACTATAGTACAGCTCGGAGAAATATAATTTCGAAAACCCTAGAATAACTGTTTCAAAGTTACAGAGAATTTTGCTCTTTCGCCACTAAAACCTCTCGCCACTGATTGTGGGGACCACTAGCGGACGAGAAGTGGAGAGAAAAGTGGAATTCCCCCCTCTTTGACGTTTTCAAAAAGTTGAATTCGTTCCTTAAAGTGTAGGTAAAATGGTTTAATTTATGTGAATTCCCCCTCTTTGGGATGATTCCCCTCCCTTTGGAGGATTAGTTCGTCCGCTAGTGGTGGGGACAAATAATTATGGGGTGTGAGCACTAGCGGAAGAGGGAGAGAAAGGGAAGGGAAAATAGAATATTTTTTTTGGCAGTTTCAAATAATAGTTTAAATAATAGTTTCAAATAATAATGTTTCTTAAGGTGTAGGTAAAATTATTATATTTCCGCCAATTTCCCCTTCTTTTAAAAAATCTCACCGATTTAGGAGTTTGGCTCGTCCGCCAGTGAGTCGAGATAAAAAGCGGCACCTTTCTCTGTATTTTATCGAGAATGAGACAATTTTTTGTGTTTATGCCACCTGTATGTAATTGTGTTATTGCAATTGTAAATGTAATTGTTTTTGCCTTCCAAATATTCATGCATATCGTGATTTTTATTAAATGAACCAACGACTCAAAAAATTCTCAGTTAGCAAGAGCAATTTAGGTTAGTTTACATCATAATTTGGGTTGTATTGGGGTTGTATTGACTAATGAGATGACTTTGCCAGACTGTCAATAATCATCTGCAGTGGTGGATTAGTAACATGCAGCAGATGGTGCAAAAATGAAAAACAACAACTAACCGTCAACCAGCAACGGATTCACGTTGAAATTCAATGGCTGTGTTAACATCTTTAGTCCTACATACTATATTTTCCCCGGTTACCACCCGCTACAATGTCAGTCATTCGGTTGCCAGCACAAGCGAACGAAAAAAATGAGGAAAAGTGGAAATCTCCGTCTTTGGTGGTGTCAAAAATAGGTTTTTGGTCTTCGATGTGTAGATGAAACGGTCTGATTCTAGACATTTACCCTTTGGATAGATAACCCTCCTTTCGTATGGAAGATCGACTCGTCCGCCTGTCGTTGCATGTCGAGCATTCATGGAGCGGACGAGCACGAGACGAATAAGTAAAAGCAAATTAGCCAGTGATAAGTTAAAAGAGGAAAACCAATTTTTACATGTGAATGATGGCGAAAATATTTAATGAGTTCATTTCTTCTCTGCCAACTTTGTTCGTCCGCTACTGAAACGTCTCAGACTATCGAGTGCCATTTGACTGTTTTATTATCATGATGACAGACAGACGAACAAAATAATGTTTTCCCTCAAGTTAGGGAGCCTCAAGCCCTTTATTTATTAAACGAAATGATATTCAGAACTGTTAATCATAAATATACAAACACATACATAATTCCCGGTCAACCAAGCCAACCATCTTACGCTAAAACGTCATTTGATGAAACTCTGGGGGAAATTTTCCCCAAACAGTGGGTTTTCCCATAAAAAATTAGTTCAGATATTCTTCATAAAAACGATATTTCAAATTCGAAGATGAGTCAGTTATTCCCAAACCGTATATATGAACGTTTAGCCATGTACAGCGCGCGTGTGGACAATCTGTTAAACAACTGTTAGGGAATGGATTACGGTAGCTATTTAGGTTACGGTATATACTGCTTCGGAATAATCTATAAACAACCACCAAGGGGTAATCGAGGTCGCTGAATCCGAATTTCGCAGTAGTTCTATCGTAAAGTGCTTCAAAATAGAAATATAGACCGAAAACCACACATGATAACTGAAATCCGGTTATATCCGGTTAATCCCTTCACCCAATCTCAAATCTGACACCGGATTTGGATTCCCCATGGCCAGTTACATACCCATACACCTTTCACTTAGTTATATATACCTTATATCGATAGTTATAGGTGGGCCCCATTATCGACTCTTATACCCAAATTTACATAAAACTTTGTTGTTTTCACGATATATTTTATATCGAGATTTATGAAACGTTGATAAATGTTTTACGAAACTCTTTTTACATTCTGTACTCCAAAATAAAGTTTTTGGACCGACACTCTTGAGTAAAATATCATTATAAAGTTTGATGTCATGACAGTATCAAGCATGGTCATAAAACAGAATCCTCAAAACCGATTTTGCATTTAGGTTTTCGTATAAAGGTCAAAGACAAAAAAAGATTGACTTATATTCATGGAGAATAAATTACTAATTCAATCACTCGTCATGCAGACAATCATGCACATCACACGTACTCACTCACTCACTCACTCACTCACTCACTCACTCACTCACTCACTCACTCACTTACTCACTCACTCACTTACTCACTCACTCACTCACTCACTCACTCACTCACTCACTCACTCACTCACTCACTCACTCACTCACTCACTCACTCACTCAACTCAACCAATCACTCACTCACTCATTCACTCATTCACTCATTCACTCACTCACTCACACACTCACTCACTCGTTCGTCTTACAGAAAAATGCAAACATAAGAAGTTTCCCATGAGGGAAGAGTAAAAAAAACAGAAAGTAGACGAAACATGACTATTTAACAACGCAATTGGGGGAATCTACTCTTTATCATCAGTTGATGTGTTGGATATACGAGAGTCCAATCAGATTAAACCACATTTAGTATATTCACTCGTCAAGAACTTTAAAGTATGAAAAAACGGGCAATTCCAGATTGTTCAAGACCATTATGTCAAGAGTGGTAATGATAACGAATTTGGTTACGATTACACTTCATGATGGGAAAACAATCAGTGGGGCATCATCCTTTACAATGACAATCGGATTCATTCTTGTCACCTGATTATCTGTGGTAGGGTAATTCGTTATCACGAATTGCAAATTTAAAGAAATATTTGTAAGAATAGATGTTTGTCCGAACATAACAATAAATACGCGTTTACAGAGCTGAACTTTTGAATGGGCTTGATTGGCATATTTGAAAATTGCGGGGCAGTTTTTTGTCAGAATCCTGCATTCGACTTTTTTCTTTTGAATTCACGAAGAGACTAGGCTAGGCTATCTCCTTTCTTAACGTACAGTCTGTGTTCGGAACTAAGCCGAAGCCGTACAAACAATCAAATTACTATTTTATAGCTAAATGTTGGGTCGCACAAAATAATGCTGCAGTCTTCAAATATGCGATTGGGCTTGGTTCATTTGCGTAAGAAGTGAATGTTTTTTGGATGGTCCACAATATGAAATCGGAAGGATGGAAAGCCGAGCTTTTTAGACCACTATTTTGCGGTGCTATCGATCTCAGGTGGGGCATAACAATTGGGTTTCAGTGTGGACTTGTTATGCTAAAGCTTTTTCTTTAGGGAACGGTTCAGGCACTCAAGCCACAAGCGAGCCCACTAGCGGACGAGATGGAGTGGGAGACGTTAAATTCATTCCTTTTTGACGCAAAATGTAGAGTTACCTTTTTAAAGTGTAGGGAAAATGGCCTACAAACTACCAACACCCCTCTTTGACGGAAATCCCTGCCTTTGGAAGATTAGCTCGTCTGCACAAACCCAAACCCTTCCTGTACTCCAAGCTTGAATTGGAGCCAATTCATACTCGGCGTCCCAATGTCGCAAGTTCCAGTAAAACAATTGCACAAACGCTTCCGAGTATAAAGTATGCGCAAATAAACTTTCGTTTTTAATGTTTCCAATGAGAACATTTCCAAAGATTTTTTGTCCAGGTGATTCCGCTGACAAACGTCCTGTTCTTTATGGATGGACGGCCGACCGTCAATAATCAAGTATAGCTCGGTCAAGATACCTTGTTACTAAATGTTGCTCTGAGAACTTTTTACAGAGCAATTTTTTAATTGGGCACATCTATTAGTATATTGAGATTGACCACACGGAATGTGAAAAGTTGAAATTTTTCTCAAGTTTGAACGCGCCCTCAAATTTGAATGCTCGCTAAAATTATTACGGTATTATATTTATCTTTGAGTAACAAGAAACTCAGTCCAAGCTTTAAAAGTTCACGAACAGTAAAATTTCGAGCAACCGAACAGATTCCGCAAATCCTGTTCACAAGTGTAAGTTCGAACAACTAAACGCATTTTAATTCAGAGATTTAGTCCGTAAGCAAACTTATCTTCACGATTTTTATGATAAATAATAAAAATTATAATTTATTCTGAATAATTATTATTTATATTATATAAACAATATGTTCCTTAATTCTAAAGTATGCTCGTAACGACGTCATTGCCGTCAGTTACCATCACAACTAAAGGTGATCGTATTCTGTGCTCGTGGAGACGGCTGGCTGGCGGAAATCTCTGACTTAAGAGAAGGGTTTTGTTGACAATCGTCATTTTGCACTTACCTTTTTCATGATTTTTTGTTCAATTCATTTTTTGTGAAAATTGCTGACGGCTAATTCTGTCACAAAAGTGGATTTTTATGAGATAAAAACCAGTGACAATGCCGCGCGATCTCACAATCCGAGTGTTGTTTTAAATATCGCTGATGTTCGCGCGTCTTCCACAACTTAATGTTTTATTTATGTAGTGCACTTTCGATGTTTCAATGCACTACTAGACTTGCGCGGCAATGGCTTCACAGGCTCTGGTGTGACAGGACAGACCTGCTAGCCTATAGTCAATGTTAGATTAAGATAAAAGCAACGGGCTAATATCCTAATTAGTCAAATTCGGTTGTTATTGGTTCAACCAATAAGAATCAGGTCAACGGTTCTGATCTTATGATGTTGACTGTCAATACCGATCAATAAGAAACAATACGTTTTGTTCTTATGATGCCGATGCACTCAAACAGATGTTTCTGTTTCTCTGAATTCGCACAGGAATAGTTCTGTGGATTCGAGTGCATGTAATGATGATTCTCCACGAGGGTTTGGGTTCTGTCAGACCTTACTAGAACCGAATGAGGTAGTTCTAGTACAGCTGATTCGCAGATGAATTAGCTGACGGTGATGGTGGTAAATGACAATGTCCGTCTCAGAAGCTGAGCCGTTTAGAGTCAGATATCCGTCAATTCCAGAATGAGTTATTGTGTTTTTATTACATGAAAAGTTATTGACCGTTTTTTAGTTATGTGTGATTGATTATATGAAAAGTTTTAAGACCGTGATTACTTTACGTCCAATATATTTATATTTTAGAGAAAGAATTGGACGATATTTTTTCCAAAAGATAAAACCCACGTTTAACCGAATATTTTAGTTGAATTTGGATTCATAGATCCAAAAATAATCCCACATTAATGTGCGTCATGAATTCAGGAATGAGTTGAAATGGAATATGCAAATGCAAACAAGTTATATGAAAACGATTTCAAAGTGACATTTTAAATGCATGATGATGTATCAAACAACGAATTATGAATAATGAATAAACTGGAATTTGGTTTGAATTGTGACAGTGACTTTGACGGTTATGGAAGTCAAATATATAGCAGTTGGTGTGTATCGAATATGAAGATTAGTCGCTGGTTAATAGCAGACTATGAAAATGCATTGTATGTCGAATAGGTATCACGTGAATAACAGTCAGTTAATATATAGCGGATGAATCAATTATATCACCGAATAGTTTAATGAAATCACATTATCTTGAAGTTGCATTATCACATTATCTAATAGAAGTAAGTATGGTAATCACAAGAGTTTCCAATTAGATGTAAACAATAATGTTTAAATAAGTGAATCCGCTACAAAGTTCAGTTGTTGTTGTTGTCGGTGGTTACGTGCGGTCCAGATGTTGGCTGCTGGGGGTCGGTTGGGGGCGAGCGCACGTGCACACAAGACGCATAGAAGATAATCCCCTGCACCAGTGAACGCATTTTCGCTGGTTGGCTGTTCGATTTGAATTCAAATTCAAATTGAACGTGGTACAGGGTGATCAAAAATCCAATAATATGACATCACCCCCACCTGCAAAGAGAACGACAGTTCGATACAGGCCACGGGGGGTGGGGAGCCGATGCGGTGCTGATGTATGCTCGACATGGCAGATGTGGTGTAATCGACATTAATCGAAATGGATTTGCACCATTTATACTTGGACTGCGGACCATACGCATTAGTTCCATCACAATATGTGTGTGGATGCGTATTCCTGAGAGCCAACTTGAAGCGGGCAGACGGACCATGGCTGTTGGTGCCATTGTGGCAGGCCTTCATGTGTGTCGACTCTGCTTTCCACTTAGCATTTGACCCAATTCTGTTCATTCTGGTCTTTATCTTGAATCTAGGTTTCGGGCCCTTTGAATTGTTGCTATGACTCGAGCCATGCAACTTGGACTTTTGACTCACGGGTTTGTACCTGGCCCGTTCGCTTCTGGGGTTGTTGACATCAAGACAGAGCACAGGTGGGCGCTGTTTGGGATTGGTTTGCAGCCTCTTGTAGGTCAGCATGTTCTTAATCTTGACCCTGGATTTCGGACCATACGCATTAGGTCCATCACAATATGTGTGTGGATGCGTATTCCTGAGAGCCGACTTGAAGCGAACAGACGGACCATGGATGTTGCTGCCGTCGTGGCAGGCTTTTGACTGGGTCGGCTTGTGGGTCTCCACAGTGTTTTTCTTCAGATGGGTGTTTCTCAACCGGATACCACAAATCTTGTGTTTTGATTTTGGTCCTTGAGAATTGGTACCATCCAACTTCGGCTTGAGCTTGTGGGACACGTTGCTGTTACCGCTGTGCCCTAGCCGTTTGGCGGTGGGTGACTTGTAACGATTCATGGTGGAACCGTATGTCAGTTCAGCGGTGAAGCGAGCCCGTTGTCGGGTCCAGTTGGGCACTGTGCCGATTACCGCAGTTACTGTCAACCCTGGATCGTCATCAGTAGGTGGAGTATCGCCATCAGAAGTGATCGATGGTTTCTCGTCACAATCATTAGGTGCCGTGTGACAAAAAACAGCCGATGGTTTTGCATGTTTTGTAATGTTGTCATGTTCACGTGTAGTGTTTTTATACACCACAGAATGGTACGTCATGTTAGTGGTCAGATCACGAGTAAGTGACTCTGATACCACTTCTGATGCGTATTCGGTGAACAGACACTCTGTCTGGGCTGGATGGCTGTCAACAGGTGGTTTACGGATGTCCAATGAAGGAAAATTCATCGACGTTGGCATCGTGGTACCATACGATGGGCTGGTATATGGCATACAGGTGGGATCCCCGCACCAACACCACGGTGGTGGTGGTGGAGTCTTTCGAATCAGATCCATCAGCTCTGTGTCATGCTGAGAGAGGGTGCTAGGCATTTTGAGACGCCTGAGACGGTCCTGTATCTCCCAACGGGCAGCGCCTTCAGCCAAATCTTTATTTATTTTGGCCAATGTTTTCTCTATTCTGATGGTAGATTCACAGAAAGCAGCCACTGCATCACTCCAGCCTATACAGCGTTGTTGTTCACTTGACATGGTCGCCTTAGATGTGGAAATCCGTAGAACCAGGTGGAGCAAACACTTTTGATTTTGAAATCGAAATGTTTGCGGTTCTAGGCATGCACGTGGAAGGCGGCGGAGATCAACGAGGCCGGGACCTCCATTTGTCACAAAAGTGGATTTTTATGAGATAAAAACCAGTGACAATGCCGCGCGATCTCACAATCCGAGTGTTGTTTTAAATATCGCTGATGTTCGCGCGTCTTCCACAACTTAATGTTTTATTTATGTAGTGCACTTTCGATGTTTCAATGCACTACTAGACTTGCGCGGCAATGGCTTCACAGGCTCTGGTGTGACAGGACAGACCTGCTAGCCTATAGTCAATGTTAGATTAAGATAAAAGCAACGGGCTAATATCCTAATTAGTCAAATTCGGTTGTTATTGGTTCAACCAATAAGAATCAGGTCAACGGTTCTGATCTTATGATGTTGACTGTCAATACCGATCAATAAGAAACAATACGTTTTGTTCTTATGATGCCGATGCACTCAAACAGATGTTTCTGTTTCTCTGAATTCGCACAGGAATAGTTCTGTGGATTCGAGTGCATGTAATGATGATTCTCCACGAGGGTTTGGGTTCTGTCAGACCTTACTAGAACCGAATGAGGTAGTTCTAGTACAGCTGATTCGCAGATGAATTAGCTGACGGTGATGGTGGTAAATGACAATGTCCGTCTCAGAAGCTGAGCCGTTTAGAGTCAGATATCCGTCAATTCCAGAATGAGTTATTGTGTTTTTATTACATGAAAAGTTATTGACCGTTTTTTAGTTATGTGTGATTGATTATATGAAAAGTTTTAAGACCGTGATTACTTTACGTCCAATATATTTATATTTTAGAGAAAGAATTGGACGATATTTTTTCCAAAAGATAAAACCCACGTTTAACCGAATATTTTAGTTGAATTTGGATTCATAGATCCAAAAATAATCCCACATTAATGTGCGTCATGAATTCAGGAATGAGTTGAAATGGAATATGCAAATGCAAACAAGTTATATGAAAACGATTTCAAAGTGACATTTTAAATGCATGATGATGTATCAAACAACGAATTATGAATAATGAATAAACTGGAATTTGGTTTGAATTGTGACAGTGACTTTGACGGTTATGGAAGTCAAATATATAGCAGTTGGTGTGTATCGAATATGAAGATTAGTCGCTGGTTAATAGCAGACTATGAAAATGCATTGTATGTCGAATAGGTATCACGTGAATAACAGTCAGTTAATATATAGCGGATGAATCAATTATATCACCGAATAGTTTAATGAAATCACATTATCTTGAAGTTGCATTATCACATTATCTAATAGAAGTAAGTATGGTAATCACAAGAGTTTCCAATTAGATGTAAACAATAATGTTTAAATAAGTGAATCCGCTACAAAGTTCAGTTGTTGTTGTTGTCGGTGGTTACGTGCGGTCCAGATGTTGGCTGCTGGGGGTCGGTTGGGGGCGAGCGCACGTGCACACAAGACGCATAGAAGATAATCCCCTGCACCAGTGAACGCATTTTCGCTGGTTGGCTGTTCGATTTGAATTCAAATTCAAATTGAACGTGGTACAGGGTGATCAAAAATCCAATAATATGACATCTTATTTGTCCTCCGTTATTTTTCCGTAGTCCGGTTACCGATCACCAAATGTTCGTGGTCAAGTATCATGGTGTGATATTCATTATTTCATGGTAATTTTGTCATGTGGCTTGAGTTACTCAGATTACGCTGTCAGCCACCCCTTAATCGGGTATCATTGTTCAATTTGTTATGTGCGGGCCCAGCTAAACAGGTCCATTATTGCGTAGTATTATGCCTGTTTACAATTGTTATGATTTTTATCGTTTACCGTTATCAAATGGTTGTTTCCAACGTCTATTTTCATCGCACGGCCCGTATTCTGACCGGCGGGCTTATAAGTTCGCGGTCAACCCGTGTCCGATTCATTCCAATTTTTCAAACCAAAAACCTCATATTTTCGATCAAAATATATACTTTGTTTTGCCTTTGCTTCGTTGATACATTTCATTGTGTTGCATTTATCTCGTTCCTTGTTCAGTTGAATTTTTATTGCCGTTTTCGACTTCAGTCGATCTTTTGGAAACTATTGGTGGTACTATGAAGAACTGCAGTACCAACGCTTAAATTCGTGGGAGTTCATTTTTACCTTTTTAAAAATATCATCTTTGAAACACCCACACGTCAAACACTACCTTTTCGAGTAAAATACTAAATAATAATTATTAAATCGTGTACTTCGAGTTCGATTCATAATCGGACCGGTGGTGTTCTCAACATTAAAGAACGCCGAATCTAGTTCCTTTGACAGGACTAGCTGGTACTTGCTACCATCACTTCGAGGTATTGACGTCATTTTTCTACTACAGATTGGAGTACACGGGAGGTCGGTTAGTACTGACTCCACTTTTATAAGACCTACGTAGTCACGCCAGCAATCAACGGGTGAATTGACTATCGGTAGGCGGGTTTTTCCAAGTGCAGCAACATTCCTGCTACTTGTGATTATATACAGAGTTCAGTCAGTCAAAGCGTACCATTTCGCTTCTGTTTGACACACTCTGAGGGATTTTATCTCGGTTCGAGCCTTGATACTTCTCTAGTTCATCGGAATAACCCTGTTATACATCTCACGTACTTTATCGTGTTTAGTCTACTCTTCCACTCTGAGCATAGACTATTCCGAGTATAATAATTCGGATCTTTGTTGGAGAAAACCTTCCGGTTAGGTTCATATCAACTCGATTGATTTTTATCTCCCATACGTGCCTATTATCATGACTAAAACTTATTTTACTTCTTCCGTCTAGAGGTTAAATAAATACGTCATTAATCTACTATATTTCCAGGCCACGACCGCCATTCAGAATAATTAAAGGTGCTGCAGATTCGACGTTATTTGGCCGACTGGAAGCCAATCATCTGATCGTTATCAGCAGGAATCAACAGCACGTGCAAAGACAATAAAGGTGAGTTTGAGCGAACTTGGAGAAATTGTTATTGGGTGAGCATTTATTAATCGTACTAGGGTAAACCCGTATTGATAAAACGTAGATAAAAACCCAATAATATTACAATTCGAAAACGTATATTTTCGGTGATGTCTGGCTCGTATTTTGATCTTGTGACGGCTGGCTGACTTGATGATTTATAAGCACTTAAAACACTCACTTACTCACTAACTAACATTCTTTTGTTCACCCACTCACTCACTTATTCACGCAGTCACCTTTTAACTCATTCAAGCACTTACTCCAGTGACTCACTCATTAACCCACACCCACTCATCCACTCTCTCTCTCTAACCCAATCACACTCAATCTGTCAGTAATACACTCACTACCACTAGCTCACTCATTTACTCACTCATTTACTCACTCACTTACTCACGCAGTCGCTATTTAACTTCTCACACACTTGTTAATCGCTAACTCACTCACACTCACTCACCCACTCACTCATTTAATCTTTTACTCACTCATTCACTTAATATCTCACTCACTTATGTATTCGCTCACCACCCTCACTTAGACGAAGTCACTCACTAACTCTTTCATATTCATGCACTCACTAATCACTGATTCTCACTCACTCACTTACCCACTCGCTCACCCACTCACTCACAGACTCATTCATTCACTTTTTCACTCCCTCCCTACTCTAGCTCACTCACTCACTCACTTACTCTCACACTCACTCACTCATTTGCAACTCACTCACTTACCCGGTCACTCATTCTCACGAACTCGCGCACTCATCAAACGTATTCACTAATCACTCACTTCCTCACTTGTGAGTTTTTTACTCTGCTCAACGTTTGACAATTTCGAATCCAGAAGGCTTCTTGCAAATTTTTCAGATTCACAAGAATAGATGGAAGATCATTCCAATAGTTTTGAGTAAGTTTTTTAAGGCCTTCTATTTTTGGATATAATGGTCTTTCAGTTATATAGTGCTAGTTTTTTTACTTTCACGTTCAGAAAAAAAACTAAATACCATCATTACCGCCACGGATACAACGTCTTTATGCTTTATCAACACAATTGATTGTAATTGACACAAAATCGATTGGGCAACAGCATCATCCACCCAACCCACTGTCATTTTGTTCGACCCATATTGAACCTGCATTACCTGCACCGTTGCTGACTTCGGAACGGACTTGATCACATAATCAGCCATGTCATACGCCTATTTATTCAAATACATCATCATTGGTGATACGGGTTCGTTTGGTTTTGCTTTAAATTCCACGCTCCGATTAGTGAATAAGTGAAGCTACATATATATTTAACTTATTTATGCATAGTTTAAACTTCTGTCTAATCATATATTATATATCGTGAAACCGAAATTTCATTTTTCAGGCGGAAATAAATCTAAGTTACGGAACTTTTCTTTACAGAGATACTATTTTTGATCAACTTAATTGTTATTTTCATTTTTTTCCACGATTGACTGGTTGTATTTGTAGGTGTCGGTAAATCATGTCTGCTTCTACAATTTACGGATAAACGCTTCCAGCCAGTGCACGATCTCACAATTGGTTGGTGCCGCTCCTTGAAGTTTTCGTAAGCGAATCGATTGTTAACTTAGTATAAAACATAACAACTTGTTCGCACCATCGAACAACGGTGACCTCTTATCAGCGGAGCAGGTGTCAATATTTTTTTACAACGTAGTCTAAATGGAAGTAAAACAATATGTTTCATAACTTGCGCTCACCGCAACTTGTGTACCTGATTTTTATAGTGTAAATCACAGTAAGTAGCAGATGTGAAAAATGCGTCACGAGAGCAGACAGTTGTGATGTGATGATGAGTAACGCGTAACACCGGTTTCAGTCAACACGCACTCTGTTTTGCGCGCCTTTTGCTGTTGACTTGACAGCATAATTATCTTTTTCATTGCAGCCAAGCTTCGTTTTAAATAATCAAGAGAAGGGTAAATTTTGGTAGGGTGCTTCAGTTTGTGACGATTCATGTTATGTCAATCTCATTTTATTGACCAACGTGTCATTGTCGTTCGATACAGGTAGCCTTGGCGGCTGTCGACTTTTAGTTTTTACAAATGTTGACGTTGTATTACAAGGCTAAAACTGATCAATGGAGAGTAGTTTATTCACACTAAAAGTAAAAAAGAACGTTTCTTTACAGTGTAGTGTTTTGTGTGTAGTTAAGAACACCATAGTCACATAAACTGGGAAAAAGTAGTAAAACTATCGAATAAACATACGCAAACTCTGTGGTCGGGTTGGGAGAACGAGATTTCGAAATTGACTTAAATGTTTATCCGAACCGAAGACATTGTTCTTTTTGTAGAAAACTTCATGCAATTGAATAAAGCTGACTCTTCCTTTCTCGTACAGTGTATTGTCGCGAAATGTTATAAAAGTGTTTGATTGTTTTGCAGGTGTTGAATTCGGCGCTCGCATGATCACGATCGATGGCAAACAAATCAAACTACAGATCTGGGATACGGCCGGCCAGGAGTCGTTCCGTTCGATAACTCGATCCTACTACAGGGGTGCTGCCGGTGCACTGCTCGTTTACGATATTACCAGGTACGTATATCATCACTAATTATTCATTCAAACTCATGTTCATGTGCGTGAGGTTGTTGAGTCAAATCTAATGCAATGCTTAAATTCAATTGTATTTTGTATCACGAACTGGATGGTTTAAATGATTCAATCACTGTCAAAATTCATGTGTTACGTATCACTAAATCACTTCAAATCAGCTTTTCATTTTGCGATCGAGTATCTATCCACGCAGTTAAATATCCAATTGAGTGTTATATGTAATGAAGGTCTATCTATTCAGGCGCGATACGTTCAACCACTTGACGTCTTGGCTGGAGGACGCGCGCCAGCACTCCAATTCGAACATGGTCATCATGCTCATTGGTAACAAAAGGTGAGTGCTAACTCATGTTGTTCATGATGATGCCAAAAATATTGTTTGAGTTTGATTCATATGTGTGTCTGGTTAGTTCGATTTGTAAGAAGCAATTGTGCAACATAAAAGTACTTGTGCGGGATTCGATGGGTTGATTGAAAAACATAGGCACGAGTGATCCTTCTCTTGTTTCCTCGAACCGTTTTGATCTTCTGACGCGTTTCGTTGTCGAGTTGGGTATAAATCTGGTGCTTGTGTGAATATTAGAAAGTGAATGTGCCACTGCCATCATGACCATGTGTGTCCCTGTCAATAGCGGATCACTTGCAGTAGGATTGCAGCCATATGCCCATATATACTTCCAGATTCGTTCAGAAGTGAATATGTCAAGTTGTTGGACTGGCTACATACGGAAAATTCAAATTTTGTGTGACTGTTTTCTGCTAAACTAATTGTTGGGGTATCAGGGGTTTGGCATTTATTATGTTGTTTGATGCATGGCATATGTATGTATGTATTTGAGCTGCCACTACAAGACATGCTATATGCAGCCTGCGTGCTAGCATTAACGATTCGGTTTTAATAAACAAAACATGTACTTTATGTGAAATGCTACACACACTACCGAACGAGAAGGGGTGAGAAAAGCGGAACTTCCCCTAAACTAAAGTTGGAATAAGTCTTCTTTTTACTATGATTCCACGTGTTTTCAAAAAGTGTGCGCGTATACTTTAGGTATATGGTCTTTTTACGGAGTTTTATGTGTAATTGAGACCATTGCAATAAAACTCAAGAAACAACGGAAGAAAAAAACGGTTAAATCATGAAAATGACTTGCTATTTCCCAAGACCAACAACCACCACAGTTATGGATATGGTGAAAGTGCTGGTTGACTGATTTACTGTGATTTGAAAAACTGTTTCATAAGTTGGAAATTCGTGGTACACATCTCCGGGTCCGGTATTGTTTGACTCAGCTAGATGTGAATTCATTGATGTCTGACAAGACAACGAGAACGAGTGGGCGGTAGTGGTACAGTGTGGTGTATTGTACGGTGCGGTGCGTAAACTGCTGAAAGCATCCCGTCTCTACCACTGACGGACGAGCCAAACCCCAAAATGAAAGGGAAATTTTTACAAAGAGAGGGAATTGGCACAGATTGGACTATTCACCTACACCTTAGGAAAGGAAACAAAAAAACTCTATTTTTGTAACCGCCATCGCCAAAGAAGGGGAATTCCACTTTCTCTCCCCTTCTCGTCCGCCAGTGCTGGTTACTGTTTTTAACGATGCGGTTGCGGTTGAGCACTTGGTAAGTGTACTATCGCATAAGAGATTCATCCAACGAAATGTAATCAACACCAACTATGAGTTTGTCAATGAAATTCAGATTTCTCAATTTCACGAGCTTCATTTTGTATACTTCTTATACACATTTGTTGGTTTCTGGTATATATGGGACAACAATATGGCAATGGTTGTTTGTACTCGCACATGTTTTGCCATGGTGCCTTGTTTGTTGGGCACAAAATGCTGACTTTTCTGGTCGGGTCGAGTCGAGCTGGCATGGCACAGATTCAGTTACCACCTCATGTGTTGGGCGGGGCGGGACCATGTGCTCTGGTTTAGAACATTCCGATTTGTTAACTGATTCCACTCAGTTCACCTTACATGACGAAGGGAACAACTATTTTTGATGTCAAACTGTATGTTTCTTATAAAATAAAAACACACCGGATTTTCGTGTTGTGTAACAACTGATGGGTTTATTTTTCTCATTTCATGAGATTGAAGTACATGTTTTATTCATGTTTATTGCCGCAGCCTGCAGTTACAAGTGCCCACGCCATGCCGCTTTGAAGCTTGCTTAATGGTGTTCGGCTTTTTTGATGTTGCTATTCTTTTTTGAACAATGATCCGCTATTCCGCTGACATGAGTTCACATGAAATTCAGTGAAAATATGAATTCAATATCGTCAACATTGATCGTTGTCTCATGTTTCGCGGCAAGTTCGATGATTCACGTTGCCATAAAAAGCGGGCCGTCAATCATGGCCACTGTTTTGGTGTCGGTTAGCACCAGCTGGTATGCTATATTGATACGACGTGGCAATGTATCTTACTGTTCGGTTCATCTGTTGCAATGCTCGAACGAACCGTCCAAAGTTTTGTTTTTCTGGAATTTGGTACGTTAAGGGAGGTCTTATAAAAAACGTATAAGACAGGAGAAATACGGTTTTACTCCCATGAGTACTGCTAAAATAGGAATTTGGAGTCATGTGGATAACTGAGTTATTGGTCCGAGAAACGCAATAATGATGACTGGCAAGCTTATAATAGTTGAGGACTTGAGGTTATGCGACTGTGGGGCGGAGGAAATGACTGAGTGATTTGATGGAGTACTTTGCCATGTTGGCAATGTGTCTGCGCAAGCCCAACGCCCGTATATCCTGCATTTATTGCCTGACCCGACTCAAGCATTCTGTTGGATGTTGGCGTAGCGTAAGTCAATCCAAGTGCAATCTTACTCCACACAAACACCAGAAATATTTATCACCCGACGCCGACCAAACTACATAGTTTGGAAATTGTTGATACGGGATATCTTCAAGCATAAGGAAGGGGGAAGGTGTTCGGTTTGAGAAATTAGACACTCGTAATATGAGATATGGGTTTATAATTATATTATTGTATGACTGTGATTCAGTAGTGTATGTATGTATTGTATGTGTATGTAATGTACATATCATAGTATATGTATGTATGTTATGGAGAGTAAGATCGGCCCAATGTAGGCATTACAGTTGCCGTGTCAAATTAGTGCCCGCAGCCACAGCCACATACGCGAATGATCGTGATCAACTTGGAAGGCATCCAGTCTCCGAGTACAGGGTGACCCTCAATTAGACTGGGCATCAGACTTACAGTTGATAAATCGTGTTTGTCCTCTAATAGTTCGAATTGGAGGAATAATTGATTACGGACTTTGAGTTTTTGGTTTTTATTCGCTAATAATAACACCGTAAAGTGATGAAATCGGCTAATAAAGTTCCACGTCAGCAACAACATCTGACTTCGTCATCGATTATCTAACAGAAAAAAGTATCAGGGCTGTAAAATTATTCACGTTTGTCTTTTCGAACGGATTTATTATTATATAATTGCCAAAATATGGGTCTTTCCTATTTATCCGCAATTTAACACACCTGAGTGCGTAGTATACGCCACTATTTCACCATCCAATACATTGGTTGAATTGTATTATTGTGAAACGGTCGCCTACTTTTCCTGTATTCAATTCATTCATTCTTGCGGACGTTTGACTTCAGCGTCAGCGGATAGGAAGATGAAAAAACTGGTGCCCATGAAAGTATGAAAGTTGTGGAATTTCGAGTCACAACATTTAACTAGGCGACGAATCGTTGTATGTCTGGGACGAGAACAGCGAATTGTTCATTCTCCCACTACAGTTATTCATTCGCCACCTGGGGAGTTTGACGGGCCTTCGGATTAGAATATATTGCAGTATGCAGTGGACGGATTATACATAAATGCGGGCATATGCACGCAGCTGTTGTGTATGTATTAGCAAGTTGTACACCCTGTATGTGACTAGCACATGAGCCCGTACACACATGCATCCCATATGTATGTGTGTATGCGTATTGAAGCTGGCACTGCGGGCGGATTCCGTGGCACAGGGGCTCAAAATACTCGATTCCTCTCATTACATTTTTTGAGTGGATAATTATTCTCTCATAAAACAAAAATGTAGCTAGTCTTTATGTTTCTATGTAAATGTGAGATGTTTACATGTGGTGTGGTACAGTGGCATGGGTATATACGCTGAATACATGTAAGCACATGTACACGCTGCATGTCCATTGCCATGTGTGTGTGTGCGTGGTGGGGACAAGCAAATGCACAGCAAACTCGGGGCATACATCCTTTACTACCATCGAAATATATATAACAAATCGTATACAATTATACACTTATTTGTGGCATCCTGAATTAGTGGTATATCTACATGATGTGCGTGGGTGAGTGTGAGTCGACTCGATACTCGAAAAAGCACAAATCCATCTGTGAAATACACGAAAGCATGAGCGATCATATACTTAGCTTCAGGAACACGGAGTAAACTTTGATTCACGGGGGTCTGATACCATCAATGGAGGAGAAGGGGATGATGAATTACGCCCTCTTGGGTGGTTTCAAAAAGTGAAATTGTCCTGATCGCTTTTAATTTGGTTTGAATCGATTATCGGACAAACAGTTCGTGTGTTTGTTCGAATGAATGATTTGATCTAGTAGTTAGTCTAATAATTGTGTTATTTAAAATTGTATTTGATCCTGGTTTTCAGCGATCTCGAAGCACGACGCGAGGTGAAGAAAGAAGAGGGTGAAGCGTTTGCACGCGAGCACGGACTTATATTCATGGAGACTTCGGCTAAGACAGCTGCCAACGTTGAAGAGGTTGGTTAATGAATGCTCACAACGCAAAATACACTATGAGCGGTATTTTTCGAATAACCATAGTTTACGCTATTTTATAAAGAATGTATTTTTGTAAATTCTTTTTATTCTTATTTTTACCATTTTCCTCTACTAAAAATTTCAATTTTAATTTAATTACCCTAAATAAATTTTTGCTTATTTTACTTTATTGTATTGTATCATGCACATCACGCCACGACTAACAGTCAGTTAGTCACAGTTAGTTGTTAGTCATTTTTTGTGCCCTCTTGTCAGTATAATCACTGAATAAAAATGATGATGATGATGATGATGATGTAATGGAAGTATGTATGGCCTGTATGTTTTTAGTAAGCATTAAATAAAACTAAGCTAAGTATAATATAATGTCAAATAAATGTTAGCATTACAATCGATACCTATTCTCTGTATTACAGGCTTTCATCGACACGGCAAAAGAGATCTACCGAAAAATTCAAGAAGGCGTTTTTGATATAAACAACGAGGTTAGTTGTATAAAAATGCTGAATGGAGTCAGATGGATACATAAGCTAGCCAACTCAAACCAGTCTACATGATGAAAGTGATGCGTTTTCATGATTATTTCAAACTAAATAAACGTACCCAATAAATGAAATTATGTCGTAAATAGAAAAAGGCGAACAATGGATTGACAACTTTCTAGTTGCTGAGACCGTAACTCAATTTAATAAGGAACTGTATCAACATTTGATCCATCATTTGAGCGTTGCAACTCAGTTGAATACTACTAATCAAACAATCTAAAATGCGTTTCTATTCAGGCGAACGGCATCAAACTGGGCCCGCAGCATTCGCCGAGTTCGCCCAATTCGCCGGGTGCCGGTGGCATCGGTGGATCGTCAGGATCTGGTTGTTGTTAAGTCGGATAATGCTATTGTTGCTCTTGCTTATACAACTTGAATCATGTATTGTTTTGAATAACATTTGAAAAAAGGGATTAAGCAAAGTAGGCAGATGTGATGGCAACAGCTAACATTACCCGACCCGACGGTTAACAGATCAGGTTTTGTGCACACTTTGTCTTCTCGTACACTCGTCACTGACACACACTTACCCAATACCCATGTCGCTTTGCCGATGCTGCACCACATTTCAAGCTTACTTCGAAAAATCAAAGTTGGCAGAAAAATTGATAAATCTGAAGTTAAATTAAGTTCGGTTGAATTCTTTGTGATTTGGTGCATCTTTGGTGAGAATGTGAATCAGACGCGCTGATGACATCTACCATCCAACTCTATTCAATCTGTTGTTTGCCATGGCTCATTCACATGTTGATATTTGGCGTGTTGTTACAAATTTGTACATACTTACTACTATGTTTATACTTCCATTGAGTCAGTGGCAGACGGCAGTACTCTAATACACTTTAATTTATATAAACTGATCCAATTCTATCCATTGCGGGCCTCTTTCGTCTTCTTTCATTACACACGCGTAGATAGAACATTGGTGATTGGTGATGTGATGAGTTGTGGATTTATATAGGCGGTGATGAACTGGTCGATCTGGTGATCATTGGATTAATCTGGTAATCAACGGATTGACCTGATGTTCAATGGATGGATGGCCTACTCCGTGTGCCATTGCCAATAGCCAATAGTCATGGATTACTACATAAAATAGCTTGCGTCCATACAACGTGCTTGACATTCTCTACTATTGTCTGTTCGGTGAACGTGTTTCCTTGTATCCCACCAATACCAGATCCCAAACAACTCCCTTCGCTGTGTACTGTGTTTCCTTTACCTAACTCAATGATACACAACTACTATTCAAGTACTCAAACTTGACTACCTTAGTGATGTATTGTGGTTGTGAAGCGGGTGCAATGTCTTGGTTTCAGCCAACCCAAATGAACAGAACATCACCTTATCTCATGTATATTTTATCCAGTGAACCGCTTGAAAAAGTTTAGCTAAAACTACTGCATTGAAAACCGCTTTGGTTCTTTATGAAAAACTGATATGATTGTAAAGTTAATGTTTTTTTGGCGTGCATTTGATCAGAGGAATTGACCGACTGGAATCCATCAGAGTTGATCCCATTCGATGCGTAGCTTGATTTTACATTCGCCTGTGTTTTATTACTTTGTTTTCTTGCTACAAACAGTCGCCACTTTTGTGATCATTAATTAATTGTTGTTGCTCTCTGTGTTGGTTCCCTCCTTGTGGTTGGCTCAGCTATGACTGAACACATTTTCGAACCGTGGGGAATTTCCTAATGGTAACAGGTATTGTCAATCCAGTGCCAGTCTCAGTCACGCTGACCCCGCATTTCGATTTGAGATTTTAGCGAATCGAAAAACGTATGTGCGTATGGTTCTGGAATTGTGCTTATTTTGCAGTAGTAAAATATAATTTTTTGAAAACTGTATCACATCGTTGTGCTACCGTATGTATTCTACTAAGGAATTTTACGAGAAGCGGTCTGGTATTTGATATACAAATTGTAAATTAAGATTGGCTTTCACACATATTTTTGTGCATGCAAGCACCCGTGATGTTATCACAGTAAACATTGGATATTACAAAATGAAAGCAGTAGTGTATATCGCGGCCCATCGGAGAGGAAAAACATGTCTGAGTCTGTGTATCCAATATTGCTGTTTTTTTCATCAACGGATTTGTTATCACTTTCAGATTATTGGGAACATTAATGAATATTTTTATAAATCTTATACCTAATAGGCAGTCAGTGTGCTACTGCTGCTTATCAACAACCTGTGTTTTATTTATTTCATACCACAAACATATTTCATACATATAAAAACTACAACAGACTTGTGTGTCAACAACCACGTTTTTGATTGTACTTTAAATTGAAATAAAATATTTGTCATTTGTATTATTCATTTATACAATGATCATTTCTGTGTGATGTTTTAATTGTGTCCACAAGTGATCCTAATTATAATGGAATGATTGTTTGTACTATTATCATGTTCAACATTAAATAATTTCTGGCCCGTTTTTCCAAAACACGCAAACATACAAGTCTCCTGTCTTCTTTCTGTATTATCATTCACTAATATTATCATATTTACAACTATATTTTGTCTCTACGAGGAGTCAAAAAATAAAACCGTTACCAACGTGTGGGTTTGGGTTGGGCTTGATACTCAACTCATCGTTGTTATCGATTCATTATCTTTGCAAATCTGTAGAGAAAAACTAAGATTATCTTTGCAAATCTGTAAACTAATTCATGCTCACAGAAAACGTTAACCTTGTTCTTTGCCATGACATAAATACATTTGACTAGTTGAGAAATGTTTTATTTAAATATAGAGATAAGAAGATGACGCGCACTATGACGAACACGTCCCGCACCGACTCGGGCAGCGGGCTCAACAGGTTGTCATCAAACCTGATGACTATGAAGGTTGGTGTTATTAGGCTCGCAGTATTTTACTATTGCAGTTTAGTTTAGTTTTTCATATTCTGCGATCCGGATTTCGTATCCAAAGCGTCTAGTCGAATGGTTATTAAGATATAAGCTGTTTCATGTATAACAATTTTCTTCCTACAGGCTTACATGACAATTGGTTGGTTAATGAAAATTGAAAATGGAATTACCCGTTATTCATCTGGGTTGACAGCATTATAAAGAGGTAAACGGTTTCCATTTTGCAGTTTATGAAGCGTACCAAGAACAAGCTGACCAAAGAAAAAGCGGGTGTCAGAGAAGCGAATCTGCGCAGTAAGTTCATCGACAACGTGCAGTCGGGGTCGGGTACTGTCGACGCGGTACAGGGTGTTCAGCAACAAGGGTTCGTTACACAATTTTTATATCAAATTCACTATTCCATTATTTCGGTTCGGTAATAAGACGAGTCGAGTATCTGATTCAGGTTCAGTTAATACAGCCTGACCATTTTGGTAACAAAATTTTTTTTCCTGGACCTGTTACGCACATTTACATACAATGAGTTAGACGCAACCAACGTCCGTATGTTGTTAAGTGTGTAATGATAGCGGTATTTTCAGATGTCTATTTCCTTAAGAAATATTCAAATATTAAAAAATATAATTCTGAAATATTCAAACATTCTAGCTAGCCCAGATGACACGTGCACCGCTCAATATCACGTGCGCACCTGGTCAGTTCTCACTTGCTAAATTGTTGTGGCTGTCGCTCTTAGCAGATAAGCCGTCTACTTGGTCACGTCATTCTATTGTTTACTCTTGTTTTCACGTTTTCTATGTCTAAGCTGTTCTAATCTATCGATACTATTTTGCTATATATACCCGTCCATTTTGTCATAACAATATTCACTTTACATTATGCTGAATTGAAGTTGCTGAATTGAGGAAAGGTTGTCGGAAGGTTTCGGTTGTTTGTGAGTCGAGGACTCTGGTGTTGTATGGAAGTGAAAGTTCCCGTGGAGCTTGTCCTTCAAAGCGCGTAATTAATACTTTTGTTTAAATTCTCATTCTTTCAAATATCTACAAATAATAATAAATTCTCTTTCAATTAAATACATAATTAATAACTCATCTTAAGTAAGTTGTAGATATAGGAACTTTGCTATCGTTCTAGAATCTCAATATTCTAAAACTATAGCATCGCAATAGGATAACGTCGTATGCTTGGAGGTAGGCTGAACATAATCAGCTGGGTCTAAGAATTTAAAGTGGGACTTTGATAGACGGTCGGAGATTCCCGACTCAATCCAAAGCTAGAGTGATTCTTTTGGTATAGACCTTGAGTTGATCTCAGACGTAAAAAGGGGCGCCGACCTTTGTCGTTCGACCCTAAGTGCACGACCTTAGTCGCCTGCACGAATAAGCCGCGCCGACCTTTGTCGTACGAGGCACAAACTGATCTGGGAGACAGTTTGAAAAATATCTATTTTACACACGGACCACAGTAAATAGATAACAGTTGATGTTTCACAGATACTGATTCGGAACATTATTAGAGTCAAATCTAATATTATCAGGAATTCTGTAAAGCTATTGACTGAAACTGGTGCTCGAGAAAAGGCCAGTCATTACAAGTGTCCTGTGGGAAAGAAGCTTTTTTTTTCATAAATTTAACGCGCGCTAAAAACTTATCTGAGTAATAAAAAACCTTGTATAAGTTTTACGACGTATTTCAGACCAGCGTTTGTGTACGAACCACGCTATGACGTCATGCAACGGCTGGCGTTTGGTCGATTCTCTTTTAACGGGTTCAATCCGGATGTGGAGGTTGGTCACAGTTTCAAAGTAACGAATGTCAGTTTATTATGTTATTTGTTAACCAATCGAGTATCCCGTCAACCAGTGAATCAACCAGTTCCATTTGTCGGTCGGAAAGGATTCAGATCAATCAAAAATGTATTTGTCAACGCCTCATGCTATGATTATGAGAACGTTTATAAACTGAGTTAATTAACACTTAGAAACCGAAATAGTTGATAAAAATTCACATTGCTCAATTAAAAACCTCTCAATTATGAGCAATGTGTTTCAGCGACTAATGGCATTCCACGCAGCCGAGCAGCTGGATACGGTATCTGGTGGTGAGTCGACGTCGTTGACCGCTGATGATGAGACCGATGTGACCGACGATCAGATGGCTGAACGGTCAGTAATATTGAGAAAGTTATCATTAAAGTATATTATAATTAGATTTGATTGGAATCTTTCATTACTGAAGCCAACAGGACACTATCACCGTATCAAAGCCGTGTTTTCGTAGTAACCAGAGAGGTTGAATGAATTGACGGACAATGAAAGAACCCCCAGAGCAATACTTTATGGTATGTGTATATCTCAAGTCAGGTTTCGAACCCAGTTTACGAGGCTGGTGGCCTACGCACTAGTTACATATATATTAGGCGACAAGTTATATCGAATTTTTCAGATAAATAATTAGTGTTATTGGATAAATAAAGTGCATTTGTTGTTTTAAGTCTGCACGCAGCCCGAGTCGGCAACCAGCAGTCCACCTCCTCCACATCGTCTTCACTCGATTCCACGATCGCCAGAAAATTTGCTCAACACGCCAAACGGGCGTCTGAAAATGCCGGGTCCGGTGCACCAAAGACCAAGGCGTTCAGAAAACCGATTGACTAACAAAGATGATTACAATAAATAAACTTGATGCGTAATGATGAATATAATTGTTTCTGGTGTTTATCACGAGTCTTTTTAACTCATTTCATTATTACTAATCAGGTGCCAATGAAATCCCAATATATAGTCGATTCTTTTATTCTTGTCTAATTTTTGGCCAGGCCAGATACTGCACCAATTGTTCCGCTTTTAGTTCGTCAGGTTTCGTATAAAATTAAATATACTTTACTGCACGTTATGAAATACTGAACTTGACGAATCGACAGTGAAACATCAGGGTTTGAATGTGCCTGTCTTGTCCTTACATGAAATCAGGCAAAAATTAAATAATCGAATATAACTGCACGTCAGTAGAAGAGGATGGCTATATGCTAGTGTAAAGTATAATCCGCACTTTGCATTCTACACAAATATTGCAGCAGTCAATCCCACATCTTGTTGATCTTCACCCATCTTATCATCCGCTAAACCCCCCCCCCCCCTTGCTGCTGATTTTGATTGGGTTGTTTTATTGATGTTCATGTGAAAGTATTGACGTATTAAAGTCATTAATGCTACTGTGACACACGCATACAAAATGTTTTTGTATTCAAAGAAATGATATAATGAAAATTGCAGTCCCCCCCCCCCCCAAAGTTACGTCGGCGGTTAGCGGGCGTGCGAACGGCTCGCACTTCGTTGTACAGTGCATTGGAAAATGCATGTAACTAGCAAAGCATGAAACATCTGCTCTTCGAAACGCGCGAAGAACATGTTCGGTTGAAGTTTCAGCTGGCTGATAAAAATATATTCTGATAACTTAGTGAAACATTTGCTCTTCGAATCGAATCGCCCGATCACAGTGAGCCAGAGTCTAACAGATTTTACGTCATGTATTCAAATACAGTAATCCAGTGATTCATTCAATCAGTCAGAAGTCAGTCAGGGAATCAGTTAATCTACATGAAGTATAAAATCAAGTCGAAAAAATAATGTGCCTCACAGAAAATAATAAGTCTTTAAAAACGATTGAGCTGAAAAAAATTGAAAGACAGCAAGATGACAACTGATGAAGTAAGCTACCACATTTGACTTTTATAGCTGACGATTTTATTACCAAAATAGAAAAGATGTTAAAATCAGTTTAATTCGGCATAATTCGCGCAAATTGTTCGATTAGTCATACACTTATTTTCGCGCGCTGTCGCCCATCGCGCTATCTTTTACTACGTGCGTACGTGTAGTATGATAGTATCACTGGCGGATGAGCTAATCCTCCAAAAGGGAGGGGAACTTTGCCAAAGAGGGGGAATTAGCAAAAATTAAGCCATTTTACCTATACCTTAAAGAACGAATTATACTTTTTGAAACCTACAAAGAGGGGGAATTCCACTTTTCCCTTCTCTTCTCATCCGCTAGTGGATAGTATGACTAATTCTGACCATGGTCTGACCATGGTCGACCATGGTCGACCATGGTCGACCATGGTCGACCATGGTGCACAATGGGCGACAATGGTCTGCGATCTCTACCAATTTCCAGTACTTAATATCGAATAATAGTGCACAATGGTCGGTAATTGTCGATAAATACGAGTAATTGTGCATAAATACAGATAATTGTGTAAAAAAGATTAGTGTTCCTCCCAAAGCGAGAGTATAAAAAGAATGCTCTGACTCTTTAACAATCATTCATTTGTTCAATCATCAAGTTTGTGAAGTATCATACTTCTCCAAAATCTACAGTTTTTCCAGTGGCAAGGCAACAGTTTTCAACTTCTCATCCGCAGCATGCAAGTCGTCTACGATAGTCATTATCTACTATGATGTCATTGCAATATTTTTATTCTACTTTGTATTCGCCAGAGTTATCAAATACCCGAACCCCGTCAAATCAAAATTTCATACTTTTGACTTCTGTATTCCCCACTTCTGTATTGTAAAACTTTGAAGACTTGCATCCTCATAATTGTTTATATTCCAAAACTTGAAACTGTTTTTTTAATTACCATAATGAACAAAATTTATTACGATATTAGTCATCCAGCCGGTTTTGGAGGCATCAAGAAGCTAGCTGAAGCTAGCAAATCTTCGATGACAACTGCTAAAAGGTTTTTAGACGCTCAACCTGTTTACCGCAAATACAAATCTCCTAAAACAAAGTTTAAACGGGCAGTTATAGAAGTTAGCACCCCTTTTCACCAGTTTCAAACTGATTTGCTTGACATGTCTAAATTGGCGAAGTTTAATTCTAATTATAAGTATATACTACTCGTGGTCGATGCATTTAGTAGATACATCAAGTGTCTACCTTTAAAATCCAAGTCTGGCCCCGTAGTTGCCAATGCAATGGACATGATCTTCACGGAACTCACTACCGAAAACCGTTTAGCACCCTATGTATTACTTGGTTCGGATTTGGGCTCGGAGTTCTATTCACAATATGCTACTAGAGTTTATCAAAAGTTTAACATAGGACATTTCTGTTTGCGCAGTCCAAAGAAAGCGCAACTTAGTGAGATTCAAATTCGATATTTGTGTGAAAAGTTGTTTAAATTCATGTCGTATAACAATACTAAACGGTGGTTAGACGTGCTTCCATTAGCAGTCAAAGCTAAGAATGCTCGAAAAAATCCGAAAACAGCAAATCTTTCGCCAAAAGATATAAACTTGGAAAACTTTAAAATTGTGTTTGACAGTCTTTATAAACTTAAAAAGTCAATTAAACCAACCTTAAAGGTCGGTGACCGAGTTCAAATACTTAAACAAGTTACCGTGTTTCATAAAAGTAGGTACGGATACTTTTCACCAACTATATATAAAATTCTTAAACGTCACAACCTCTCTGTGCCAAGGTACACGATTGTTGAAGAGGAAACTGGCGAAAGAATTGCAGGCACTTATTATGCCGATGAGCTATATAAGTTATGATGATTTGCTTCTTGCATGCGATTATAAAAAGAATAATTTTTACTAAAATTACATTATTTTGCATTCACTATGGATCTACCACCTGAAGGTATTCATTGTGTGGCTACAGGAAATAGTGATACAATAGTGCAAGCTATTATCAAGTTGCCATATCCCATGACTGTCCCCAAATCTGGTGCTGAAATCGCTGTAAAATATCTAGCCGTAACACCCAAGTGGAATATAGTTAAGGACACGAGTATCACAGTCTACAGTAATTACGATGACGTTCCAGTTGCATCAATTCCTTTAGCTGATTTTGAAACCGATGACAAGGAAGGAGTCATGTCAAAAATTCGTCAACAATTAGAAGCTGTTATCCCAAACTCCAAAGATGCTCCTTTAAGATTATTGAGAACCTCAGATAGGAAAAACTGGCAGTTCAGGCTAGCAAGTGATTTTGAATTAGTTGTGAGTGCTGATTTGGCTAAAACTCTTGGCATTCGGCCAAGCTATAAAAATGTTGACGACGAAGATACTCGAATCCCTGTACTTTTCGAAGATAAAGAAATTACAACAGCAACAGATATTTATTTCCTCAAATGTGATCAGATTGTTGCCAATTTTTTCCTTGATGGGAAACAAGATCGTATACTTGAAATGTTTCATATATCAGGATATCAAACAGTTGACTTCAGACCAACTTTGACTTATTCACTTTTAGAAGACAAACCTCTTGAGTTCATTAGCCTAACTCTATATAACAGTAAGAGTGAGGTGGTCACATCATTTGATTCAGATATTTACATTGTGTGTCACATCAAACCGTTAGTATGAAGTCTTTGAAAGGAACGAAACGGCGTTATTCGCCTTTTTATTTGAATCCTAATTCTAATATTATCGATAAGTCGACCTGCGAGTGGCGTAGAAAACATGCTCGATCTGTTGAAATTGAACAAGTTAAGCCTGAATCGTATCTACCTGTCACAACTGCATCTACCGGTCGCTCTCCTATTTGTTTCACTATCAAAAGTATACCAAACACTTTCATTGATGGAAATAACATTTTTATTGAAACAACGTTTAACGTCGAGAAGAAGACTGACGATGGCTGGATTAATGTTGAGATGGAAGATGAGGTCATGATTGAAGCTAATACCTATTGTAGTATATTTGAAGATGTAAATGTATATTTTAACGGTGTATTGGCTGAGAACACACAGCGAGAATATGCTCTTAGAGCCATATTACAAAACATGCTGTTCTCAACCGAAAATGATCGCCGAACGTGGATGACTAAGGGGATGCTTGAGGTGCACAACGGTGCGCCAAATATAATACCAAGTAATGACCTTATGGACTCACGACCAGGTAACTATAAGCGTCGAGAATATATCACTGATGGTAAACTTACAGTTTGTGGCAAACTTCTAACTGATGTGCTTAACTGTAGTGAGCCACTATCTGATAACGTTGACATCACTATTAAGTTATTCCCTGCCAAATCAGAATCATGTTTGATCCATAGTAAAAGTGTAGATGGGGACACGCCCAGCATTTTTAGAGTCAATATCACTGATTGTACTCTGCATGTTCCTCGTATCTTGACATCCGTTGTATTAAAATCGGATAAAGTATATACGTTCACTAATTGGAAACTTTTTTCATATACCCACCAGTCTGGACAAACTAATTTCAAAAAAGATCTTGCAGTTGGTGAATTCCTACCTCAAAAAGCCATCGTTATCATGATGCCTGAGGAAAATTATAATGGAAGTTGGGGAAAGTCTAAACTTGGTTTTTATCATTCGAATGTTACTCGTGTTTTAATGAAATGTAATCAAAAACACGTCCCATATATGAACGGGTATACATGTGGTAACTGGGATGATAAAATATTGGTGCCAGACGCTTATACTGGACTAGTTACCGAATTAGGTGCCACAGACCACAGTATCACTCCAAACACTTTTGGACATGGATATACAATATTTGGATTTGACTTGACACCAAATAAGACCGGAGACGTTTCATTAGATGAACCTTTAAAAGGGGCACTTGATTTGGACATTACTTTCAATCCCACACCGCAAGAAAACCTCATCATTGTTGTGGCACTTTTGTACGCGGACAAGTTCGCTATTACTAAAAATGGTACATACATACACGATTGATGATTTTCCTCACCTAAATCGTTTATAAACATTGTTTTTTTTCTTCATTTTATCATATAATGAACAAACCTCTGAAAACCCCATGCTCCATGCTGATTGCGTCACATTCTATGTCGGGTAAAACTCGATTAGTTTGTGATATGTTGATTAATCATTATAGAACTTTTGATATACCATTAGATGAGATTGTTTGGTGTCATCACAAAAACGCATACGACAAAGAAGTGTTTGACAGACTACAAGCGGAACTCAATATTCCGCTGAAAATAGTGGAAGGTTTCCCATCAAATGATCTTTTTAATGGAAATTTATTCACTTTTAACAAAAAGAAGCTGAGGTGCATTGTTTTGGACGATGTTGTCACATCAGCCTTACGCTCTTCTTCTTTCATTGACCTATTTACAATTTTAACTCATCATGAGAGACTTGTTGTCATAGCCATTATTCAAAACATGGCTGGTGATACTGCCCACCAGAGGCAAATTATGAATAACATTATTCGTAATGTTTCGTATCTCGTCTTATTTCCTGATAGACGGCAATCTCAGGCATGTCGTCAGTTAGCACGAAACTATTTCAATTCAGAGGAGTACAAGCTTCTAAAACCTTTTAAAAGTCTCCTAAACAGTGGGGACAAATATATGTACATGATGATAGATTTTGTCGATGACGAATTGAATGTTCGATTCAACTGTTTACGACCAGATGATGAACCATTCATCTTCGATTTCTCCTCTTCTGGTTGGTATATATAAAACTTTTTTTCTACACTTTCATTCAATATGGTTTCATCTCTTGTCTCTTCAAATTTGAGTAAAATTACCAGGTGTTGTGATTCTACAACACCAAAGCCTAAGGTTGCACTAATACTTAAAGCTGCGACCAAATCTTTAGCTGATGCATTTGGAGAAGTTTTGTTAAATTCTAACAGGGATAGAATAGATCAGCAAGCATACGATAGTTTAACAAAATTATCTGTTCCATTACAGCAGAAAAGAACGTTGTTACAAAAGAATTGGACACGAATAAGGAACGCCATAAGGCCAACCGTCAGGAAACTAAACAATGACAAAGCGGAAGCTAAGAAACGAAGAAATCGAAGATCTGATCAAAAGAAAGGTGTCAACAAACGAAGACGGTGATGTTGTTTATCCAGGCTTAACTGATGAAGCTGATAGAACGGGATCGAACATGAATGTATTGCTAGATTACTTATTTCGGAAAACTGGCGACAAACCTATTGATGCTGATTTATTTCGCGAACTGCTGATTAATGATTTAAAAATTCCTCCACATTTGTTATTCACTTCAAAACCAACATGGAAGATAATGAAGTAAAAATAATGATATGAAGTTTACTAGGTTGACTGAATTTAAGAAAAAAAAGAAAACCAGAGGGTGCAGACTCAACTTCAGGGGGGGGGGGGGGATTACTTTGGCGGATGAGACAATGTGGGACTGCAATTTCCATTATATCATTTCTTTGAATACAAAAACATTTGGTATGCGTGTGTTACAGTAGCATTAATGACTTTAATACGTCAATACTTTCACATGAACATCAATAAAACAACCCAATCAAAATCAGCAGCAAGGGGGGGGGGGGGGGGGGGTTTAGCGGATGATAAGATGGGTGAAGATCAACAAGATGTGGGATTGACTGCTGCAATATTTGTGTAGAATGCAAAGTGCGGATTATACTTTACACTAGCATATAGCCATCCTCTTCTACTCACGTCAGCACGTGCATCAAGTATCTTCTCATATGCCATTGATCATCAGATGATCACAATAATGCTCGTTCGTTTTTTTGGAAATTTCTACTCATATCGTTATATTATGTGTCTATCTGTTCACGTTATCCGAAATAAATGCGTATTTTTACATTGTGGTGATGGATGTATAGATGGATACATAGAAGCGGAAGCAGTTTGTCTGCGATGAGTTAGCTCTTAATAGATAGATAAATACGCTTTTGGAGCTTGTAAATTTGAAGCCTGGGTGCGTCCTAAAGTTTGGAATCGAAAAACAAATTTGCGTATGAAACATAAAAACAGATTTATGTACATGAGTTTGAGTTTGTTTGTAGTTTTATGGTGCGTTTATCATATTTCTACAAGCTTGCCGTTGATCTGTTTATCATCGAAGCAAAAACAAATTACAGAACACATTCTTTTTTTCTTTTAGTTTTACCATTCGTAGTTAATGCCGTTTCATGAATCACATACTTGTATGATTATGGCAAGTCGCGCCACAATACAACCCCTATATTCAAAATCACAAAATGTCCAATATTCATTATGATTTATAGATTACTCTTTAAATCTCCTGTAAGACCTCATTAGCTTCATCTAAAAATGTCTTATGCCCACGCGACCGACAAAACAAACAAGGAAGTCGCCACTCAACAGCTCGTAGACAGTGTGATTAGTCTTGCAGAAAGCCTATTTACAATGTTCGGAAACTCACCGTTTTTTACTCGACTAGAATACATGAGTATACGCATCTCAAGAAATAGAAACAAACCAGGTAAGCTAATTCGATTCAAAACAATGCTGTTATGAGATGAAGAAACTTAGTTTCGCAAATGTCTGTACGGTTTGCAAGTGCATTTGATAACTTTCAGTTGTGCAGACCTGGTATTTTTCGTAACTCATGTGACCGAAATCAATGGAAATTAAATTCAGTGATTGGGTTTTGGAACACGCAGTTGACGAAGTTTGCTCGAGTGGTTGACGGAATAAATTTGTTTGAATTGGATAGGAGATTGATTGCAACTCTTGAAAATCAGAGTTACAGAGTTGATTTGTTTTCAGAGCTTTACCAACCAGGTTTCTTAGCTTTAATTTTTTTCTCTTTTTCTTACACTCAGTTGTCATTAGAGCATTTACTATGCAAATTGTAGAGAAGCTCTGAGACTGCGCTGTATAGCGCATTCGAAGGGTTTGATTTTATTTAACAAGGATTGTGTGACTAAGATTTCATTCAGCAGTTCTCTGCTTTGAGTATCAGAAACACAATGAGTTATTGAAATGACTACAAAAATTGACCAAAAGTTGAGAACCAACGTGAACAACTAAACAACTACATAATTTCGAAGCAACTGCTCAACACAACATGTTATTGAACCACCCTGTATTTATACGTACTAAAATATTTAAATTGTGGTAAGAAGTCCCGGCCACTCTTCAGGAAATCTCATTCGATCCCGACCAAAGTATAGAACTGCTCTAACTGATTTTCCGATCCTAAATCACTCAAGCAATTTGGATCCTAATTGAACAAGCCTGTTGTTGTGATATATAATTGGGTACTCTTACATTGATGGTTGGCTTGCTTTATAGTCGTACAGTACCGTGGAAGTAAGTACTGAGCTGCTCAGGCTCATTTTGGGTGCTCGCTCGTTACTGTCTAGTGATTTTGTTGTTTGAAGAACAAGTAATCTGCACAGGCAGACTTTCAATCAGCGAAATGTTCATGAAATCAATTCACTTAACGGCGATTTTGTGGTCTATGCCATAATTACTCTCACCATGATGGGAAATTCGTTATTGTGGTAAAACTACAGTATTCTGATTTTTTTCTATTCTTCCAAAACACCATCGTACCGTAACTCGTACTGATTACTAGGTAAAGATGGTACTGATTGAAATGCTTTACGATTACCTAAAGAACCGCTGAAATGCTATTTACTCTTGTCGGGTTTTGTTCATTGCGATTAGATATACAGTAAAGACACTTTCGAGATTCTAGTGAAATATGAAGCACCATTTTTGGTCCGACCATGAAACATCAGGTTGAAAACTTTGTTGGGTGAAATCAAACCTAATTTTGTTTAAAATTTATGCAAGCAAAATCATACAAGGACAGTACACAAATTCTGATTAATAAAAAACATCATAGCCCACAAAACACAACTTTTTACACCGAACTCAGATGTTGGGCCACGAGCGAGTTCAATACTCTGCTGTTCTTTCGCGTGATTGGCTGAACTTGGGTGATGATGATTGGCCCTTTGAGTTGTGGCCCAATCACCATCACGCACGTTAGCCAAGTGTGTGGACCAAAAGTGAGTTTGATGTTTCATTGTCTGAGCGAAAATAGCACTTGATATTTCACTAGAATCTCGAAAGCGTCTTTATCACAATGTCACATCACACATCGTGCGCGCTCTCTTACGATGAAATCGTAATATTGAATAATATGGAATAAATTCATTGTTTACACATGTAAAAACTTCTTTTCAGTTCAAACCTTTAGTTTTTTTTGTTAAGCATGTTTCATTTACATACGGTATGTTGTTCGGAATTTTTTACGATATGAGCTCAAAAACGTTATTGGTCTCATTTTTCTTTCCCACCTAATGGGAATATAGATCAAGTAGCATAATAAAAAATACCGTAACCATTGTACCCAATATGTAATAGACGTACATACATAAATATTGGTAGATGTAGTGGTGACGACATATTGTGGGCAAGTGACAAATTGAAACACTCTTGCCTTACTGTAAACCGCAACTAATCCAAGATGTCCCGCCAATTTCTCGCAACTGATTATTTTACATAAATAGAACTGTTTCCCAGGCAGAAACAGCAGTCATTAATGAACCTCTTAGTCTGTTTTTGACGTATTCATAATGTCATATTCTGTACACCCATGATACATAACTTTGTTCAAAGCCGAAAACTGGCGTGCATTGAAAAATTTCGTGCCATAAATATATTTGAACATTCATTCATCTTGTAAAAACTCAAAGATCGGCGTGACCAAAGCCAAGCAGCCGATAAAACCCGGATCTGGCGTGGCCTCCAAGTAACTGGTGACACATCAATTTTGTTGGCCGAAGACGGTACGGCAAAGACTTCGTTGCATGAGCTACATTTAAATGAATTATTGGTATACTTTTGTAAACGGATGCAAAATGTTTCAAAGCCGAAAACTGGCGTCCAATTAAAAATGTTGTCGCATAATCTGTTCAATATTCATTAATCTTGGTAGAAGTCACAAGCGGCCGATATGACCCGATGCCTGCCTACGCGTACCAAGTAATTGGTAACGCATCAATTTTGTTGCACGAACACGGTACGACAAATAAACAAAAATAGAAAGGTGGCGTTCATTTCCTGAATCCAGACGCCTGGATTGGTTCATGAGCTCTTTATACATGAATTATTGGTAAACTTTTACGCATAACAATGGCTTTTCGGTGTTCTGTGTCGGATGGTGCTGTTAAGCTGGGCATACATGATGAATCGGTGCCTTCAAACATACAGTACATTACCCTATTTTTGTAAAATACATAAATACATAATCCTTGGATAAATAACTTGATCGTTTCGTAACACTGTAAAACTTCATTCAACCTCATTGTTCAGTTATCACACCATACACACAAAATCTAAATGTGGGTTCAACGATTTTCATGAGTTTCGATAGTGTTAAACTGAAAAAAATTCACAGGTTATTCGGTGCACTTACTATGACAAAAATTCGATTGGTTTCAACTGGTCATATTACTGCCCTGACAAGTAAAGACTAGTATTTAATTGTATAGACTGTAAAATTGTATTAGAATATATAGAATCACCACTCACCGTTTGAATCTCATGTATATGCTTTATCTTGTTTACCAACATGACCTACGTGTATGTAAGCAGTCATTATTTGTAGATGCCCGTTTGCGGGCTATCAGTGTACGGTATATGATAAATGAGCCAGTTCATTCATTTAAAACCACAAATCTACGGGTTTATTTATGAATTTTGAACAGGATGAGTAGTTTACTATGTACCATGTCCAAACATCAGCAGGCCCATAATTATAACACTCATTCCTCACCGTATTTCAAGAAATCTGAGTTGCTGTAATTGATAGCTTGTATACATTTTATATGCATTTGTTTAATATAACTGTATTCAAAATAAGTCAAGATTTCCTCCGTTTCTGTTACCCTTTTTTACGAACATCCTATAACACACATAAAACAAAAATACGCTTCAATCGTGATTGACGTTTCATTAAGATAATTTAAATGATGGACTGGGCAGGCCGTACTGGATGGACGGTTCATTGTATCAACATGTATGGCTGAATCAGATGTACCATCGCCGGAAATTGGGAATTCTATTCACATTTGATATTTTCGATGATTAAAGTATTTATGAGGTTCAGGTGGGTTTTGTTTTTTCTTGCCAACTCATCTGAATGATTACCTAATTCATGTTCATCACTCAGCTAATAAATATTACCACTACGATAACTACCAATTATACCTTTCACGATTCATTGAATTTGTCATAAAATAACGCTGCACAACAACCTGATTTTTTGTTAAATGTTAACGGCCATTTTCCGTTGATTAAAAGTACATAGATTATGTATGTCATCACAGTACATTATGCAGGGTAATTTTTTTTACAATTTGACTGTATGACGGATGGTTGAATGTGAAGGGCGATGGTTACTGTACAGTATGTATGGACGTCAGAGTCTTAGTGAATTTCATACATTCATGGAATAGTTCTGATTTATGACAGAACATGGATTGACGTTCTTCAAGAGAGAGATTCGATTCTAATGCATATTAAAGTTCATAAGAGTTGCTGGTTTGGTTTATAAGGGCCGGGTACAATCAGTATGCATGCAAAATGGAACACCTATTGTATGCAGTTTACAATACATACCGGGTGTCCCATTTAAAAGTCCGGATTTTTATTTTGAATAACAACCGTAATTTTTTGTCGATTTCAAAAAATTTTGCGCCAAGTTTTAGACAATTTCTGGCTATTTTGTTTATTTTTTTATTTTTCGAAATCAACTTAACGAATCGATTTTTATGACAAAATTCCCGACACCCCCTTTTTCATGTTTTTGCACTGTAGTCGGTGGCTTCTTAAACGATAGCGTGAGCGTTACAAAAGCAATTTTAATAATTTAAGAAATGATTTCAGTTGAATAATAAGATAAAAACATGTTTTAAGACGGATAACAATCAAATTGGTAACAATCATCTAACCAACATGCTGCTAAAACTCCGCATCCACAAGCATGAGCTAGCGCAGGGAGCTTGGGTTTCCTTTTGTGAAGGTTTGCACATCTGGTTTGTCCATACTCAACACCGACATGATGTGGTGCTTTCCAAAGCAGAATATTGTAATTCACCGTGTTTTACCATTATTTAGCAATTTTTTTTCAAGCTGGATAAGTTAATCTCTCACAGGAAGGAGAAACCACGCTCCCTGCCCAAGTGCAAGCTTGCCGATGCGGAGTCTGAGTGCTTTGTGGTTACTGTCATTAAGCAGCTTGTTTGTTTTGATGAGTGCTAACAATTTATCAGTATTCCGTATTATGAAAAGTTTAAAACGTTATTGAACTAAAAATGATGATTTAAATTATGAGTCTTTATTAATAAAGGAAGGTCACGCTATCGTCTAAAAACCGCCGACTTCAGTCCAAAAACGTGAAAAACGGGTGTGTTGGAAAAATTTTCATAAAAATCGATTTGCAAACTCGATTTTAAAAAATTAAAAATTCAACAAAATAGCCAGTAATTGTCTATAACCTGGCGCAAAAATTTTTTAAATCGAAGAAAAAGTGCGATTGTTATTCAAAATAAAAATCCGAACTTTTAAATGGGACACCCTGTATGTACGCATGTAACTTCTTCAGTATTCGTGAAGCTTAATTTCGCTGACCCGGAAGGAAACAAGATTAAGAGGATAATCCGACTATAATTTTATGTTCTACGTTCAGTTATCTCCTATACATACATATATGTACGTACATCCTTGATCCTATGTCCCAAAACCGTGAATGCTCGGGCGATATAATTCAAAACTGTCAGTGGTAAAAAAATCACATTTTTCATTCCATTTGACCACTCGTTCTTTATTGGTCGTCACTTCATCAATTCGCCATCAAACTGAGCTCTGACAATTCCACTTTGTCGATGGGCTCAGCGTCAAAATCCGGTCACATAAAACAACGTTGCCTACGTCAGATACTTTAAACTCCCTCTGGGATACGGTCACATTGGCTAACTCTTAAGAAGAACAGTGCCATTCAAATTATGGTTAATTTATAAGTATTCAATATCCGTTGTGCAGTTGGATTAATTGGTTCAGCGAAACAAAAGCTGTGAACGTGAAAACTTTCTAGTTGAACAAGCTCTCTTTTTCCAGGAATAACATGAAGAGGAGTTTGAGTTGGTGGAACTCTATTTCCGTTCATTGAATCACTGACATTTGATATAAAATTTCCGATTTGTTTTATACTGAATGTAATGGTAGAAAAATCATTTAGGCTCACGATTGCGAAATACATAAGCAGTTGCTTTGTAAACAAGTGGGCATTATCCGTACTGTAATTTGGCTATTTACTGTATTATTCGAAACTGTATATACAAAAACAAATATCTGCGAATAAATTGGCGTTTGTTTGTCAGAGAATCAGTAATTTAATGAAAAGTAAACAAATGGTGCAACAAAATAATGAGTTATGGTTTTGGTTTGCACCTGCATCATCTGTTCCATTTTTTATCAACAGTAAAAATTTGCGCAACGGACTTCTGTGATCACAAGTTACAGCACGTGTTCCAATAAAACACACTTACATACAATACAATAAATTGCGTCAATCTGTCAAAAACCACACTTCTTTAACAAGGCGTTTCTTTTTTCGTTTCTATAATTTTTTTCGCATTATTGGCATTAACCTAGACGGACGTTCTCTCGTCATGTTATCACTGCATTGCAGGCTCACATATTTATTCATTCATGAGTTAAATGGTACCTCAGCACTGTAGGGTCGTATATCAGCTTTTTGTTGTTTAAATGCCCATTTATTCATAAAAACGTCAAAAATACTATCCGACTAACGTCTTATCTGAGTGCTTTTAAATAAACTGACCGATTACACTTCTATAAAATAACCAGACTGAAGGTGCCTCTTGAACATCTGATTACTTCGCTCGTTAGAACGTGGGTTCTTACAGTAATCTTGCTGGTCTCAGACTCTCAAGTTGTTTGTTCAGTTGCCGAGTCATTCGAGTAGACATAAGCTTTTGTTTGTTACCAACATCTGTTTTTGTATTAAGCAGTGCTATATTGAGACTTTTTCAGGTCCCACCTTAAGAGCGGTTGCACGGTAGAGAAGTTACAGTAAGTCAACGAAAAAAAAGAATGAATGAATTACGTTGAAAGATCACATGAAAGGCCATAAGTCTTTTTGAAAGAGGAAAGCAGTGGCTTTATGGGCCCTGCTGGTGTTGTCAGATTGTCATTCTCTCACAGAACATGAACTTGACGTTCGTTTGCGGCTCTGTAATGATTATAGCATATTTCATGTCACTACCAGTGGTACAGTACGCTGCCATTCGACACATTCTCAGAGTAACTGACGTCTGTAGCTTACCTCGACGAAACGATGGTAATGCCATCGACTCGGCTTACGGTATGCATTCTCGTACTTCCAAACAGTTCTTTCAACTTTAAAGTTCACGATAATCCATGGTTTTTCATTAAACGATCACTCATTTCTTCGATGCAATACTTTGTTTGGTACGTCAGAGTCTCCAGTGAGTTTCCCCTTGTGTCAAATTCACCATTGTGTTGGCTTTGACATTTGTATTTTAATTACTGTTTCCACACATGCTATGTAATTACGATACATTAATCTATGTGATGAATACAATACAGTAAGCAACAGATGCATGCACACGTCTGATTGCAATGTGTCATGTCATGTCATGCTGTATCAATCAATCACCTTCTACTCTAGTTTTCATTATTGTAACCATACTGATTATTGAACAGTACATGCATTGTCAAACAGAATAAACATTTGAACATTCATGAAAACAGAACCCCGTATTTGTAATGGAGAACGAAATTTGAGTAAATAAAGGTCTTTTCGTATGTGGATAGCTCTAATATAACTGAATATTTTGCGACAACGTTTCAACTTGTCTGCAACACGTGAACATAAAAGAATTTGGGGTCAGCGGCTTCGGTTAAGTAAATTTTTGATAACTTTAATTCACATATTGTCCATCGAATTGGAAGCATGTATGATTTTTTTCGAGCATGGCAGTTTATTTCCCGTTTCAACAAATTGGTTTGCGAATTTCAGCGGACAAATTGAACGTATCGTTAACACAAAATATTCGAACTTCAGTTTTAATTAGGGCGCGTTCAGAGTTGTCTTGAGAAAGTCTCAAGAATTTTATTTGTAACACTTTCGGAACTCTCGAAAGTTTTGATCCAACCTAATGTTTCAAACATTTTTATCGGGAACAAATATTTTTTTATGTTTACCAAAAGGTTTACAAATAAAATTCTTGACACTTTCTCAAGACAACTCTGAACGCGCCCTTATATAAATTACAGAAATCATTCAATTATACCGAGAACAGTGGATCGGGGTACTCGGATATGTAAATAATGTTCATGTTCAGTGTTTTGTTCTTGTTTGCCTGATTGATTCGGTGACCGGATGAAAACCTTAGCAGTATGAGATATTGTTCTGGCGAAATGACATTTCTTTTGGTTATTGGTCTTGATGAACATGCGGTATGTATGACCTACAAATACTGCTTAGATGTATCTCGTACAATGTACATACATAATCATCGCATCGTTATTCGTTCCATCTTTTTAATATTAATTAACTGCTACATCAAAGTGTGAATTCTACAGGGTGGGCAAAAAAACTCCTCGATTTCGTGAGACGAACTTTTGCTCTGGATGATGAATTCCTTTGAAATCGGAATATTTTTTCAATAACATATTAAGTTAAATATCTCTAAAATTTCAATGAAATATCTAACATGGTCAGAATACATGAAATTTTCACGTTCGTCTTAAAACGGCGTGATTATTTTGAATATAAATCATGTGCATACGCATCAAGTATTAAGTATTAATTTGTTTATGAGTTGAATGAATGAATAATATAATGGTATAAATACAAAGGTTAAGTAGTAACGTTCCTCCTCGGCGACATTTTTTTTCAAATACGGTACTTTTTCCCTCAAATTTCAAGTTGGTTGAAAAAAAATTTATAATTTATGAAAAACGTCCTCGTTCTGTTCAAACGTAGGTTGGCACGATTCAAGCGTATTGAGGTTGTGTATTTAGCTAAGTATTATTTGTAATAATTTAGATCATATTGCTACTTTAAACAAGTTTCTTTTAATTCCTGTATTTTTATTTAGTTCACTCGTTTAATTTATTATCCGATTAATACCTGAAACTAACTTATATACAGGATTTATTTAAAAAAAATGATGCCGTTTAAAGGAAAGACTGAAATTTTCATGTATCCTCATCGTGTGGCCGGGAAGTGTCAGATATCTCATTGAAGTTCTCGAGAATATTAAGTTAATACATATGTAATTGAAATAACCTGAAAATTTCAAAAAAATTCATCAACCACAGCAAAAGTTATGGTCTCACAAAATCGGTGAGTTTTTTTTTGCCCAATCTGTATAACAATTTCAGTCATACCAACATCTTCCAGAAATTTTGTTCTCTCATCGTTGAATGAAAAAATAATATAGTTGAATGGATTAATAATATAGTTGAATGGATTAATAATATAGTCCGTCTGATAGGGTTAGTTACCAGACCGGTCCATTAATCATTACCGTATTCACTGGGTCAAAAGATAAGGTACATGTAGGGTGGGCATAATGAATGGTATTAATCAGAATGAGCCGAATGTTACATCTGTAATGCATCTTTGTCACATGATAGAGTTTTTGTGATCAAAAGATAAATTGATACACTCTAGACAGCCTTATGTGAAAATCCAACCCCGTAAACTGTACAGACTTTTGAAGAAAAAGGTTATTGTCCTTGACGAATTGTTGGCTCATATTATGTGTACTGCATAACTCTATTTGAATAAAAGTAGTTTTAGTGGATAACACAAGATGAAAGCCAAAATAAGAACCATGGACCGAGAAATTAGCCCCACAGTTTTCATGTTTTATGTAATTTTTGTTTTCATCTCTAAGTTTAGCCTTTAATTAAAAATATTCACCCACGTTCTGGACAGTGCGTGGGACAAACCATCGTTCTAATTTTCTTTTTGTGGCAAAGTTGGATTAATCTAGTCATCATTCATCCGTCTGATTCTGAAGGCCAGATTGAATTATGTCCTAATTATACAGCACCGAGTTTCGCACTCCACTGAACAAGAAGCCAAAAACTAACCAGTAGTTTTCCGAAACCGTTGGAACGGAAATGAGAATCATCACGGTTGACTCGCAACGGCATTCTTAATCCGATTGTTTTGGTGAGCCAAACCGGCGGTTCAATCAGACACATTTGTACGTACCCTATGTATGTACTCTTGTTGTTACTCTGCGGTACAGTTTGTCTCACATACATTATATGTACATTCCCAGCGACCGAACACATTCGGTAATCAAACAAAGCGTTACAGTAAGCCTATGTTATTGTCTCGCTACAGTATGTAGGTGTTCCCATGCACTTTGCGAACTGAAAGCAGAGCTATGTATGGTCCTAAAACAGAACATCAACACAATCACTGACAGCTGACAGCTTGTCAATCCGATCTCCGTAGATTTACTATCAAGAAATAGTTATGCGGGTTTCGGTGGAGATGTATATGACGGTTATGTACATATATTACGGATATGATGTACGTATATATCAATGGATATGTATGTATGTATATTCTATACTAGGATGCATACGCCATGTACATATCCGACGAACTAACAGCTTTTGTTCCACATGGGTACGTCGTTTGATTGGCCGCATTGTAAAGCACGATTTCGTTTCCACGGAAGAAGCATCAAACGTTGGTGCAAATGGCACTTGGCTCACTAGAAGTCGGTAGCCAGCCACAATATATGATTCCCAACGGTGGAATACGATGGTTTGATGATGCCGCTGGCATACACGTCTGTTGTCTTCTGGTGTTTCTGTATTTATCAAACAAATTCGTGTAATTAAATTACCGTCAAACTGTGTTTTCTAATGTCCTGATGTAATGTACATTTTAAGCGTTCGAAAACGATTAGGAGCCGATTTTGAATTTGCGCCAATTTTTCTTATATTTACCTGTGTGGGAGCGTGTGGAGTCTTTTACAATGTAACGCGCACTCGATGTAAAATAACTCAACAAACAAACGACCAACTACGATAGCGAACAATCCATCGCACCAACTCATCAAGTTCCAAGGATATGGTATGTAGACTCAATGCCACTTCATGATTATACCAAGTGTACAAATGTTCGACATGACCTTTACATTTACATCAAAGTTGGTTGATGAGTCTTGCTGATAAGTCAATATTGGTTCACTTCAAACGTATAATGAATTTTAGGAATATGTAATAATTATATCATTCCGAGGGCAGCACATAGAGACTATAAAGCCATGGGTTTCTCATATTCAACGCTGCACAATTCCCCAAAGGACGATGTATTGTGGATACAATCGTCGTCATATAAAAAACTATAAATCATATGTTTATCGAAAAACGGTACAGAGGTCAAAACTTTAACTGTGATGGATGGCCCAATCAACTTCATATGTTGATTCATAACCAAACAACATAGTTTTAAAATTTCCGTGTTCAAAAAACTAAACTTTCGTTGTAAAATGTTCCCTTTACGAAACACCTCTGAACATTTAACCAATTTCAAAAATGTATGCAACTTTTGTATCCAGAAGTTCGACTATGAAACCATGATGGGATTATGTGACAGATTGTATACTTCTATCAGCAATCTCAACTCCATTTGATCATGCATGACAAATTGTAATTGACCGACAGTTGATGGGTTCAGTCACTAGCGGACGAGAAGGGGTGGGAAAAGTAAAATTTCTCTCTCTTAGGCATTTTCAACAGGTAGATTTGTTTTCTAAGGTGTAGGTAAAATGGCCTGAAAACTGCCAATTCCCTCCTGTTTGACGAAACTCCCTCCCTTTATGGTTTGGCTCGTCCGCCAGTGGGTTCAGGGAAATATCGTGCCATTTAATCACGAATTTGAATGGTGTTACCAAATCAGTTAAGTTTTTTCATGATAAGTGTCTAGTCATTTCATGAAGCGCCAACCATAAAAAACTAGTGGTCCTGGATCAAAACCTGACTTGAGACACAGAACCTGACGCAAGTTTCTGGGGTCTCTGGGGCTCGTTGGTTTATTCAATCTGTTTAACCGTCTGGCCACTACGAAAACACTATTCTGATATGGTAAAAGTTTACCTGAATGGCTTCAGTAAAGGAAGAAGCTCCAGTAAAAACAAATGAAAAATAATAAAAACGAGATCGTTTATAAAACGCCCATCAGAACCCAAGGTCACGTGCCCCGATTGTACCATGGCACACGCACCGACTTATCATGATGCCAGGCGGCACCATACATAAGTCAGTTACCCCAAAACATCTGATATGCCCCATTGACTCCATGAGGTTCATTCTTCCCATCTTTACGTATTTAGGACGCAACTATTTTATTCCTATCAGTTTTACGACAGAAACAATGAACGAACCGAGCTATTAGGTCTAGACAACGGAGGAAAACATACTGTTTTGTCGTTTGAGGCCTAAATTGTACAAATCTTCATTTTTTATACAAAGCGACAGAAGTTTTTTCATATGTACCTTTGTACATTCGTCAACTTTAATGTATATTTTATGTACATCCAGGAATGCGTCTAGAAAATGTTATTTCAATTATTTATTCAACCACAAAAACAGTGCAATACAAACATTTGCATATGAGTGTTCCCATAGCACACAGTGTTCCGTTAATTTAAAACAAATTCAATTTGCCCAGACAAATGAGCCGTGGCATAAGAACGGGACTCATGAGCAAATATGTACAGTACATATGGCTGGTTTATTGTTACCGTGTGTGGCCTTGCATTGTCCCTGCGCTCATGCAAAACATTATAAAGAAGCAGCAGTGTTACAACAACTTTGCGGCGATGAACTATTTTATTTTCTTGTTCAGAAATTCGAAGATGCATTGGTGAAGTTTTGAAATTGATGAGTAGAAAGCAAGTATAAAACTGAGCATAATGTTTCGCATGCGCGCAGCGACAAAATATGGAAAAGTAGCGCATAAATCAGCTGTATCAACTGCATCGTTACTGGATGTATTGTGGTGTCTAAAATTTGTTGAAACATATTAAAATTGAGGTTTGTTCTGATAATGAGTACCATAATTTTGCCTCATAATACTCGCCATAGAACAGATGGTGGTTTCCAACCCGGTGGTTTGACGGTCCTGTTATAAAAATTAATGTCTGTAAGCCAAATCTAGTTTAATGAGGGCGCGTGATATTGCATGTCAGACCCTCATAAATTGCCTTCACACAAACAATGCCACATTAAATCATAGTTTTTCACAATATTTATAAGTCAGTTCAGCAGATCACTCATCTTTTGTTCCGAAAACAAACCTATTGAAAGTCGTTCATACTTTTCATTTATTTATTAACATTTATGTGGACGTGAGTCCCGATTCGAACAACAAATACATAAACAAAACCATGATAATCCATTTAGGCTCCATAACTAACAATTAATAAACCCAAATAACTAACATTTATTCTAATCCGTCATCTGTTGAAATGAGGCTGTTTTATGTAGACCGATCCAGCACTAATAAATAGAATATGTACTGTAGTTCATAATATATGGGATGCATGTACTGAATTAATTTCCTGTTCATTTTAATTCCCACCACTATTCATGAAATTTTATTTACAATTCACAAACAAATATAAATTCACAATCCATATCATTTTCAGCAGACACTGTTCTCGTGGTATTTTTGTTGATTGCAATCCAATAAATCCAGCAAAATAACCATGAAATTCCATCTGGTCAACCTGCTCGTGCTCGTCGTGATGTTGCTGGTGGCGTGCTCACAGGTATGAGTGAGTGAGTGAGTGAGTGAGTGAGTGAGTGAGTGAGTGAGTGAGTGAGTGAGTGAGTGAGTGAGTGAGTGAGTGAGTGAGTGAGTGAGTGAGTGAGTGAGTGAGTGAGTGAGTGAGTGAGTGAGTGAGTGAGTGAGTGAGTGAGTGAGTGAGTGAGTGAGTGAGTGAGTGAGTGAGTGAGTGAGTGAGTGAGTGAGTGAGTGAGTGAGTGAGTGAGTGAGTGAGTGAGTGAGTGAGAAATCAAGTAGATTGATTATGAAAGAGTGGGTGAGTGAGTAAGCAAGTAGATTGATTGTGAGCTTTGAGCTTGTTTTACAGTTCGCACTGGCCATTCCTGCCAAGCGCAACCAGCTGACATCACGCTTCGGCGGGTACAACATGCTGAGCAAACGTTGGGGACCGAGCGAATTCATGGATGACTCACGATCATTCGATGGTGTGTACTTTCACCCACTCACTCACTCACTCACTCACTCACTCACTCACTCACTTACTCATATCATGTTTGCAGACGGTAACTCGTACCAGTAATCTCACCAACATCCCACATCTGACCATCAACGTTGCCCATTCACAAAGCAGCAGCACTACAACACATTTCAATTATATTGATTTTCTTCACTCTGTGATTGTGTTGGGTTTTTATCAGAATCGGACAGGAATGTGTGCGTCATGATTGACTGTCAGTCTGGTTCATACGGTGACTTAACTTTTATACGATAACCAGTTGAGTGAATCCAAAATACATATATCAATCATGATCACAATCTTATATGTATCTATCTGATTGGATACTTTATAGGATTATGAATAACATCCACATCAATAATATCATTCGCTGTTTATATTATATTACAAATATTCATAGGTACATACATACTGTATACCAAACATCTCTATTCGAATGGCCTGGGGGACGCGCGGCTCGCTGTTGTCAGAAAATGATATCGAAGAACTCGTGCTTAACTTGAGCTATGTTTAGGCATCGGCTTAAGTTAAGCACTTACTTGAGCTCATAATCAAGATGGGAGCGAGTGAGTGCGATATACGCGGTTTCACGATATAAATACGGTTGCCACACACATGCACGGTAGTAAATGTAGCTCTCAACATATTCGCTGGTTATTTTGGTGTTGAACATTGTATGCGAAAAGCAAGATAATGAAACTATTTTCCTAGGAGATCTAACATATGTACATACATATAACCTTTTATCTTTACGAACCAGTGGTTTAACACATCGTTGCATGATTTAATGCGCATGATGACTCAACCCGCAACATAAACTTACAGTGCATACATTTTCTCATAAAACATCTACGAACACGCTAACCTAAACTCACTCCAAACCTGAGTTGCCAGTCCCCGAATACCACACAGAAACACAGTGTACCTGATGTGATGGTATGTGATCTTATGAATGATTGATCGGGTTGTTACCGCTTGTAAGGGTGTTACCCGGCAACTAAATGGAAGCCGTAAGTCATACAAGTGGAGCGGACGAGTTACGGGATACCTGGCCGTGGCTTTGTTCTACTGGCATCGATTATTCAGCTAATATTCTCAAAATACCGCTTAGCATTGGTTTCCCTCTGTATAGTTGAGACTGAATCATTCTTCTTTGTAACTGTCGTCGTGACTGTTTCTACAAAATCTGCTGTTGAAAATCATCTGGTGGAGAGCTGGGAGACTCAAACCTGAAACTGCTGTCCATCATTTCTAATACAACGTTCGGAACATCTGGAGAATGCCGAGCTCTAGTTCGGTAAGTCAAACCATCATATAACTCATACGTTTCCGCTAAATTCACAACAATGAAGACAGGATGCAATGAATGCAACGGAAATAGTAATGAGTATTATAAACATTGACCGCAGCCTACAACCAATCTTGCACAACCTGGCAACAACTGAAAACTTAATAGATTATGCACAGAGTATAGACGTAAGAAATAACTAGAAACAGTGAGTTAGTGATAGTCAGTATCCTATAAGAGAAATATATCTTTCTCTCAAAATTAAACAAAATCCACGAAAACAGAGGATCATATATTTCGGTTCATGTGCATCGTTTTCCTCTTTTTCGACCGCCACAAAGCCGACAAGACTAAAAGTAACCAAATAACAGGCACCGATTAGCATTACGCCTGAATAAATCACTAGAAGTGGCCCGTTATCGATAATAATTGGTCGACTGACTACAAAATACTTTGGCCAGTTAAGTTTTAGACAGTTAAACACCAACATCTCGGCCTCTGAATTCTCGGTATCACCAACAGAGCATGCCTACCGGAAGTAATGTGGGTTGTTTAGGACTTAGTGCGAGGACTTGTGCCATTTCAGTCTCATTTAGACAATAATAGAACAAACAAAAATATTAAAAACAGTCTAAGTGATATCGAGATTGTTGAATAAACTAATATAAACCAGCAGAGATGCCATCGCGTAGCAATGTTTGTTTCGGGATACTTCAAAAATGTACTTTTCAATTAAAACCAGACCATTTTGATTCTGATAGGGAAATGTGAGACAAAATTTAATTTGAAATAGTCAGTCAGTCACTCACTCAAATTAGTCAGTCAGTCATGTAATAACATTTGTTCAGCGAGAAGTGATCTCGATCCATGTGGGTCAGGCTGGTGTGCAGATGGGCAATGCATGTTGGGAGCTGTACTGCCTGGAACATGGAATACAGCCGGATGGCTTGATGCCCGCTGATGACTCATTGGGCCAGGAAGATGA
>OZ038443.1:14609192-14616692 GCA_964036265.1 Daptonema setosum
TGCAGACCAACCTGGTGCCGTACCCACGTATTCATTTCCCATTGGCCACCTACGCTCCGTTGCTGAGTGCTGAACGGGCCTACCATGAACAGATCAAGTTGGATGAGTTTCATACGTTTATATAGACCTCGTAATTACTTATACGGGAAAAAAACTTTTAACGGCCATCAAATCGCGCTGAATAAAACTTCTAAATACCATTTACTTGAGAATTTGGTTTTACCTATTCCAAAACGTGGTTCTGATAATCCAGTACTTAAGAATCTGGTTTGGCTATGCCAGAACTGAAAATTGTCAACTTCATTGGTTTTTGCATTTTTTTCGTTTTTCATGGCCTATTATGAGGTCTATAGGTGTCTTGTTAATTTCATTGTCAATTGTAATGTAAAATAACTCATGTGTTACATGATTGCAGTATCAATGACATCACACACAGTTGCTTCGAGCCGGGAAATCAGATGGTCAAGTGCGATCCACGACACGGGAAATATATGGTACGCTTATGAGCACTCACTCACTCACTCACTCTCACTCACACTCACTCACTCACTCACTCACTCACTCACTCACTCACTCACTCACTCACTCACTCACTCACTCACTCACTCACTCACTCACTCACTCACTCACTCACTCACTCACTCACTCACTCACTCACTCACTCACTCACTCACTCACTCACTCACTCACTCATCGTGCTCACTCTGCAGGCTGTATGTCTGCTGTACCGAGGTGACATCGTACCCAAAGACGTTAACGCTGCGATTGCCGCCGTTAAAACGAAGAGAACCATCCAGTTTGTGGACTGGTGCCCCAATGGATTCAAAGTTGGTTAATACATAATATGAATAGATGAATACAAACAACTACATATATGATTTCAGATAAGTTTTCAGCAAGCTTCCACAGTTCTGAAATTCTTTTTTTTGTGAATTTCAGGTAGGTATCAACTACCAACCGCCAACAGTCGTGCCGGGTTGGCTAGATTTTTATTTAGACGTTGACTTTAGCTAAGGTTTATACTTTATTGATTAGTTGTATTAAACAACATACAGACGTAGATAGGCGTTGGTTTAGCCCTGCTCGAAAATATGCTATGGTTCATAAATGCTTACTCTACATGTTCAGGTGGTGATCTTGCCAAAGTGACCAGAGCCGTGTGCATGTTGTCGAACACGACGGCCATCGCTGAGGCATGGGCTCGACTCGATCACAAATTTGACTTGATGTATGCCAAACGAGCTTTCGTGCACTGGTATGTCGGTGAAGGTCAGTTGTTTTGTGGTTATTACTATGACTACTTCGTGCTACTATCCTACTGACTGATTGACTATCTCACTCACTCACTCACTCACTCACTCACTCACTCACTCACTCACTCACTCACTCACTCACTCACTCACTCACTCACTCACTCACTCACTCACTCACTCACTCACTCACTCACTCACTCACTCACTCACTCACTCACTCACTCACTCACTCACTCACTCACTCACTCACTCACTCACTCACTCACTCACTCACTCACTCACTCACTCACTCACTCACTCACTCACTCACTCACTCACTCACTCACTCACTCACTCACTCACTCACTCACTCACTCACTCACTCACTCACTCACTCACTCACTCACTCACTCACTCACTCACTCACTCACTCACTCACTCACTCACTCACTCACTAACTCACTCACTCACTCACCCACTCAATCACCTGTCAGGTATGGAAGAGGGTGAGTTCAGCGAAGCTCGAGATGACATGGCTGCGTTGGAGAAAGACTACGAAGAGATCGGGCTTGATTACGACGATGATGAAGGAGGTCAGTCAGTATGGATAAGGGAATTTCCTATGAAATCGAATCTCCTGAATTTTAATCTAAATATGCCGGAAAATTTCATATTAGCAAATCATCAATAATAAGAACGATGAGAAATCAGCAATTTTCAGCTTCAACGGGTTACGGTAGTCGGGCATCGACCAGAGGCAATACTCGAGCCGACACACGAGGTGGACGATCAGAGACCGGGTACTCGGACTACTCGCGCACGTCAAGTCGAAGTCGAAGATAAATGCTCAGATACCGTTATGATCTGGGTGTGATGCCGTAGGGGATACTGTAGGGTTATCATGGATGATAAAAGCTTTCAAACAATGTTTATTTTACATCTGCCTACTCGAACTCAACCTGTGATTTATAGTGCCTCAGAAAATACAACCATTATTATTTATACCAAATGTTTTCATCTGAACTTTGGCGACGCCTGTTTATATGTGAATGGCCTTTTGTTCAGTAAATGCTTCTGATTGTAAAATTATCGGTTAGAATTATCTCATCAAGTTTGGTAGTTGAAGTTTACAATGAATTCCAAGATTTTTTGTTAACTGATGGGAGTATTTGCTAGTTAATTAATGATAATCCTAGATACTAGATCAACCATAACGTGATTCACTAAATATATCATTCATCAATACTTGAAAAACAGTATAGCAATTGAGAACACAAATTTTGAGACGTTAAAATCAACAATTATAACAACAACAACAACAACAACAACAACAACAACAACAACAACAACAACAACAACAACAACAACAACAACAACAACAACAACAACAACAACAACAACAACAACAACAACAACAACAACAACAACAACAACAACAACAACAACAACAACAACAACAACAACAACAACAACAACAACAACAACAACAACAACAATATTAACGGCAACAACAACAACAACAACAACAACAACAACAACAACAACAACAACAACAACAACAACAACAACAACAACAACAACAACAACAACAACAACAACAACAACAACAACAACAACAACAACAACAACAACAACAACAACAACAACAACAACAACAACAACAACAACAACATCAACAACAACAACAACAACAACAACAACAACAACAACAACAACAACAACAACAACAACAACCCTGCATCCAGTCAAGTGTCACGCGTGTAAAACCTCCGAAATCGCGTCGTCACTGCCTCAACATTCGAGTCAATCCATCCGATATCAGCGAACGCGTCAAATGCCGGCAGTTCACAATAAATTTGTATTTCATAAATGCCATTTGATTTGAAAAATTCACAGTCACGGAATGTTACGCTTTAAAAATTTCACTGTTGCGGAGTGTTACGCCTTCGATGTTGATGGCAGAGGGCATGTTCACCTTTCTCATATTGATTGTAAAATTACAACTGTAATGATTTGCTCATGTGATGTTGCAGGAAATGTGATGTTTCATGGTTGTAAACTGGATTTTATATATCATATGATATCGTACCCTCGTATACGTACGCTGTGCATGTTATAGGAATGCGTTGTAAATAAATGAACGACATGTTGGTGAGTGCACGCATTGACGCACTCAACTGCGTGCACTCGTGTCCTGCACTAAAGCGCATAACTTTATTGGTGCAGTGCACGCATAGTTCACACATATCAATGCCATACTCACAAAAACTGACGAGGATATTTTACTCTGCAGATTGTTTATCTGTTATTTTAAGTTTTTATTTGGAGTTAAATCAAGGTGAGCAATGAGTAGCATAGAACAGGGCCAAGTTCTACAATTGATGTCAAATATTGTGCAGTTTTTCTGTTTTATCAATAACTTATTCGTGTATACGAAAATTCATAAATTTTTCGTCACTAAAATTGGGGCATGATGTCGACAGCGTTCCTTTCGTAATTGTGGGTTTCCACAGTTTTTGTGTTCACTATCACGATGTAAATGTATCGGCACCTCACTTTTATCATGTTTCCATCCGAAGAGTGCATGCATCGACAATTTGAAAACTCAAAACTAACCCTGCTGACCCGTTGTTTCCTGTTAAAATATATACTTACTTATGTGAGGCAGCAATCTATACTACCGTATTTTTTCTAGATTGCTTGATTACGAAATACCTTTTCGGCTTTTAACCGGTTGAAACTGAAACCATTGCGCTCGTTGTTTCAACGTTCAAGGCCGCGATGTACGGATGCGTTGCGTTGCACCTAAAATAATTTGGTAATTATTTCTATCATAAGAGTGTTTGTAAATTACTCTGTTTTTGTTTTGAGGTAATTTGACTTGTTTACGTACCATTTGCTAACTACAGACTTTTGCGATGATTACCGATTGTGCTATAAGGTAAATACGTGATCTGATCACTCGAAGCTTACTGGCAAGCTTTTTATGAGCTTTACTGAACCTAGCATTATCTAATTGTCAACATTATCTGTCGTACATGTATATACTTTTATGAGTTTGTATTCTCTTCTATCTTAATTGGGCAACCGTTTCAAGTAATTACGTCCAAATTAAATGCAATAACCAGATTAAACCAGTTGGTTGTGCACAATAAGAAAAGCGCAAGACAACTTTTGCTCGCTTGGTGAATATCACTTTGGAGTAAGGTGGTTAATAAATCACATCAACTCAACTGGTGAACACCGTGATATTCACTTACTGTACGCCATCTCTGAACCAGCCTATTTCCGATCAACCCAAATATTGATGCTTAATTGATGTTTTACAATGCTCTAGTGAATGACTCATTCGATCTGGTTAGTTGATTTACAACTATTCCCCAAATGGCTTTGAAAACTCGTAAAGTTGTTTACGAATTGCCCAATGTTGTCTTACAGTATATTCAAAACAGATGGTCATGATTTGGGCAGTGCAATGTTCTTACTATCAAAAAATCAGATTGAGCTTTTCTAGTGTAATTGATTGATTTTATTAGGATATTTTTTTTACTTCATCATCGCTTTATTGATCAATCACCAAACTTGATACATTTGAGCCCCACATGAATTGCAATTAGTCCACGAAAAAAGGTCTTTATTCTATCCATGTCGCTCGGCGTTTTTTCAGCAGACTACATTCTTTACAATGACCGCACTTTAGATGTTGCTGCTGCATGTTACTGCAGTTAATTTTTCATGTCGCATTACACTTTATTTGTTTAACTTGTTTTCATCAACATCGGCAATCATGATGGCGTGCGTCGATTATTTTGACATTATTATGTACGTTGTTACACATTTGCTACAATAGTCTGCGAACATGACATGTCACTTTTTTAGTATGACAATTACTGTAATTCTGGTTACAATTTTATAAACCATCATGCAACTTTATATATGAAGATCATGAAAAAATGTTGTGGGCCGCTGATGATTAAAAGCCATATAAAGTATTTACATACAGTACATACGAATGTAGAGTACACAGCTTGGAAATGATTGAAACTTTATCCTATAGTTGATAATGAGAAACTGTGCCAAAAACACAGCGTGAATTTTTGGCAAAAATTCTACTGTTTCGTCGTTTCTTGTTCTAATTAACCGATGCTTAACACATGGTAAATAACTAGAGTGTTTCAAGTGACAGATATTCAAACTTGTTTGTAATAATGTGAATTTTAGTACTGTAGTTCAGACGACAACAGCAATTCAAGTTAAATTTACTTTGCGTGGTCCCAGTCGAATCACACACAGACGGACAAACGTAATACCGGGCCAACTTCTCGACAATCACACATTAAGTTTTCTTTTTTGTTAGTAAAGTAAATTCTTTTCTCATACTACATTTATTTTTGGGCATATTCGATTATGTACATGTATGACTACGGGACTTATAGATTGAAGATTGATTGCTCATGACTAGATAAGATCAAAAGTCGCTTGTTCCAGTCCGTCAGTCTAACCCTCAATTCAACGTTAGCCAGTTCAAAACTTTTCCGAAATTTTCGCTTTCCCATTGGTATTTTTGAACCATGATTTTACATGTTTGTTGAAATAATATGAAAATAACTATTTCTACAGATCAGAGTAATTACATAGCATTGCGGTGTTGCACATGCATTGCACTGTACACCGTTCAAATAATTTCAAATAAAAACAGTGGCAACGACAAACCATTCAAACTTAATTGTCGCTGAAAAAATTTAACAAATGATTTTGTGAGAGGCGAGAGACCGTATGCTGAACTTTCTGTAAAAAAATAGCCGTGTTAGTTGCCTGGATTGTTGCCACCGTGTTAGTCAATTGTCATTGAATACTTTCCCCATAAAACTATCAATTCGGTCATCAATTATATATTCTCTGTTCCCTTGCATCAACACTGTAACATTTTTTTACTCATTTAGATTTTGATGTACCGTAGACCATCCAGTATGATTGTTTCACACGATCCTGGTAGATACAGTGACAGAACAGCGCACTGGGTTTTGTGTAAAGCGACTAGTTTCTTCCCTGTTTTTTTTCTACTATTTATATCGCACATGCAACGTCTTGTTTTAAAATAGTTCACATTATGGTTGTTGGTTGACTGACGTTTAAATTAGATTTGTTTGCCATGCAATTTACATGTTCGAAAGGTGCGTGAACTGTACTCTGCACTGATTGAACACAATACTCATTAACTGACATGTTTGTGCAATCACATGTTACCCCCGGAACCTAATCAAGAACATTTTTCAATCATCTGAATTCACTTTGAACTTTGTACTCGGATTTGTTTGCTTTATAATAACTATAATACACGTTCTATTCACAATGTAGTTTACCACCACCCACACAAATTCCATCCATACATACGTATATCTGAATCACTGATTTTACTTTTGAAAAGACGAACACAAATCAGATTTTTCTAATTTCCATGAGTCAGAGAGCTTCTTAAGTCGATCCTCATGAAGGTTAAATTATAATTATAATGATAGCCAAATAATAAATACAGCATATTTGTATTGAAGCAAGCTTATTCTACATACATACTGCAGTGCGTAACAATATACATAGATTGATATTCAAACCGGTTTATTGGTGTGTTCAACGGCCGACCGATTATTTTTTATATCCTAAATAAATCCTAAATATTTATTTTCTCTACTGACGTTACAGGCAATTGAAACATTAGGCGTTACAATTTATGAAATTGATTTGCAAACTAACAATGTCTGTTTCTCTGCACTCAGTTGATTAGGAGTAGACTTGAAAAATGGCTGCTATCATATATAAAAAACAGCGACTATATTTGCTGGCGTGTTGCACACAAATCAGACATTATTTTTTTAGCTTATTGCATTTGACGTTGCAACGCGAAGTTTGATTGCTTTTTTCCTCGTACCAAAATCAACCAAGTTAAGTTGTTAGCTTGTGTTATGTGCAACAACATTATTAAATAAATACATTCATTTAACAATTGTTTGCTCTCAATTATTTCTAACACAACTGCCAGTACGGGTTTGTCTCAAGTAGCCAAAATATTTGTTATGTGAGTAGTCCGAATATAGCAACGGCGTTGTATAGAATAGAATACGTTTCAGCACCTGCGGGCCCTCTCGTTTCACATTCGAATTGATGATTACTGCCAAAACCAGCTAATGAACTAACATAATTGTATGTATGTGCAAGTTTATATGCACTGAGAGATATAATAACTACTTATCTACTGAATTTTTGTACTCTT
>OZ038443.1:14621692-14676692 GCA_964036265.1 Daptonema setosum
TTGAGAGAGGGACCATGTGAGTGAGTGAGTGAGTGAGTGAGTGAGTGAGTGAGTGAGTGAGTGAGTGAGTGAGTGAGTGAGTGAGTGAGTGAGTGAGTGAGTGAGTGAGTGAGTGAGTGAGTGAGTGAGTGAGTGAGTGAGTGAGTGAGTGAGTCAGTGAGTGAGTGAGTGAGTGAGTGAGTGAGTGAGTGAGTGAGTTGCATTAGTGCGATCGAGTGACAGTGCGTTATTGAAGGTGTTGCCATGCTGATCTGCTTAACATCGCTGCCCCAGCCGGACAGCTCAATGGCAATCGTAGCACCGCTTTGTGTAATGTTGTTTACTGGACCACCTTTATGGATATGGTTGCTGGTCAGGACGATCAGGAAAAGATGCTGCGGGTTTGTACTCACTCACTCACTCACTCACTCACTCACTCACTCACTCACTCACTCACTCAATCTCTCACTCACTCACTCAATCTCTCACTCACTCACTCACTCACTCACTCACTCACTCACTCACTCATTCACTCACTTAGATACATCGATCCCGAGCTGGTGGCTATCGAAAAAGCCAACGAAGCCAAACACGGCAATTCGGCAGCAGATTTGGAGGCGGCCGTGGTCAAACCCGTCGAAGTGCCTAAGGCCAAACCCAGAGTCAAAAAGTTGAAGAAGGTCAAGCCAACGACTGACACTAAACCGATGCCTGCTTACTTGCCTACCACCACACCAAAGGAAAGCGAGTTGTGACAGCACTGATTTGATAGGAACTCAAGTTTTGGGACGATGCCCGTTGAAGTTTTATTGTCTTACCTAAATTTGATTACTATACTCTTTATATGTGGATGCCTATCTCATTAGAAAACATGTCCCGGTCAAACCTTTCCGTATTTTTATGTGCAAGATTTTACAAGAGCAACGAGAGTTTTTTACTCTAATTATGATAAAACTAATGTTTATTAAGGCCCCATGTATTTTTTTGTTCTTCATTATTCCCACTTAATCGACAGTTTGACGATCACTGTATATACTTTTATACTGTACAGACCTAATTCAGTATCGGGTAAATTTACAAATACTATACTTCGACTTCCTCCTACTATAAATAATCATGTATGTACGTACTGCTGTTGAAGTTTTTACCATTCATTAATGTGCAAACATAATATGTATTATAGCTTAATTTCTGATATTCATAATTATATGCCATGTTTGTTTCCATGCCGTTCTTTCTGTTAGTCACTTTCACTCAAGCACTTTTATTGATAATTAAAATAAGCCTTACATCTATTATGCTTGGCACAGTAATAAAATGTTCCCAATAAGTTTTGTATTAAAAGTTATTATATTACTTTGTGAGTCTACTTATGAACCAGATACATGGGAAATTCAGTTCCAAAACTTCTGCCATGCATAGTAGTGCCTTGCCTAACCTTCTCTAAGATGTTAACGGTCTGAATTTCCCGCGACTGTAAATAATGTAAAAAGAATTCTATCTGTTTCATATAAGGTACTCTACATTTCGTTCTGAATTGCTGGTCACCAAACATTGTGATGAATAAAATTGTGGTATAATTTATGAAACTGTGTCAGTGAACCTTTATTACATAAATCATTCACAGTTTAAGTGCATGAATCATTCCAAGCTAAACTATTATACCTTATTATAATATTTGGCATGTAGTATCAAGAGAAAATGAATAAAATAAGCCCATTAAGTAATATAATGGAGTTGCGAGCAAGTTGTAACCACCGTAACTAAGGTTTTGACATTGCAGAATTTCAAATCTGTGAATTTTACTCTTATTTAGAACCCTGAAACGTTTTTAATCGAATTCACAAATTACTTTTTTAAAGTACGATAGATTACGGTATTAACGTAATAAAAAAGTATTGGTTTCGTTCAAAGCTTTATAAACGTGGGGAAACGTGATTAAGAATAAAAAAACTTCACAAACAAAACTTGGTTTCTAATACTTAGCGTCGAGTTTGTGAGAGAAAGAGAAGGGAGTTATGAGGGACAAATTGAGTGAGTGGTTGAGTTAGTGAGTGATGTAGTGCCTGAGTGACTGCCTGGGTGATTGATTGAAAGAATGCGTGAGCGAGTGAGTCGGTGAGTAAGTGAGTGAGTCAATGAGTGAGTGATATAGTGAGTGAATGAGTGTATGATGAAGTTATCAATGGGTGATTCAGTAGGTAAAAAGTGACATCCTTTTTGGCACTTTGGAATAAGAAACGGCTGAACTGAAACACCAAGTAAACCCAATTTATTTTTGTTGTTGTATCAAATTTATGTGATCGTACTTTTACCATGAATCAACGCACTTTTACCGTAAATAATTCTGTAAGTTCTCTTGTTTCTTTTAATTAGATTTCACTGCTAAAATAAAAAATTATCTAGGATTTAAAAATCTGTGATGTCAAAAGTTGTCCACGTTTTCAAAAATTTTCATTATTTTGTTAGGAAAACTCGGTAATCGCGTCGCGACCCGTCGACCGGTCGACCCGTCGACCGAGATCGGTCGACCGGCCATTTGGAGGTTTTTAGGCTGCCTACATAGCTGGATAGGTTTAGAAGGCTAGGCATGAGCATCAAAATTAGGTTTCTGTGTAGGCTTAGGCTTTTAAGCTTAAAAGCTTAGGTTTTTGCGATAGGCTCGAGCGCTACGCGCCCGAGCCCATACAAAAACCTAAGCCTAAGCCTAAGCCTACACAGAAACCTAATTTTGATGCTCACACCTGCCAAACTGTTAGTATAGTGCTCCAGAATAACTTTTGTAAACTTAAGTCGGTGCTAGGAACTAAGCCGAAGCCGTACAAACAATATCAAAATTCTGGGTCGACGGGTCGCGATAGCCGGGAAAACTCTCAATATTGAAGATTTATTAATGACGATATCTTTAATTTCAGATTAAAATCAGGCAAATATGGGACGTGTGACGTCGGTGGGCGTTGCCCTACTCGTTTTGCTCATGATTGTTCCATCGGATTTCGGATTTTATGTGCCCGGAGTGGCACCGGTTGAATTCAAGGAGTTGGATCCGATTGAAGTCAAGGTATGGTTATCATGTTAATCCATTATATCGCGTCGTTTTGTACTTCAATCATCATGCCATTAGGAAGCGGTGAGCTAATATTGTTACTACTACAGGGCATCAAACTGACGAGTGTGAAGACGCAACTGCCATTCGAGTACTACTCGTTACCGTTCTGCAAGCCTGAGACTGTTAAATACTATTCGGAGAACTTGGGCGAAGTGCTTCGTGGTGATCGAATCGTGAACACGGCGTTTAAGGTGAGTTTCGCTTTTTCGTTTTGTTAAAATTCCAATATTGGTTTGTTTGATATTTTGGCATTGCATTGTTATGTGACAGATCAAAGATTATCTTGAATCTTGATTCCAGGTTCAAATGAAAACTGAAGTGCCCTGCAAACCAGTGTGCGGCGGGCCCCAGACATTGTCCAAACTCAGTGTGGAAGAAACAGATAAATTTAGGCGACGTATCGAACAAGAATACCATGTGCACTTGTTGGTAATGTTCCTATTTACATACAGATATGTTGATGTTAATTATACTACGAGGGTTTTTAAGAGGAATTTTCAGCCAGCCAGTTGGCACGAGCACAAAATTTCAGCCAACTTTGAATTGAAAATATTCAAGACAATTAGAAGCATATACAACAAATGCTTTTCCTATCTGGTTTCGTTTGAGAATTAACATATGACAAATTGGATTGAAGCTTATGTTTATTTGTGTCTCAGACTGGTAGACAATCTGCCATGCGCCACCCGAATCAAGACAGACGATATGAGTGAGCCATTATTCGATCATGGGTACAGGCTCGGATACGTCTCCAACGATGGACAGGTATGTTTGTTTACCGCAGAAGCAAATCATTTTACTTCAGTATAAATTATAATGAAATATGTGCTATACAATAAGTTATTTTCTCAGTAAGTTCCTTTTATAAAAATTGTCATGCAGTTTATTTGACTTTAGTTCAAGAGCCACACTGTGCCACACCACACTCGGTATTCTACTTTGCTATTATGGCATAACAACTGAATAAATTTGATTTTTTTGTGTTCTGCTTGTGCCTGTTCTGTTTAGGTTTTCAGATCAGAGTGATGTTTTTAATGCTATCATTCATATTCGTTGCAATTTCAGATTTACCTGAACAACCATCTAACCCTGGTGCTGTACTACCACGAGCATGAACCATCCAAGTACAGAGTGGTCGGGTTCGAGGTTCAGCCGCGCAGTGTCGACCACAGCGCCCTTAAGAAGTGGAGTGATGACGTCTGTGCCGAGGCAGAATTACGCTCAGCACCACCACAGAAACTTGAAGCCGGCAAGGAGACGCAAATGCTTTGGACTTACAGGTACAGGATTATTGGTTTATGGACTTGGAGGTTTAGGATGTTTCATTGTTGGACTTACAGGTACAGGATTATTGGTTTCTGGACTTGGAGGTTTAGGATGTTTCATTGTTGGACTTACAGGTACAGGATTATTGGTTTCTGGACTTAGAGGTTTAGGATGTTTCGTTGTTGGACTTACAGGTACAGGATTATTGGTTGTCGAGCTCGATTCGTAATGTGCCGTGGTTCATTCAATACATGTTGAGCTTATGAAAATTATCGTTTATGAAATTATTTAACTCCGGTTTTTTGAACAGTTAATACAACTAGATTAGTTAATAGCTAACCTGTTTTCAGTGTTCGCTGGGAGGCGTCTGAAGTGAAGTGGGCTTCTCGCTGGGACACGTATTTGAGCATGAGCGATGTCCAGATTCACTGGTTTTCGATAGTTAACTCGATCGTCGTGGTTCTGTGTCTGTCTGGTTTCCTAAGCGTGATTATGATCCGAACCGTGCGCAGAGACATCGCACAGTACAATCAGGATGATGACATGGTATGTCAATTACTATAATTTCGTTTAAATTTGTTATGTTTTATAATCATTTATATTGATTGTGTATCATGGATATGATATTAATGTTTGCTGCCGACGAGTAACTTGTACTTGTATAAATAATCTTCATTGCTTGCTGTTCGCTTATTGAATTCGCTACAATTTGAGTTCACTATTTTCTATAAATAAGTGAAGCGCTGTTTCAGATATAGCATTGTTTACAATGTTTATTCAAGATTGATTTGAAATGCTGTTATGCGGTTCGTTTATTAAAGATTTCTATCAACTTATTTGTGCGGTGATTGCAGGACGAAACACTGGAAGAAACTGGATGGAAGCTGGTGCACGGCGACGTGTTCCGACCGCCACAGAACCCGAAACTATTGACGAGTCTTGTGGGCAGCGGTCTGCAGTTGTTTGGCATGGCACTTATTACTATTTGTTGGTTTTATTTACATTGATTATCAGTAGTTTTTTTTCTCGTCCGTTTTTTTGCAGGATGCTGGATTTAGATTATGGTTTGCAAATTGTCTGGTTCAGGTTTTTTGGGATTATAAAAACCAGGATGTTGGATGTCTTATTTTGCATACTGTCTGGTCTCTTTTTAGAGAGCATTTAGAAATTTTTAAAGTAATAGTAATTATAAAAAGAATGAATATTTGTTTTAGCGTTTGCCATGTTGGGTATGTTGTCACCGGCAAGTCGTGGTTCGTTGATGACGGCGGCTCTGTTCCTGTACTGCTTCATGGGTCTGATTGCTGGCTACTATGCCGGCCGACTATACAAAACGCTGAAGGGAGTACAGTGGAAGCGTGCCGCATTCCAGGTTGATAACAAACACACATGTCTATGATTTGGTCAGCAACTGTTTTTTCTGGTATCTGAATAACGTAAGTTGCGTTCGTTTATTATGTGGTTTGCTACCTTCTGTTCTGACACTTGCTCTCAACTAGCGTCTGTTATTGTACTTTCACGATCTAAAAGTACTTTAAATTCATTAATAAAAGTGTTTTTCTTAGATCGTTTTTTCAAGTGGTTCACATTTCATGAAGTTACATGACACATTTTCAGACCTGCTGCCTGTTCCCGACACTGATACTGGGTGCCGGATTTGTGCTGAACTTTTTCCTGATGGGCAAGCACTCGTCGGGTGCCGTGCCGTTCACGACGATGCTGCTGCTCGGGTTCATGTGGTTCGGCATCGATCTGCCTCTCGTCATGATCGGATTCTACTTTGGGTTTAGAAAACAGGTTTGTGGGTGGCATTAAAATGCACTAAAGGAAGAACAATTAAATTTAATAGCGAGTAAAGTTTGGGAAAACTAACTAAAAGTGACCTGCACGGTGTTTTGAGTCTGCTAAAACACACTGTGAAACCTAACCGGGCGGAACCTTTCTTCATTTAATACCCCGGTGCTAACTAACATTTTCGATGTTTCTGCATTAAGTATGGCTGGTTGTAGTATAGTATTTGTGTGTGCTGTATTTTTATACATTTATGGCAAAAAACATAAAGATTTCAACATGATTAATTGTTTCCAGGTGTACCAGCATCCGGTTCGCACCAATCAGATACCTCGGCAGGTGCCCGAGCAGCCGTGGTACATGAAGTTGCTGCCGTGGTTGGTACTCAGTTTGTTACTATCCTAATGGTACTCGTTTCGAGCATTTGTACTTCGAAATGATAGTGGTTTTAGGTTTTAGCAATCTTGAAAATTAAAATCAAAATAGAATTTGGTTATTATATTGAAAGCGTTATAATTTTAGCCTGACGCTGGCTGGTGTGCTGCCGTTCGGCGCCATGTTCATCGAGCTGTTCTTCATTTTCTCCGTTGGTTGACTGTTTTATGATACCAAATAAAATTATAATTATTGTAATTAATGCACATTCGCAGTGTTCTAGACAAAAGTTTTCTTAGAAAAGGTTTAGACTTTCCTCCTTAAAAAAATTAATAAATTTGCAGGCTCTGTGGGAGAACCAGTTCTACTACTTGTTCGGCTTCTTGTTTCTGGTGACCGTGATTCTGATGATCTCCTGCGCACAAATTTCGATTGTTGTCACGTACTTCCAGCTGTGCGCTGAGGTTGGTAGTTGCAGATTCCATCGTTTAAAAGCTTTTTCAACTGATTTTGAAAATAAATTATCCTATGAGCTAGAGCTACTATACCTGGTGATCTGAAAACAGCAAACGCATGAATTTTCAAGTTATCGGCGTGTTGACGTTCAAACACACCCACGGGAATTTTTTTTCTCGAAATTTGACCGAATTTTAAATGTAAAAAACTACTAAATTTTTGTGTAAGCATGAACAACATCATGGGTAGGTTATCGTCGTGTTCTAGACTACTTCCGTCAACTAAGCTAGTTATCTCTTGCAGTATTTATTGTGTATAAATTGCAGAACTACCACTGGTGGTGGAGATCTTTCTTCGTTGGCGGCAGCTCGGCTCTTTATGGTTGGTTCACTGGCATCATCGTTTTCATCATTTGATTATTATTTTTATTATTGCCATGGTCTTTAAACTTTTTGGTTTTCAGTGTACGCATACGCAATCTTCTACTACTGCACCAAGGTTGGTTATGGTTACTTTGATGGAACGATTTTCTCATTGATACTCTTTTATTTGTGCTATTCGGCAATAGTGACCCACAACACATCGATTTTCGATTATCAATCTGTTTTTTTTTCGCGCTGCGTCTGCATTCATTATTCCAACTTCAGCTGGAAATAGTGGACTTCATCCCGACGTTGCTGTACTTCTCGTACTCGGCCCTGATGTCCCTCGGTTTCTTCTTCCTGACTGCCACAATCGGATTCTACGCGAGCTACTGGTTTGTGTGCCGAATCTATGGGGCCGTCAAAATTGATTGATCTACATTTACCTGATCAAACCTACGAACTCCTTTACTATCGATCGATCCAACATTTCTCACCAACATCGCATCGTTTTTTGCTGGGTTTCCAGTACCAAAATTATTTATTTTCTTTCGGCATGATTTGTAAATCTGTGGCTGGGTTCCCCTGATATTTTTTTGTGATCTGTGACTTGCGAACTGCACTAACCACAGACCCCGATGGATGCATCGGCTGGAAATCAACCTAATGAGATATGAAAGACTTAAAAGACAGGTCACCTTGTAACAATCAAGATTTTGTCAGCTTTGACGCTTGGTTGTACTTTTCTCTCTCTTGGGACAAACTCAAATTGAACGGCCGTCAATAAAGTCCGGCTACTAATTCATCAATTTGGGAGTAATCTCATTTCATCAAATAATAATTTTATTTGTATTTTTCATATTTGGTAATTGAGTGCCGAAATGCAGGTATTTTCGGTGGAACTTTTACATTTCAATTTTACCTGAACTAAGCAACCGTGAATGGGAACATTTACGCAACAAATAACAAATTTTCAGTGGCATTAATTAGTCTTTCTATGAACGGCTCCGCCTGAATGTTCCTATTGGGTATAGCTGTTCGTAATTTTTTTATTGTGACTGTTTGAATGTAGAATGCAGAAAGTATTAATTAAATGGTTTGCTGCCGCAGACGCATTCATCCACAACCTGTTATGTGATACGCCATTGCCTGCTCTTTGCTCTCTCCTTGTTATATGTTATATATTTACGTGTCTTTGCCACCGATCGCAATCGAGCTGTTCCTGTTTCCTCCTCCTTCTGTTCATACTTGGCAATAACTTGAATAGTTTTAGTAAAATAAATGTAACAAATGATGCTTCAAAAACACAAAAACTCTCTGATTGGCCAAGATTGAAGAATTGAGTTATCAAGGGTGATAAGATATGGATTAACTTTTGGCGATCTGTGATCATTTATTTTTAGTGATAGTTTCTCAAAACAACGTGATTTTATATTATTGAGTACCGTCACTGTGTTTTAAATGTACGGTAAACTTTATATGTATGCTTGTATTCTGTCTGAGTCACTCATCTTGTGTGGTCCTTCTGTGTTCTATTTGTGTTATATTATATATTCTTTTTATCATCAAATTTTTTACTAATTTCGGGGTCATAAAATTATGAAATGAATGTGTAGTATATGGGTGGGTGAGGTTCATTATTTTGGTTGGTAGTCGGTCAATTCATGACCATCTCATACATGTCGTCGTATATACAGACGTGATTACTTTATTTACTCATTAAAATTGTGTTCATATATGATATTATTCAGTTGTAAACCTATTTTACTTTTCAGTTGTTTTGTTTCAATTGTAAATAACTTGATGGCGGTGACGATGAGCTTGATGGTCCGATTGTGGTCTTCCCCGTGCTCTATCGGTAGGTATTTATATTTGCTTTCTATTTTAAATAAAACGTATTAATTTCTTGAATCTGTCACGCTGGCATGACTGATTTGTCTGTCTTTTCAAGATGGCTGTTAGCTATAACCGTAACTCAGAATCTAGGTGATTTACAATCTTTTATGTCATCTATATCATACTTTAGCTATTGGCTCAACCCGACGATTACCCCAATGGTCTCATGTGTGCAGCAGGTCACACCAATCACATGATAATGGATGACATGACAGGTATGTGTGACAGCCTGACTGATTGAATGAGTGTGACTGACCGTTGTGTTATCAGTGACTGGCTGACTGATGAGCTCTGTGATTGGATGATTACCATCTGTCTGTCCTATGTATGTCCAACTTGGCATTATTACCCACTCCCACTAGCGGAAGAGAAGGGGTGAGAAAAGTGGAATCACCCCTCTTTCGCTAGTTTGAAAAAAGCAGTTTGTTATTTATGGTTTGAGTAAAATGACATCGAAATTGTGAATTCCCCCCGTCTTTGACGAAATTTTCCTCCCTGTGGATGATTGGCTCGTCCGCCAGTGCCCACCCCTGATGATCAGCCATCTGGTGGGTCAAATCTATTAACTTTACCATTATAACACAACCGAATAATGAATTTTCAAGTTGGCTTTGTGGTTATACTTTCATTTTGGGTTGTTGTATTATGCACACACTCTGTAATTGTGTATGTTGCCAACTTACTAATGTGTATATATTTTTAGGACGACATACTCACTCTGGCTGACCATCTGTCTGGGCTGACTATCTTGATCGAGGTGAGTGTTGTCTCATCTCATTTATAGCAGTTTCATATTTTAGTCGTTTACTTGGTTTCTTCTTTTATTATCTTCACGGTTCATGATGCCATATCCATTTGATATCCATGTGTTAATTCTCCTTAGACACCTGTATTTCTTCAAGATGTTCCTCTTGATTCAAGTTGATTTTTTTTTATTTTCATAAAACTTGATATCAGTTCTATTGCACCTAGTTTTGTGGTTAGCCGGGTTCGGTCTTCCTTTAATCTCAGTGTCTGATAATCATATCTTGATCTTTCATATCGGTGTCATTGAGGATGCGCTGTTTGATAAGTTATTAGTCGGCAAGATCATTATTGTTATTTTATTTGTCTCTAAAGTGTCTGATTTTTGTTTGTTTGCTATCATTACGCTCGGGGTTTATTACTTGCGCAATATTTATATAACGCGCATTTTTTGTTTTTATTATACAGTGGTTTCAATAATCCCATATCTAGTTCACAACCACTACTTCCTGATTTCTAATAACTTATCCGTGCATGTCACTACTTTATGACCATCTGGTGCCATGTACAACTTTCCTCCGAAACCGAGTTCTAATCAGAATATGTTGTTCCGCAACACCGATTTGCCCCATTCATATCCTAAATCAACATCTGTTACTTTTTTACCACCTGAATGCGCGTATGTCGCGCGCAACAGGTAATAATTCCATATAATCGTTTTTCCTTCGCGGATGAAATAATGAGAAATTGTGATAAGTTTTGTCACGTTTAGATAACGAATGTATTTTATGAACGAACAGCCAGTATAATCATTTGGACATAACCAATATATTAGTTAGTTCTGTTTGATGAATCATTTATTAACTTTTCCGCTATTTGTTTTATAGTTTTATCTCGGTGTGCTTTGCATGGATGATGCCCATCTGTTAGGCCCGAACTGCGTATTTCCGGTCCCGTTCTGCTGGTTTTTGTTGCACCAAAATGTTTTCGGTATATTTTGCTCATCGGCGCTTGTCTGTAGACGGAATGAGTCGAAAAAATATTTTTTGAAAGACTTGAGAGAATGATAGATATAAGATCGAGAATACCAATAAATACAGATCAAAAATATTCTTAGAAATGGACGTTAGATTTTCGTGTTACGGCAACGGCATTCAGACGCCTCTGACCGCTGTTGATCCCAACATCAAAGCACAAGCGGATGTATTGATTATGCATTCTGTTTTGATTGTGTGTCAACTGCCGCCACTGCCAACTGCCGCCACTATTTTCGAGTCAACTGCCGCCACTAATTCCTGAAATTTGTGGCTGCAGTTGACTCACTCAAAAGTGGCGTCAGTTGTCGTATGTCAACTGCAGCCACTAAATTGTGGAATTTTGTGGCTGCAGTTGTCTCGCTGAAAATTACGTCAGTTTCCATAAGACAACTGACGCCAAGTTTCGAACGGATCCAACCTCCGCGCTCCGCGCGGTGCTAACAGCCTTACGATAGATTATCGGGGGTTAACGAACAGTAATACTTCAAAGAGAATGGTAAAACTTCGAAAGAACTCGTCTGCGACCTTATCATTGATTGCATGGATGATTCTTCATTGATTACATGAATCATTCTTCTTTTATTCCTTGGTTGGATCCGTTCGAAACTTGGCGTCAGTTGTCCTATGGAAACTGACGCCACTTTTTGCGAGACAACTGCAGCCAGAAAATTTCAGAGTTTTGTGGCTGCAGTTGACATACGACAACTGACGCCACTTTGAGGTGAGTCAACTGCAGCCAGAAAATTTCAAAAAAAGTGGCGACAGTTGTCTTGATAATTGTGGCGGCAGTTGGCAGTGGCGGCAGTTGACCGATCCCCTCTGTTTTATGTCGGTGTAATGGCAAGTAAATTGCATTAAGCTCAATCCGGGATCAGGACCACCTTTACCTAGATACCACTATCATATTCCTGACCACAACAAACGGAACAAATAAAAATCAAGCCACAAGCCGCCCACTGGCGGCTGAGGAGAAGTGAGAACAGTGAAATTCCCCCTTGGGCGTTTTCAGAAAGCAGGGTTTGTTTCCTACGGTGGTGGTCTGAAAACTGCCGATATCTGATGAAATTCTTATCCCTTTGAAGAATCAGCTCGTCCACCGACACTGGCGGACGAGCTAATCCTCCAAAGGGAGGGGAATTTTCCCAAAGAGGGGGGAATCGGCAGAATTTAGGCCATTTTACCTATACCTTATGGAACAAATTCTACTTTTAGAAAGCGCCAAAGAGGGGGGAATTCCACTTTTCCCTCCCCTTCTCGTCCGCTAGTGTCCACCGATGAAGCCGCTTACTATGATGAACCTGGAAAGCGTCAAGTCATGTAGAATAGTGACTACATAAATGAGTAGATTGATCATGTTCTGTTTGGCACGCATGTTGCGTCGTTGACTATGACCTTGAACACGTGTGTGTTTTGTATAGTTAAAGAATGAGTAGTTGTTGGTCAGACAGAGATCAATAATTCATGATAGCGGATGTTATGTCTGAAGCATTCGGCAATTGATTCATATTCTCCTCTAGCGAATGAAAGCATTTAATAACAGATACAATCTCTGGGCAATATCATGTTTGTATGATTGTGGTGATGGTCTGCTAGTCAAGTTATACATATGTTTTCCGCTGTTGCATTACTTGTTGTATCCATCCAGGGTCATCCAGCTAGCAACATGACAAGCAATGCTGCTGAACCAGCCGTTTTGTTATAACCCTTTTGCGCTACCAACATTGGCTACTTTAATCAGGATTGTGTTGGTTGTTATTTTTTATTAGCCTGCTGCATGGGTCGGGACTTGACTTGGCTGTTAGAGATGATGACTGACTGCCCTTGAAGCGCACTGGTTCCGGGAAATCGTAGTACATTAGCACATGATGTTTTCAGCTCTGTTCTCATCTGCTTTTCGGAATTCATCAAATCAGTTGTCAATGTCATGAAAATTGTCTTCGTGATTGTAAAAACTAGAGTTGGTAAATCTGCTCGCCCATGGTGTTGGATTGTTGTTGGCAATAAGATCCGGTGTGGTGTCAGTCAATAACAATCTGGATTACCTGATTTTTTCGTCTGGTTTTTGGCTAATTTTCCATAAGCCGAACTAATGTTCATGGTCAACCGCTTTTTGCCGCCGCCCATGCATACACGTTACCGCGATCGTTACTTTGGTGGTGCAATGTACATACATATGTCCATGTTATTTATTGTATTGTTCGTCTGATTGTTTTTTCTCCCAGTCCGTTCAAGGTCATTCAGCAATGTTTTCTCGTCATCAGTCAAGTTTCGTTTTTGGTTTCTCGTAAGCATGATTCGACTTATTGTCACTGACTTGGAGACGTAACCAATCCGGTAATTTGCACAGTGAATCGAATTGAATGAATATGTTCTACTTCTGTTTTCCACAAAGAATGAGCGGCTAATTTTTGTTTGCGATAAACAACCGATACACTGATTTAACCGATGCAACGTTCTCGGAATTGTTCGTTCGTTAGCGATATTGTTCCACTGCTTTGCGGCTTGTTTTTTTGGAATGTGTATTATGGCGTACTCAAGCACTGATTGTGTGACTCATTGGTATGAGTATTGTATTAACAACAGTCACATGCTGATTACTCATACCCAGATTCAGATACAAATGTGGAAATCATCATGGTTTTATCCTTCTATTTATAATATCATCATGTACGTATGTAAATGTAGTAGTCGATCCCGGTGGCACCGGCACGTGTTTGGTGTCACTCAGTACGACAAGTACGTTCAGTCAGGCCTATAATCAGGGTGCTTCAGTGTTCAACAAGCCTACTTATTTCCTATTTCTTCATACCCCCAATTTGACATGCATTCAGTGTTGGTAAGTTTTTATCATTGTTCATTATGGTTATGGTGGCATAAGTAACCAATCAATACTACCTATGTTCCAGTTAATTGAGTATTCGGTTTTGGTGTAATCCGGTACCAAGTGATACGGTGGCCAACATGTAGTGTTTCGTAATTCGTAGAATTGACACCCTGGACGGCTGGCATGTATGGATTGAATGGATGGTTATATGGGGCCATCCCACTGGCGGACGAGCAACAGGGCACCTAATGGTGTCACTCACTCAATAATGCCATTTTAAACAGTTGAGTTTGTTCCTTAATGTATGGGTAAGCTGGTCTGGAAACTTCCAATCATCTCTCTTTCGAGAATTTTTTTGACTTTTTCCACGTTAATACTGGGGACATGCATCATCCGTTATATCTGTGGATGACAGCCCGACATGTGCAGCAGCCAGGCTTTGTTCAGCTGAGCAGAGAGCATGTGTTTTGGCGAACAACGAGCATGTCGCGATAACAACGTGTATCCGTCTACTGATGTTTATCTATGAAGAGAGTGCTCTCTCCATCAGATCACTGCCAGATAGGACCAGGCTTTTTGTTGGGATCCATGTGCACCATGTGATACGGCTCATAAAGTTTCATGCTTCCCTGATACCCGTTCATGTCTCGTCATTGAACTCATTCACGTTGAAATTGTATGTATATCGTTCGTTGCATGAACACTGCAGGTATGTAGATAATGATGGTACATAATTATGATAGGTTGCTAAATTGGTCCATAAGTGTCCGATTGCAATCCATGTAGTTGGCGTCAGTTTCGATTAAATCCGGCTTAAATAAGCTAAACTATCACGCGATTAATAAGTGAACGCTGCCAGAATTCAGTCAGAATATTGGCCTAGATACAATGTATATAACTCTTGGCAATGCACTTGTTTATGTAGTGTGTGCCGTTATGAATATGTACTAAGTGCCATAAGCAGCAGCACGTGTATCGCCCTACCACTAGCGGACGCGGAAAGAACGGAAAAGTGGAGTTCCCACCTATTTGGCGGTTTCAAAAACTTTCATTTTTGTCGCAATGTGTGTGTGGGGTAAAGAGGCTTAAAACTTCTGATTCTCCTTTCTTTGAAAAAATTCGGCTCTCAATGAAGGATTGGCTCGTCCGCCAGTGCGCCGTACATCTGGGCCAAGCCCTCGTGCACGCACAGGAATGCTCGATGCCTGCCCGACGAACCCCGTGTATTCATATTTCAATGAAACGGCAGCTCTGTTTATTCGTTTTAGTGAATAGTGTATCTCGTTACATAACTGGCTGAATGTCGTCTTAGACCTGCATCAATGGCTTGTTTGTTGCCTGGTAACTATGTATGTATGTATGCCTTGCCTTGGCAGCTTGTACAAAGCACCACCAGGAGGCTTTCAATCGTTCAACCAAACAGCTTGCGAAATAATTCATGTGCATTGTGGGTGCTGTTGTGAAACTAGTGTCGCTCTGTTCGGTTTGGTGGAGTAGAGTGCGACTTTAATTCAAGTCTGGTCGTCGTCAGTGAATGTGGTACATATGTATGTATCTAATGTGGTAACGTGCGCGTGGCAGTGTATTCAAGAGTACTCTTGGCAGGCATCGACCATGTGAGGCTAATCATGTTTGTGCCAAGTAGTGCATGTGCCGCCCCGTTCCTGCATTCAATGGCACAGCCAGCTGTTGAACGCAGTCGCTAGCGGACGACCGAAAAGGGAATTCCCTCCTCTTTGGCAGTTGGAAAGCGCAGAATTTGTCCTTTCAGATGTAGGTATAAGGCCCTCAGAACTGTTATTCATCCTCTCCTCCCATTGGTGGGTTGGCTCGTCCGCCAGCGGGCGCAACAACTCATATCGTCTTGTTGGCAGATGCGTGTTTGTGTTGGCATGTTCCGTTTGGCGCATTATATACGATCGATACACACATGTAGACTTGGCAAGGGTGTCAGCGACCCGAACACATGTTCGTGGCAGTGTGCTCCATACTACATGTGTAGTAATAATGGTAATGCATTCATGATATCACGACTCATATCATTGCTGTCCCTGATGATGATAGCTTCATTAACAGTAGGCAATACGCTGGCGGCCTCACCATCTCCCCATCCCCAACTTTAATGACGTTCTGTGGTTGTGTCTTTCACTCTTCAGTTCGATAGAGAAGATGAGGATTGGATTAGTGTCAATGTTGAGTAGTTACATAGTTGTGCTTGGCATTGTATTGTTTATTGGAAAGTGAACGCTGAAAGAGTGTCGTATGTGTATGTATTAGTGTGCATTGGTGCCAGTGCTTTGGAATTGTGACTTGCTGAAACAAATCTTCCATAGAGATCATATTATCATATGGAAAATGGACATGGACAGTTTTCAGATCATCTCACCTTTATCGTAAGATAGGATTTGCTCTGATTTAACCGCCAAAGGGAGTGTCAGTCAGTTAATAAGCATGCCGTTCTAGTCTGCCAGTGGTGTGCCAGTGGTGTCACAACAACACGAGACTAGTGGTCGCACACTGACTATATCTGCTCGTGCCCATCACACGCTCCCACATTTATGTATGTACCACTAGCGGACCACATTCGTCAAAATGTGGAGAGTTTCAGGTTTGCAAATCATTTTGCCTATGCCTTTCGGAACAACTTATAAATTTTGAAAACTCCCAAAAAGAGGTGGGATTCTACTTTTCCCACTGGTTCTCGTCCGCCAGTCGTACATATGTACTACACTATGTACGTACGAGCACCACATCTTTTTGCTATCGCTTTTTGGTCTCCGTTCAGTCTTGCCGGACTTTCTCGGGGATTACATCTTTCTTTGGACTGTCCGGTTTCTTTGTTCAGTTCGTGTGAAGAAAGATGAGAACCTTGGGTTTGGGTTTGGTTCCACAATCTCATGTCATGAAGATTATGGATAAGATCGTGCTTAGTAATGTCAAAATGGAACCGATTTGACAGCTTTTCCAGATAGCTTCCCTTCTCTGTTTTTTTTTGTGTCAGTTGTTCAGGAAGTTGTCTTGTTTCACAAACAAACGTGACAAACCGGCCCAGTGGAATGATGCAAGAACTACGTACGTACTAATGCAATGCAAAACGCAATAAGCGTACTGGTAACTAATATGCTACTTCCTGTGAGTGATTCATCGCTATTTCATCTTTTCCGTGAAGATGTGCGTTTTACAAGGGCAACGTTTACGTCTTGTTGTGTGTCTCGTTTGAGTTTATGTCCTCCATAAATCATTGCACCTGTAGCAGGCTGTAATAGCCTTTATAGCACAGATTATACATATGGGCTCATTATTTGTTGTAAACGCCATTATGGGCATCATTCAATGAGTGGGTGCAGGTTGATATGCTGGCAACTAAAGTGATGTATAAACAGCCAAATGCAGCTAGCCTACATCTGTATGTCTGCTAAGCATTGCGAAACATGCTGCTGCTATTTGATGGACTAGCCGTTCACAACTCTGACCCACCATGCGGCAGTTCCTGCTTTTTGGTTCAGTTTTGTATTCTAAGCGTAAGCAGTGTTGTCAACTCTGACCCAACCATGCGACAGCTTTAACTTTTTTGTTCAGTTTTGTAGCATTAATCAGTTTAGTGTTGTTATGTGGCAACATTTGTGATTGTTGGGTGTCTCGCCTGTGATGTCTGGGCCAGCTGCCACGTCCACACATCCGCACTGTCTCACACACAAGGTGCGTCCAAACAAAAAAAACCAGTCGCAAAAACTGGGGTACACCGAAACACTACACTCTTACTTTTGTGTGCAGATGTGTAGTGTTGTGTTGCGGGCAGCAGCGTTCACAGCGCTGCTAGCGGGTGGGAAACCCAGACAAGTGCTCTGTGCTTTTTTCATTTTTTAATTCGTGTATTTTTTCTTAAGAGTGAGTAAAATCTGCTCAACTACAGAGTCCTTTTCACAGTAATTAGTTTAATGGGTTTGAACGTTTTAGAGTCGGTGTTGTTGTATGATGCAGTAATAAACTATTAGCCTCTACCACTGGCGGACGAGCTAAATTCCCAAAGGGAGGGGAATTTCGTCAAAGAGGGGGAATTGCCAGTTTTCCGGTCATTTTACCTACACCTTAGGGAACAAATTCTGTTTTTTGAATACGCCAAAGAGGGGGGAATTCCACTTTTCCCTCCCCTTCTCGTCCGCCAGTGGCCTCTACTACTACAACATATTCGTCGTCTCTGACTGGATGGATGGCCTGCCCGTCGGCGGCTGGTTGGCTGCCCCCACTGATTTTTGGCGGGCAAACGTCTCGTTTTCGCGCCAACGTGACTCAGACAACGTCAGACACTGTCTCGCGCTCACTATCATATCATTATTATTATATTATAGTACTACTATACTTGCATATCCTGTTATTAATGCCCGTTTGAAACGTGTTTCACTGCCATTGTTGTCTCACACGTTCGTTCTCGTTTTGTGATGTGCTTCATTTCACCGTTATGACCAACAAAACGATTGGTGTAGCACAGCTGTGGCAATGGATGCGGCCCAGATATCTATTACAATATCATATTGTCGGTGATTGTAATCACATTGTAGTAATACCTGATGCGTGTAGGCATTCCAGTATTCCATCTGGTTAACCAAATCTTGATTTGTATGCGATATATGTACATATGTAGTAGTTTTATGCTGCTTTCATTCATTCATTGGCTGACAATCAATGTGTATTGCTCGGTCCGGGTTTCTTGGCTATCGGTGGCTGGTATTAGTGTACAAATTCGTACAACATATAGGTAGGAGCACCATTCAAGTCATTTTCTTGGTCAGCCTGGAAGACTTCGATACATCCCAATCGTTCATGATTGCATTTATGCCTTGTGTTGTGTTGATACGGTTGCATGTACTGTACATTTGCAAACCAATCCCATTGTAAAGAAAGTATTGTATAGTGTTACCGACTGTATAAAGTGTGTCAGATGTTAGCATCGTCATACATACATGTACATAGTGGAACACTCAGTTATAACTGGTGGTCTAGTCCAAGTCACGTTCGAGTGTCGCACATGTGCATCTCGTTGTTTATGACTACCGGTTGGCTTTGTACTGGTCGATGCTGCTGCCTCTGCCCAGAACTCTTGTTGTTCACTCATTCACTCTCACCGTCCGGTTCGTTTCGTGTCGCGTCCTTTTTTGCACGCACTTTTTATTCGCACGATTTGTTTGTATTTTATGTGTTTGAATGCGCGACTTATGTATTATTATGTTACGCGATAGTGAATTTGCGCGCGCAATATTTCATCACGTTTTATTGAAGCCGGCCCATATTCGTTCGTTGGGCTGTTTTATTGCCGTTGTTGTGGTGCTGTTTTTTTCATACGTGTTTCGCGTTTCATGTAGTTGTGGTTGGCCGGCAGCAATCCAGTATGACATGACAACGTGGCATTTCGCAAGTCGTACATATTGCTTCTGACATTATTTCGTTATTGTATCAATAGCTACACGTGTACAGACAACAAGCACAGGCTCGTGATACAAACTCTCATCGCTGATTGCATTCAATTTAAGTTTTTTTCAAGTTCTATGTGGCACAGTGAAACCGTTACATTTCATCAGAGTTTGTAATAATGTGGTGGTTCGTTCAATGGTATGTGCCTGGCAACGTGGCAGAGCGCTATCTGTTCTAGCAGGCTGCACAGCTGGCAACATTGCCAGCTGACTGATACATACTTGTGCCCTTGGAATGTACGTACGTTGATGCCCTAACCCGATGAACGATGACGTTCCTCATTATTTTTTCAAGTGTGTTCATTTTTCAGTTGTTTATTCCACATTTCAAGGCTATCGTTTTCGTTGCGCGCATAGTTCTCTCTCTCTCTCAATGACGAGAAATATGAGATTTTTATGGTGTGTTTACGATTCGATTTTCGTGTTGTTGTAGTGAACGTTCGTTGCCAATATTTTGTGCAATTACCATTGTGGTGTTGTTCATAACCAGATATGTTTGCGTTTTCAACCTCAGTATTGTCGGCCATATATTGTAGATGGATGTACGCGTGGTCTGCTGACCCCACGGTGTGTAGGCCAAGCCTGGCGGTCATTATTGATGCAATTGACCATTGCATTTAGCTGTTTTGTATTGCGTTCGTTGTGCAGGTGTAGCCAGTGAGTGAGTGCACAATGCGCTTAATCGTTCATCCACTCGTTTACACCACGCATTTGCTTCACTCTTTACACATCAAGTAGTCCGAACCCTTTCTCATACATTCACAACGTCCCGCCCGCAAATACAACTTGTTATAGTTTGTATACAAAACATTCGTACAATATGTTCTGTCTGTCGCCTCTCTCCATCGTCCAATCTCATCGTAAACAGTCCCACAATGTTGGGTTGGTGGTAGCCTGCAGATAAGTTGGATTGAATTGTAGTAAGGTTTTCGGGCAACAATGCACATTCGATGTGTTGATCTGACTGATTGCGATAAATCAAGTTGTGACTGGCATTTATTCAGTGCAGCACTGGCCTGGCCGCCGGTCATTTAACATTCTCATATTGTATTGTGTTGTTTGTTTTTGTAGGCCCTTCGATTTCTGGCCGGAAAATTAGTTGTGTTACTTTATTTCTTTCCTACTTAGATACCGCGATTGCAGCATGTTTAAATGTTATGTATGTATATGTTTTGCGGCAATAAAATGTAATATTTCTGACCACTACCTACCGATTACGCGTGCAAGTTGTACGATGACTAGTGTAGGTACACGTGTGTGTATGTATAAAGTGGTTGTACGTTTTGAGCGTGACTGGGCCGTGATGAATGCTTGGTTTGGTGTTCGGTATGTTAGGCAAAGAGCCCGAGGCGTTCCGTAGTATTGCTCATATGTATGTACTAGTAGTCGGTACATGTAGCTGTGGCATTTCATATAGCAATCGACATCGGCTGTAGTTACGGGCTACTAGAACATGTGTGTGTGAGCGTTGGTTGGTGTTCTGGGATAGGATAGATATACTACGCATGGCTTTGACTGCTTCACTGTGGGTGACATGCACACTTCTGACTGACTGGTTGGTCTGTCCACCATTAAGCTATACTTTACTACCACCAGCCCATTATTGCTTCCTGTGCAATGACTGACTGTACAGTGCCGTACTGTTTTTTGTGTGCACCACCATTGGCATTGCCGTTGCGCGTGACTGTCATGGCAGCAGTACAATATGTATGTATTTGGCAAGGATGACGCACCCATGATCACCGGTTCTGTCATTGTCGGATGCAATGGCTTCAACGTGGGTGTTCCTCACTACTGTGGGTCGGTCGTACTTTGCTTTATCACCAACAATTACTGCCAACACTTCCTGTTACCGTACTCGTTACTGTTTTTTTGCTGTACCAGAACGCCGTCCCTGATCCATGAATTGGGCTGGGCTTTGATGTCGCTCCGCAATTTATAGCCTTACTCGCTATTAGAATCATGTCGTTAAATCAGATCGACTCTTTGGGTGGTCTAGTACTTGACTGTGGGTCGTATCGTGACGCTGCTCGTATTTCACTTTTATTTCTGACCGTTACTTAGAGCGTCATGATCCTGACCATAATTAACTTTTTTAGCTGATTCTGTACTATTTATAGCGATAGCGAAAGCTCAATTGTACCCGATCGATCTACTATTAGTGGACGAAAGTTCGTTCAAGCACGGAAAGTGGAATTCCCGTGTTTTTGGCGATTTTAAAAGGTGTACTTTGTTTCCTAATGCGTAAAAGTTTATTGTAACAAGTACGTGCTGTTAATTAGTACTACTTCATGCAAGATAAGATTTTTCATTTTGTTGGAACGTTAAATACGTCAGTTATGTAGGAACTGCTTGTGCATATCAGTGATTCCTGCATACCTGGGGTTGTCTGTTTGGCGATACGTGTTTCATTGAATACACTCGTGTCTTGTGGCACCGTGTCGCAATATGTTGCATTGCACTGATATGCTTTTGATTGTTGCGGATCGCCGGTTTGACAGGCAACCGTCATTCGTCAGATTAGTCGTCAAGTCTGTGTCGTTAAAATTTCAAGTAAATGAAAACGTGCTGATTTTAATTATTTATTATATTCGGTCACCAATTAAGCAATCCGCCACACATGATGTTAATTGTTGCAGCTTGACGTAAATGTGTGTAATGGCGCGTCATTCATCAACGTGTCTACTCTATCTGGTCCTGGAGGACGGCACTTAGCTTGGGTCATTTTTTACCACAGCTATTTTTGTAATTACGTGCATTTTCAGTATTTTTTGCTACCAATTCAGTGGTAAAACCGACGCTGTTTTGCTCGTACGGTGCTACCCATTTTTATGATGTTTCTGACTGTCTGTCGGCAATGTCTCATTTCGGTTTATGTGTGTTTGTAACGGATGCATGGCTTTAATGTACTCCTTCGTAAATCATGCCCCGGGTACCAGCTACTACATATGTTATATAGCTCCCGGCTTACTTTTTCGTCTGCATATGTAATTTTATAGTTTATAAACATCGTGAGTTTGTCGCGTGTTATTACAGTTTTGTAACTGTCCTTTTTACCCTTACTTGGCGTGTCGTTCCACGACTGTATACACAGCGGTGGTACGCAACTAAAGGTGAACAGATATTGAAATATGGTCCATTAATTGTTCAGCACTTTAATATTTGTGAAGTGAGACATTTTCTTATGTGTATTAGGGTTTAATCTAATGTTAGACGTTCAATATCAGCCATACAGATGATGGCAGAGAGCAGCCAGGTTGGTTGGTGTGCCAGTGCAAACAGTGCGTGACGTATAAGGTGTAATCGAGCTGCTTTCTCGCTGATTCATCTATGTTATGTGAGCTGTCCGATGTTATGTTCGCTTCACACTTTACTGGCCGTAAAGAACATCAAACTAAAAAATATGAGGACTTTTGCTGTTTTTCCTCGCTAAATTTATGTTTCTTCTTGGCCAATGAAGTATTTTGACAAAGATCATATTTATGGTGGTCATTCTGATGGAACTCGAATGATTCATATAAGCTTATCAACACTGGTGTGACGTTTTCTCACGACCTGCTCACCCCGGATTACAATCATAATCGTATTCACTGTGCACCCAGTCACTCATTCACATTCAGAAACTCTGGTGTATTTCGCAGCTTATGATATGTCAAACATATTTTTTTTATTTAGCTGCATTCATTCTTTCGTACCGCATAAAATAATATTAGTCGTGTTATTCATATGTAGTCCACTTGCTAATCTGACTAATTCAGATGTCACTGTTCTCACGGCCGTATTCATTTCATGATATGAAATAATTGAATATAAAACTGTTTTATATTCACATGATTATTGTTTTGTTGTTGTTGGTGACGGCCGCCATATCTAATATTATTACCATGTTGCCGGGTAGGTATGTTTCTTTGAATATGATGCATCGCGTCGCGATTCATGTTTGTTTGTTGGCTATTTGTTGTTGTATGGGTGAGAGAGCGAAAACATTTTGACTATAAGCTTATATGTTCAAAAGTGGATTTGAGAACTTACTCAAGAATGAACCCAAATTCATCGATGTTGATGACTTCTGAAGTTAGAAGTTTTTTGTCTTGATATTGTCTTTGTAAAAGAGTAAAGACAATAATAGACTATTTCGTATTTGTACGGTGCGGGGTGCCCACTCGCTGTCTCGAGTCTCGTCGTTTGTTTATATGATTCAGCGAGTTGTTGACGTTCTACCAATAAACCGATAACTACCTAGAAAAAGATAGCTGCATCAGTGTGACATCTCACGTAAACGTGCATCAACCAACCAACGAAACGTCCTCCAAGTTTTGTAGCTGTCGGATTGCGGCGTTGCGTTGTGTTGCGCCCGTTTTATATATGTTTTGCGTGCACGTATTATATTTCAGTATTCTGGTTGACATGGCGGATTAATTTACTCACTCACTCGTTTTCAAACCGTGTTGCAAAGTTGCCTCTTGTTGCATTAAATATGAATTTTTTTGTTGGGAAAGCAACTTGTTTTTTTTCAATAGTCAACACAGTTATACAGTGCTCTGTAATTGCAACTGTCACAACAACGCGTTGAAATGTTCTGTAAATAATCAAAAAATATTTTCGGTTGGTTTGTGGTTGTTGCTGACTATCAACCAACAGCCAGGTTTGTGGTCTCACTGTTTTGTGATTAAAATTGGTTCAAACGGCATGGCATGCATCGCCATTACAGTACTGTTTAGGCTTGATGCTTGACTAAATGCTAGATTTTTTTATCTTGTAATATTCGCTGTGCTTATTAGACCGTTGTGCATTTCAATGAATGATGTGTAATCTGTAGTTGTCTTTGCACTTTTTGTTCACATTTTGCCATGCTTTACACTAATCGTTGAAAAGTGTTTTGCTTTATGAATTAGCCATTATAATGCCAAATCAACGGCAATGTCTACTATGCATATATCTGGTTTAAGTGTGTCAAGCATCTGGATTATGCACTAATGCGTAACAAATTCAAACGGTTAGTATCATATTATTGGTTGGATGGTTATCTGGTATTGTTATCTGTTGCAGCAACCTATGTATTTACGTACACGTTCAGCCCAGAACCCAACCAACATTTTCAGTCAATAAAAGTGTTTGGCGCCACCGCCAAATGTTGTTGTTCGCGTTGTAATTCTGGCGAGAGTTTTATACTTTTATCATAAAAAGCTTACGGCTCGTTCGGCTGTTATTCTCTGGTTGTGGTTTTGTGGTTATTAATGCTGGTGTCAAGTTTACTTCACATTGTTTGTTACTGCTTATTATGAAATCTATGTAGTTTGCTACCTTTCGGTTGACGAAACACAACGAAAAGTTGTTTGCTTAGCTACTCTCTCATTACTAACTTTTGCTGTTGTTTTACTCAACGAACACTCGACAGTTTTTTGTGGCTCGATGTTTACTCAATTTGTTGAAACTTTGTCGGAACTTCCCAATGTATGGAACATTGTTTTATTGAGTGTGTTGTTTGTTTAGTTACTGATTATCGAGTTGGTCAGAGTGATCTGCTCTGTTTACAGCCGATATCGGCAACTTTATTCAGTCATCTACTGGGCGCTGTCACGTTTTTCTGTTTCTTTCCAATTTTAGTCTGGTGATAAGTGACGTAGATTCGATGTTACTCGTGGTATTGCTGGTGCTGGTAAGTTGGCATTTTCGATGAAAAATAGCAATAGGTATGGTATGTATATAGGCACGGTTTGGCATCAGCATGTGTAACTAGTTTTTAAGGTCTATAGATTCGGATGAATGGAGTTGTGCACATGTATCCTAAATACGATATGGTAATAAATTCTTTTGCAGATTATGTTGCTGGTTATATGCAGCATTTTTTATTCTTGAGTCGATGAATGTACGTAAAATATTTTCGTGAATGCTTTAGGAGCCTGTTGTTTGCTCTATAATATAGAACGATTGTTTTTGTTATCATTTTGTATAATACTCTCGTATTATAGAATACTTGTTTGAATCTATGTATGTATGTATGTAAAGCTTGCTTTGAAATTAGAAAATAATTCGACGGGATACTAATATTTATGCACGTTCTCTTAACGTTTATATAAATTTGCTCCCTTTCTATTAATGAAAGTACGGTTTCGCCAGCAAAGCGAATCGAATACAAAATTTTACGTTTCTATTAGCAAATACTGGAAATTATTGAGCGCATTCGTCGCTGCCACCGCAATAGTTCTATCCAAATACAACAATGCGTTCGATCGAGTAAATTGGTTGTTGTTGTTGTTGTTGATGTTAGGTGTTTCTGTTTGTTCTTGCCCCGTATGAATCATGCTGCATTATTTTCATCAACACCATCAAGTTGAGCGGCACAAAAAGTGGTTGCGCTGCTGGGTGCTGCACATCTGCTGTTGTTGTTGCGGCAGCCGATTCAGATTGCTCATGTTGTTATGTTATGTCTGTGTCACTCACTAAATTGCCATCTGTTACTGTTACCCAGTTGAAAATGTCAATCACAAAGTCATGAGAGTGAAGAATCATAATTACGTTAATATGTAACATTGTGGCTGTATTTTACGCTGCCGTTGCGCGACACGCAACGGCAAGCCGAGATCTTGTGTGCTTGTTGATTATTACTGACTGGAAACCTGAATGAAGTGGATTCTCTGTTTTGGGTTCGGCTGTTGGCTGTTCACTGCCGCAGCTTTGGCGTAATGTTCCTCAGATTACACTTGTCTACCAAGTTTGTTGTTGTACGCATTGCCGTTCTGCCACTGCCAAAACAGCAACCTGACAGAATTTTTCATGTTAGTTGACTATTTAATAGCTACAATTGTTGGCTGACTATTTAATAGCTAGACCTATAAATGGATGACTGAATATTTAATAGCTACCAATACCTGGCTGACTATTTAATAGCTACAAATAGCTAGTTGACTAAGTGAACCTGCCAAGCAAGCAAGCGATCACGGGGCTGTCTGTCGGGCGGAGCAACGGCCTCCACGACCAAACATTTTTGGGTGTTTGTTTGTTGTAAACAACATCTCGCGCATCGTATCATCTGATTATGGCGCATTATCGTTATCTTGTTGATGATGCTGCCGCCAAAATATATTTTGGTTCATAGTTTGGCGATTCAAAAGTATAGATATCCATGTCTGTTAATCTGCAATCTGGCAAATAACTTTGATAACTTTGTTAGAACTTTTTCTGGATAAATGATAGAGTTTGTTAGAGTTTTTTAGGGTTGGTTTGCACCACGTCCAATTCATTCACAACTAATAAGGTAGCCTTGTTCCACGTGGTTTCGAGTACCACAGATTTAGAGAAAGCTATTAATTTCGGCTGGCGTTTACGTTGATGTTGTTGTTGTGTCATAAACAAATGTCATCTGATGTGTTTATATTCTAGTACGTTCATTCTTTACTCTCTCAATGTCAGGTGTCTGTGAACGACAACTGATGTGATAGCGGTGGCTTTAATGTTTCTTGTACACCTCTGAGATAATCCGACAATATTTCATTTTATACTTATAAATTATAGTGGTTTGTTCAGTGTGTATATTTTTGTTGCAGATTAAGTGTATAACTCGCCTCAATCATGGTTATCCCTACATTGGCCGGCACGGACAAGCAGTCGCCTACAAGTGCACTGCATCGTATAACGGCCAGTAGTGACAGAGCGCATCATAGGTCAGTTTATTCAGGTTTACTTATGATTTTGAATAATCATTATAACAAGAAACCTGTTTCATTACTTGGTTCTTAACAAAGATAGGTTTAATGATAATTGGTTATTGTATTAAGTAAGTGATTGCTGCCCTTTACATGGGTAGTTAGTTTCTTGAATGTGTATTTCAGGGCGGTGCGGGTAACTTGCTCTATGCTCGGTTTAATGCTTAGAAATTGGACATATTATGTAGTAGCCAACCTAGTAAACGATAAATTAGTTTCGTACTTGATTGCGTAATTTGTAGGCTATCGAAACGTCAGCTAATGGATCTGTCGGCTGTACTGGAACTGTGGCTGGATGAGAACCAGGGCAATCTGTACCCGACACGACATCAGAAAGAACGTATAGCTTTGGATACATCAATGTCTTATAATCAGGTACGTCAGAAATCAGAAATCAATGTCTTATAATCAGGTATGTACAAAATTAGATATCAATGTGCTTATTTAGGTAATTATTATTTTGTTCTTGAACTCTGTCTGTGACCGTTTTTCACATTGTGGGAATTCGTGTACTATATACTTGTGCAGACCCGAGTTGTAGTAGAAGACAACGGAACGGACAATCACGTCAATTCTGAATTTCATTGTTCTGGCTGTGGGAAATGTCAGTAATTTTCGTTGGTTCAACGCTCGGAAATACCTCTATTACTAGGGTGTGCATTGGAACGGAAAATTAGTTGGCTCTCGTTCTCGTCACATTTGATCTCGTCTCTCATTTTGCCATGAAGGTCGTTATAATACATGTTATTTTGTGCTTGTTGTCTAAATCGGGTTAATTAGAATGGGGTGGCATTTTATGGCAAGCATTACAATAATACGGTGATTTTTCATCCCAATCAAAGTTTGACTTAGCTTCACCCGTTCATTTACGTTCATTATAACTGAGTTCAATCTCAGCGGATCCCAACGTGGTCTTGAAGAATAGCTGTTGATTGATTGAGTGCTGCTACACAATTTGGCGAGTGGTTAAGTTGAATTGGAAGATGGATTGAGTATTTGGTTGTTGTATAATAACGTGACGTTAACGCGCATAATCTCGCCAATGCCCGTATGTATTGGTGTGACCTTGGTCGTTACTCGCGCCATAACCACCAAAACTAGCTCGCACTTGTTGTCCAATTCCAATCCGATGTAGGAAGAAACATGCCAATTCTTGAAAAAAAAACACTCATTTGTTGGTTCTACGTTAGGCTCAATGCCTGCGGTAACAATTATTTTATTTATGTCATACATGAAGAAATGACAAAACTTAACCTTATGGTCTCTGATGGGTAAGAAGACAAGCATATCTTTGCTGTGAATTTTTTTTATATTCCCGTTTCCCACTTAAGATTTAATTTTTTTTCTCCGTCACCATTGAGTTTTTCTCCGCGCGATCTGAAGAGCAGCAGTAGCATCATGTGCGAACGGTCAGTTATGCGCTGGGTTGTTTTGGAGGTCATGCATTTGAGAGATGGCCGGATCGGGCATGTTTGCAAGTAGCTGATGCATTACTTGGATGTCTGCCAAACAACTTGCAAGATATACCATGTTTTACGTAGTGCAAATACATCTGTCATCCACATCCTAGCGTTGCTAGGGCTAGGCTGGTGGTCGTTCGTCCGAGTAGTATTACTTTGTAATCAATTGTTACCGAAACTTTTCTTGTCTCTTCATCTAAATAAAAAAATAATAAAAAAATAAAAATTAAATTTATTTTGCTTATGATGCGAAACTTGATTGAAAATTACTAGTAACTGTTTTTATTACATTTTAACTGGGTGACCGAGTCAGTATTCAAGTCTATAATTCGCTATGATTCGTATCGCATGACTCACGCCACGAGCAAACTGACGATCAATCTTATCTCTACCATTTTACTATGATTCCAGACATATAGAGGATGGTATCGTGTCGAATAAAATGCTAACATAACATGAGTCATTTACTTTCATTATGATATTTATCACGATTAATTCAATTTTAGTGCTGTGAACTAGTTATCGTACGCTTGTTGATCATGATTCATTTGGGAACAGCATGCTGAGACTGAGAACACAATTAGTTCGATCGAACAAGTTGATCGGGCAATTTCACTGAGTAATCGGTTCTTATCTGGTTTTGTGATAGGTTTGAATGAGTCGTAAAGTCACTGACTGATTCATCATACCATCCCGTATGTAGCATCTCACACTATTCACATCCAATACAATCGGTTCGGCAATAAATAACAGTCGCACTTACAAAAAATACAAGGTAGTAGTCACTGTTTGAGACTGAATCTACCCGCATTGGCTGTTGTATTTTCGGGTCGGCGCTTTTTGATGTAAAGCTGGGGACAGGACAGAAAGACAGACAGGTGCGTCCTCCCGTAGTTTTACGATGACAGACTTGATATTGTCTGTCATTTATTACCAGGATGCACTGACTGTATAACGTATAACTTTCACCATGACTAGTTGCCTGTCTGTATGTACACGTGTCCGAGTCCGTTGTGTGTAATTTGCCTCCAAGGTCAGAAACACGGAGGGGGGGGGGGGGTCATGAAGACGCTCGCAACGCTCACGATAGTATTCGAACTCAGGTGTTGTCGGTATAAAGCACGAGTAAAAGATGTCTATCTTTTTGCAACCGTCTGAGGGTGGAGGGAGGGGTTTTGGCTACTGAGGGTGGTGGAGCGCGTGTCTGTTTTTCGTGAATCAAGATTATATTTTTATTTTGGGAAATCCTAACGTCGGACATATAATAATTTGCCACGGGGTTGTGTTTAAAGTGGTTCAATGGGGGAGTGGCTAACAATAATGTACATTGAAAGCCCGTAACGAGCCAAAGCCAGTTAAGGCAATCAATGTAGTAGGTGATTTTCCCGATTACTGGCTATGTTCCAGATCTATTATAAACAAGTGTACGCCTGTGGATGCCAAGAATATCCAGTAAGTGTGCCATGCCAATTATGGTTATCTGGCAACATTACTCACCTTCTAGATACGAGATTCATGATTTTATTGGTTCATTGACCAGAGGGAAATCTTTACGTGTTCACCAAGTCATATAAATGCAATCACGAATAATGGTCTTGCTAATTGGACAGAAGACGTACCATTGCTTAACTTAAATCAAGTAAAATGGGGAAGAAATACAAGTAAACGGTGATAAAAACTGTTCTAGTTCAGTCTGTAATGTTCTGGTCGTACATACGCCTTCAATAAGCGAGTATATGGGTTTAGAAGTATAATTACGGATGCTGTCACGTAATGACATCAGTTATGTACGAGTTATTTTAACCAACTCAATTATCGAACAAATTGAAACAACCTGTCTCATTAGCGTCGCAAGCATACAAGCATTAATTGCATGTCGCTTCTATCTAGTCTTTTGAAATTATTTTTAGTTTGGCTTCAAAATCGTGTCAACTAACAATTGTCTTTATCCACTGAAATGAATCCTAATCATACAGGTTGCCAAGCCAACGAAAACTCGTCATTAATTATACACGTTCATACATGTTTTCACTTCAATTCACTGGCTTTAAACTGGTGAACTTTAATGGATAACTTAATTTAGCTAAATGCGAGATCGATAGAAAATTAGTATATTAGCAAATTACTTTTAAATGTTTACTCATGGGCCCTGGTTGTTTATAAGAGTATTAAAAATGTGTTTATTATTGTACGTAACGTTAATTGTTATGTTGCAGGTGAATCGGTGGTTCGCGAATCGGCGTCGCAAGCAGCAGCTGCAGTTCGACCAGTACGACATTAAGGGCAGTGTCACACCGAGTATGGACGAACACAACGGTTGGTCACATTTATAACTAAAATAAAGATGTCAGTTCAGTTATTCGTTTGATACCCGGTGCTTTTAACAGCCAATTAACGAATAGGTGCAAGCTGTTTTTTGTTCACTGTTAACTGTTTTGGAGTGAACTATTATGGATCCGTTATTGTGCTAGAAGTAGAGCCTTGATCAACTGATGGCTACAAATCTTTATTTTTCAAAGTATGTATGATATAATTGCAGTTAATTTTCATTATATTCAAAATGTTAACCGTTGTTCGTTGCAGACTGTGAGCTAGAGGTATCGTGTTCGTCTTCACTTCCCCTCAACAACAACAACGTATCAATGAGCACCACAGCCACCACACCCACCTACATCACAGACAACAACAACAACAACAGAACACTGGCCGATGCCGCATATGAATCAGAGTTGATGAAGATGGACACGAACAAGTGCTTGGAGTTGTACAAGGCCATGGCTTGGGCCAACACTCATTTCATGCGTGCCGCCATGCTCAACCAACAACAACAACAACAACAACAGCAGCAGCAGAACCAACATCAACAACAACAGTTTTTAATTGACAATCTCATTTTACACCAACAAAAGCAGCAGGACGCCTTGCTCACGGCGGGCAAGCAGAAGTTGGCATTACTTGATGCACATAACCTGACTGAACAAGAACATCTGGCCGTGGCAGCACTCACTGATCTGGCCAATTGTTATTGAATCATGTCATCTTGGCTTGTGTTTGCTGCCAGGTGCGTATGCCAGTACAAATCATGTTCCAGTGTCCGTAATACAGGGTGCCCTTATCGAGGCACCTCTGGCATACATACCTGTTGGCATTCACCAGATAGAGGTAGTCGTTGGTGGTTGTCGTTGTTGCAGTCAGTCATTTTTACTTGTTATCAGTTATGATGCCAATAAACGTTTGTACATAGATATTAAAGCAAACAAGATCACCAGCCACTAACTCGACATACATCCAATTTATTTGTCAGTGTTTGTTCGGTCGGCGGTCTATCCTGCCGTGTTGGCTACACGTGTTTTATATTTTTGTATTACTTTTTTATAATTTACTACCACTTTTGTACTCTACTCGGTTTCGTTCGGTTGGTGTATGTCGATTTTATATTTGGTTTACTGAGATCGCATATACCGTGCCGAACACTACTACGGTTACACGCACTATTGCTACACTGAAGCAACGTCAATTCGTTACGGCTATCGTAGAACTGGCTCGCAAACAAATAGTTTGAAACTTCAAGGCAGTTAAGTAGAAAATTTTTTTCCGATCCGAGCTGTTGTAACTGATTGATTTTAAATGCTTTACAGGTTACACCATTCGCACATCGATACACAGTTATTAGATTATTCTCAGTATCTTGAGACGCTTTTGTAAGGCTTTTCCATCACACACACGTGCGTCATGTGTTCATTTGTCTGTCAGCCAGTTAGAATCAACAATATTTGACAGACAATTCAGACACTTCTATCCTGTCCTACTGTAACTCTATTTCACGTTGGCCAGGTTTCTAGATTTTATTATCCATAGTTCATCGGGCATTAACATTACCGGTTTTTATTGTTGTTGTTTATTTGTTAAGTGGGCGTTTATGTCGGCATATTTGTGAACGACCGTTTTTGTTGGTCTCTACCCGCGGTTGCAGCCATCATGATAATTTTATTTACATAATTGATGGCTTAAACTACGTTGTGGTATTGTTCACTGTACTATGAGTCGTCGGGTTTCATTGTTTGACTGTACTGTAACATGAACCCATTCTAATGATATGACTGACTCCAGTTGAATTCAGTCGAGCATGATGTGGCACAGATTTGGTTCATTACAGCCGTAGCATTGCTTGATCACATTCAACCCGTTGGCAAGCGTACCACCCTTTTTATTAACATCACATAGTTTGTTTACTGAATTTACATTCTTGTCCTGTTGCTGGTAATCTGTTGTTAACGTGTAATAATGTTACAGTCGGGATTTGTGATTTCGGTCAGTAACTGGGTGAAGTAGTAAAACATTATAAAGTATTGAACGTAAAACATATAAACATTGTAAAGTAAAGATTATTGAAAAGTTTAACCCAGTTTATGTCCAAACGCACTGTCTTGATGGAATAAGGCTATCGTGTGTTAACGAGTTACGTGTACTACGCTTTTGTACCCAATTTCATTGTATGGTTGTCGATTGCGTACATGATACATACTTGTGATGAAATAAATACAAAATAAGCATTAATGTTGTATTTGGTTGAATTATTTGTAATGGACTTGGTAGCGCAAACAGCATCCAGACTGATGAATACATACATAACTCGCACTCTCACTGTATACGTAAATAATGTAAAACTGTTCGTACTTGCCGTTAAGAAATGGTGAATTTCTAGCTGTGGTGTTCATTAATCAATTCCAGTTTTCGGCAGATGTGATGAGATATAGTTGTTGTTGTTGACAGGAAAAAGTAGCTCCGGAGTAATAAATATAGAGATTAATCACAAGAAATTTGTTTGTGGTAATGCCACCTATGTAGTTTGTTAACCAATGAAAATTTGGATAAGGTATGGAGTACAGTAATTATGTAGATTGAACTGAAAATGTCTTCAGTTTAATCGACAACATGTTAAATGCTGGTGTTAGACTAGATTGGTTTTCTGATCTTCATTGTTGCTTATCATCGCCTCTTTGTCGGTAGACGATATCTTTTGATGGTCATTGGTTGTGCCTTCGGTCCCCGGACACCGATTGGCGTACAAACGGGCCCACATGGGTCCGACCCCCAGCCCCCTTTGAAATGTGACATCTTGACATTACGATGGTATGCATGTGCCACGTACCACTCTGTTTCCGGCAACTGTAGTAGTACAGACACCGATGTATAGCTGGCTCAACTCACAGTCTTACATAATGTTACACTAATAATGTATACATTCGTGGGCGTTAATTTTATATTGGTCGAGTAATCAGTCGTTATGGTACAGTTAGAATCAGGTGGTAGTCACATTAGTTATCACATCAGTGGCTTGTTTCCAACTGGTCATTCAGCATGTGGTATCACAGGTTGTTAACAATATTCATTAATATTTCATTTTTTACAACTTGTACTATAAAATTTATCTTGCATGAGTATTGATGGTTGCTGTGTACAACAACAAGGCATCATGCCATCGAACACCGCCCCGCCCCCGGCCACTGTGACTTCGTGGTCTATATACCATGGCACAATATGTACGATGGTGTGGCTGGTCAGATGTCCGTTTACAGCCACCACATTGAACTACGAAATTCGGCCCGAACTACGGCATCTCCTGAATCCTGATAATAATTTCATGACGTTTTCAGTATAAAATTAGGGTGGATGTGCTAGTAGCAGTTGTAGTACGGAACGATTGAATAACCAAGGTTGAAGTTCGTATTGTCGAGAATAGCTGACTGCAAAGTTTCAGTTCAGGCGTCTAATCTCTATAAATTGACTAGGTGTCTGGGATGATTTATTCTTGAAAGTTTCTTAAGATCATGAATTTTTTATATGATTGATGCGACTAGGTTTGGCATTGTGATTGATTAAAGGGCACCAGGTCAGCACTTGATGTCTTGTATTACTACTACAACAGTGATGATACATATATGGTTACATTACAGTATGTGCCTGTTGTGCCTCCATCTTGCTCGCAACTCATCTTGCGCTTTATCACATCGCATGTGAAACTAAATACGTTTTAGAAAAGTATGAAACCTACATAACTATGATGTTCACGGTGCTTGTGTGTAACCCTTACGTTAATTATTCATTGATTTTCACCACCTTTTTAATTCTTATATCCATTGTTCTAAGTGACACCGCCTATGTTTTGCAATCGTAAATCTAATAAATAGTACTTCATAGTAATCCAGTTTTAGTAATAGTACGAATGTTATGCATGCTTAATAAACCGTTTATTCATAGCTTTCTAGCCGTTTATAGGGTCATAACCTTTATCATGTTGGTGATGACAATTTGGACCTGTTGGTATACTATAAGCCGCGTTTGTTGTATACATATGTAGTTTGTGAGATCTACGGAGCTCTTCGAAGTTCACAATTTTGAATATAACTGTCGTATCTCTTATCCTTGATTTCATTTCTACATCCTCACCCGTTTCCTGTCTACAGATGATGGTCAATATAACCAAAGTTTCTCACAATTAATTCAAAAATGTTGGTGCTGCACGTCTTATATCTGAGATCATAGATGATCGAGTGTGTGGTAACTGTTCATAAAAATGCTACTTTCAGCTTATACTCACTAGTCACTACTAACGTGGTCCAAATATTCCCAGCTTGACTCTATATAGCGGTTTGTTCTAAATTTAGCCAACTGTATTTTGTGGTGCCAATGGTGCAGAGTGCACTGTACATACATATGGTACATATAATGGTGTTGTACCAACAACGGCTTATGTGGCCAGTACCGTGGCATGTCTGGTGTGTCGGTACACTTGTCTCTATATCAAGTGTCCGGCCTCGGTGGTACTCGTCGAATGTTGTATGCAAATACAAAACACGGCCAGGCACCATTCCATTCAAAGTGCCAGTGCCCCAGCAGCAGTGTCGTTCGCTGTTGACTCAATCCACATTCAAGTTATTATTTCGTGTTCCAGTATTTTTTGCTGCCAGTTTTTGCCTAATATCACCATGATATGAATTTTTTTATTGAAACATGTTTTCGAAGTACAAAAGTTGGTCGTGTTATACAGACTGATAGTTACACTTGAGTTAGAATTTTTCCGTAACAGGGCTCGAATAATGAAAAGCTAGTTAGTTTCAAATAATCTCTTCTGTTACTGTTATTTAGAATCGGGTAAAGATGTGTTTTAGTTGCATTATTTGTTTTCTAGCGACAGGCATTGCAGACTATTTCACAAGTATGTAGTGCATTAGCAGACCGATTATACGGAATCGGATTACATACATGCATTTTCGATGAAGGCATACCACCGCATTTGTTTGAGTAAATAAAACATATTTTTGTTTTCTTTGTGTAAGTTTTGAGCGTGGCTTCAGCGTTTTTTTTGCTTCAATTATTAGCCGACCCCTTTTCATTCAATCTACTCATTCCTCATCCTTACTCGAAGACCAACTGGGTCAGGGAAAAACGACATGCAATCAACTCAAGCCAACAAACAAGATTACCATAATCAAGTTGCAACAACCATAAAATGGTCCTTTCCCGTTTTTTTCGGCGGTGTTTCTTATGGAGTGACATCGGCAGCCAGACATGGTGGAAGACATTATGTGACTAGTCGACTGCCAACCCACACGCACTGGCGGACCAGCCTGTCCCAAAACGAGGGGAATTTTGTCCAATAGGGGGAATTAGCAGTTTAGAGCTATTTTATCGACACATTAAGAAAAAAGTTCAACTGTTCGAAACTTCTAAAAAGAGGGTAATAACTTTTTCGTTGTTCCCTCGTCCGCTCGTGACTGGACTCGACCCAGTTAACTCGATTTGTGCATTCACCCAATTCATGATACCCATACAACATTGTATTTGTATGTGGTTCGGTCGGTGTACATGTTCTTCACTCACATAAATATCCGACAATGAAATCACCTATAGATATGTGTTTGTCAACTGTCATATTACCGATAATTTCACCGATGGTGTTTGATTGATCTGTCCAGATTCAACCACCATTGATGGAGTCGTTCACGGTCTTGGTTTTGTGATGGGTTGTTGGTGCGTGTAATGTAATGAATTAAGAAATCAACAACCCCCATTATGCTCTCAGTTAGTTATCATAAGTTTAAAGTTTGAGGGTTACTACTTAATAAAGAATCATAGTTAGTAGATACATAATTAATTATGAAGTTCACTTGCTCGGGCATGTCATCTTCGGTTCGCACAGACCAGTCAACGGCTTGTTGTTAGATGTTGTTACTTTTGACCAAACATCGTTATGGCTTTACGGAACCCAACCTACTTCCTTGTTGTTGGCACTTTGGCATGCCTGAACTAGTTTTCTCTTGTAGTTTATTATGGTATTTTTGAATATGAGCTCGTTCGTTTCGGTTCGGTTCGTTTTTTGTTGACAGATTAAATCAATGTAATAAGTACAATAAGTAATGTACAGTATTGATAACAAGTACAATAAGCAAGAAACTGCGATGAAATATATTAACAAATGGGACGGGAAAAGCTCGTTTGTATAGGAAGAGCTGAGAAAATGGCTCGTTTTATGAGAACGTCCACGTCAAACAAGATGCGTCTAGAGTTTGACATACTTCTCACAGGTCTCACCATATAAAACATGTGACTCGACGGCTGTGATTCACGATGGATCAGTCAGGCACATCTGCTGTCTACTGACATGACAGTCTGCCTGTCAAACACACACATGTACATCATCATCGTGTTCAATAATCAATGCCAATAAATTCGAACAACTTATTTTCATCATTGTACTTTCACATTCTCAACTTATCTTTTTTGTTATAGTTAATGAAACTTTTTTAAGCTCTTTACTTGACTCATTTCATGTGACACACCGACTCGTTCTCAGTTCTCATTAGTCCCGTATTTGAGTACATTACAATATAATATTATGTTGTTTTTACTGTGAGAGCAGAGCAACCAATCGTCATTCTCCTCAACTCTATATCATACATGGGCGTGAGGTCTCTGCGCGGGTGGCCGCGAGTTTTCAAAGTTTGCGCAACCCTCTATTTTAGGTTTCGAAGGGGATTTGTTATAACACTTTTCTAGCTTAACTGAGACCCTGTAAAGCAGAGTTTCCGATGTTTTTGAACCACATTTCAACAAGATGACCGTATAAACACACACCTGTTGTATATGACCGCCAATTTGATGCAGAAGCGTTTCAGGAATTTATGTTTCCGAACCCGCGAATTAGCATTAGAAAATTAATGAAAGTACCACCCCATTATTGACGCAAAGCGCCAGACTTTTCTCATCGAGTTGTCGATTTGTAGTGGAAACATATAATGGAAATCGCTGCAATTAGTGGCGCGTAGCGCAAAAATTTCAACTTTTAATGTCATTTATTTGCATAAGAATATGCCTGAAAGTTTACGAATCAGTGGCAAAAGCAAGAATTTTTTTTATTTCGAGCCCACGGATTACTAATAGAAAATTTAATAACAAGACAGTGATATGTGGCGCGTAGCGCCAGAATTTTCTTCTTTTCAGGGCATCAATTTGTATTGAAAACATGTCTGGAAATTACTGGGCTTGGTGGCGCGTAGCGCAAGAATTTAAACTTTTTTATGACATAGATTTGCATGAGAACCATGTCTAAAGTATTGGAATCAGCGGCGAGAGCAAGAATTTTTTCTTTATTTTGAGCCCGCGGATTACTAATAGAAAATTTAAAAAGAAGACAGTGACATGTGGCGCGTAGCGCCAGAATTTTTTCTTATGAGGGCATCAATTTGTATTGAAAACATGTCTGGAAATTACTGAACTTGGTGGCGCGTAGCGCAAGAATTTTAACTTTTTATGACATAGATTTGCATTAGAACCATGTCTGAAAGTTGTGGAATCAGCGGCGAGAAGTACCGAATTTTAATGCTTCCGAGCCCGCGGATTAGACATGGTAAACTGATTAGCAAAACAGTGATATGTAGCGCATAGCGCCAGAATTTTCCTCTTATCAGGGCATCAATTTGTATTGGAAACATGTCTGGAAATTACTGGACTTGGTGGCGCGTAGCGCAAAAATTTTAACTTTTTATGACATCGATTTGCATTAGAACTATGTCGGAAAGTTGTGGAATCAGCGACGAGAAGCATCGAATTTTCATGCTTTCGAGCCGGCGGATTACTACCGATACAATTGATTAGCAAAACAGTAATAAGTGGCGCGTAGCGCCACACTTTTGTACTTAGCAAATCGTCGATTTATATTGGAAACATGTCTGGAAGTTACTGGAATTAGTGGCGCGTAGCGAAAGATTTTAACTTTAATGCCGTTGATTCGGATCAGAAACATGTGTTAAAGTTGATCGATTCAGTTTTCGATTGATTGAGGCTTTTCAACCCTCTATATTTGATCGATTGAGGCTGCGCAACCCTTTATATAAAGTCAATGTAGGCTACGCAACCCTCTATATCAAGTCAATTTTTGCTGCGCAACCCTCTATTTCAAGTTAACTGATGCTGCGCAACCCTCTATGTCAGAGAGATGAGGCTGCGCAACCCTCTATATTTGACCGATTGAGGCTGCGCAACCCTCTATTTAAAGTCAATGTAGGCTGCGCAACCCTCTATATCAAGTCAATTTTTGCTGCGCAACCCTCTATTTCAAGTTAACTGATGCTGCGCAACCCTCAATGTCAGAGAGATGAGGCTGCGCAACCCTCTATATTTGATCGATTGAGGCTGCGCAACCCTCTATATAAAGTCGATGTAGGCTGCGCAACCCTCTATATCAAGTCAATTTTTGCTGCGCAACCCTCTATTTCAAGTTAACTGATGCTGCGCAACCCTCTATGTCAGAGAGATGAGGCTGCGCATTTCTCTATATAAAGTCAATGTAGGATGCGCAACTCTCTATATTAAGTCAATTTCTGCTGCGCAACCCTCTATTTTAAGTTCACTGACTCTGCGCAACCCTCTATGTCAGAGAGATCAAGCTGCGCAACCCTCTATATTGAGTCAATTTAGGCTGCGCAGCCTCTATATAAAGTCAACGTAGGCTGCGCAACCCTCTAAATTAAGTCAATGTAGGCTGCGCAACTCTCTATATTAAGTAAATTTTTGCTGCGCAACCCTCTATTTTAAGTTCACTGACTCTGCGCAACCCTTTATGTCAGAGAGATGAAGCTGCGCAACCCTCTATATTTGATCGATTGAGGCTGCGCAACCCTCTATATAAAGTCAATGTAGGCTGCGCAAACCTCTATATCAAGTCAATTTTTGCTGCGCAACCCTCTATTTCAAGTTAACTGATGCTGCGCAACCCTCTATGTCAGAGAGATGAGGCTGCGCAACTCTCTATATAAAGTCAATGTAGACTGCGCAACTCTCTATATTAAGTCAATTTCTGCTGCGCAACCCTCTATTTTAAGTTCACTGACGCTGCGCAACCCTCTATGTCAGAGAGATCAAGCTGCGCAACCCTCTATACTGAGTCAATTTAGGCTGCGCAGCCTCTATATAAAGTCAACGTAGGCTGCGCAACCCTCTATATTAAGTCAATGTAGGCTGCGCAACTCTCTATATTAAGTAAATTTTTGCTGCGCAACCCTCTATTTTAAGTTCACTGACTCTGCGCAACCCTTTATGTCAGAGAGATGAGGCTGCGCAACCCTCTATATTTGATCGATTGAAGCTGCGCAACCCTCTATATAAAGTCAATGTAGGCTGCGCAACCCTCTATATTAAGTCAATTTGTGCTGCGCAACCCTCTATTTTAAGTTCACTGACGCTGCGCAACCCTCTATATCAGAGAGTTGAGGCTGCGCAACCCTCTATATTGATTCAATTTAGGCTACGCACCCCTCTAAATTTGATCGATATAAGCTGCACAATACCTGGATTGATGCCAAAGAGCCATTATATATAGTATTTCGATTAGCTCTGCGCAACCCTCATATAGCAAAAAAATACACTTTCGGTTTTTATTGCATTTTTGAACGTTTCACAACTATCAACTTTTTCAAAATTTTGCGCAGCCCTCGGCCACCCCGCGGCCACCCGCGGCCACCCCATGCCCATGTATGCTCTATATATTCCAATATATATGTATCTTTCAATTACTCTGTATTTTCAATAATTCTGTATGTTTTATTGTTTTTGTATTTTTTATAATCACGTATGTTTTATTGTTAACGTTTGTGTTATACTTGCAGCATATTGTATATGGCCTCAGGTGCTTACACTCGTGCCCCAGCCAGTCGCGCCATTGTTGTGCCCGGTGAAGCATCAGAATCGGACGAGGAAGACCAGGTGTACCCGTTGGTACCTAATAAACAGGTAGGCCATTACAAGTTTACTCAGGTTCTTCATCACCATAATGGCATCGAGAAATTCCAAGTCAGAAAAGTGAAAAACAATCATCTTCTTGATCATCACATTTCACACATCATCTATCATAAAACCATCAGTAATATTGAAATGATTACGTACATGGGTTTGCCTCAGTTCTCTATCATGTATGTATTTAACTATCATATTTATGCATAAAGCGCATTGTTGATCTAAATGAACTATGGGAATGACATGCTATTGTGAAATAGTCGGAACGTTTTCCAATTCCAAGTATGAGTGAGACTGAGTGAGTGACTCAGATGTTTTTATTGTTTTTCGTTATAGCCAATACCCAACCCGATTTTTCGTATTTTCAAGGAAACAGATTTGATGAGGAATATATTTTTTCAATGATAAGTGTTTTTTTATTATGCAAACGTTGATTTACTTTCAGGCCGTAACACCCGAATCGAGCCTGAGTTTCCCGGGTTGGAGTGAGAGTACACAACAGAAGCAGTCAGCCTCTGCCACTGTCAGCGCCGAACAGTCAACTTCATTCGCTTAGTTAGTCGTGTTTATTTATTTGATGTACAGTTTGTTTACATTTTGCCGAGGTCTTCATTCGTTCGCGATCGAACATTGAAATCCGAACACGATATTATAAGTGTAACAATCCAACTCACTTAGATTCTAAGTGTTGAGAAATGCAAAATTTTATTTATCCCGACGGATATCGATCAGTTTTCAATGAACTATTTAGTGGATTATTCTGGTGTATGTCAGATTCATTGAAAACGATGAAAATAAAATAAAATATCGGTGAACTCGATTACGATTTATGATGTCTATATACTGTACACGCCAATTTTAGTTCGACCCCGGGTCATGCTCAACTGAGAGCAAACAACGGTCAGTTAGAAGACGCAACTCGCCACCATCTCGACAGACACGCCGCTCACGTCATCAAGAATCTACAGGGTTTGGGCACATCTGTTACCGGCACTCAACAAACCGCTCAGGTATATTGATCAATTTGATCATTGAATTGTTCTGGAAAACTCATGTAAACTTGTGAAATAAAACTAAATTATTGATGAAACGATTAATTCGTTCAGTGTATTAAATCTATAATAACGATATCTAGGTTTCATTGGAAATACAGTTTACTAATGTTCTTACATAAATTTGAAAATGAAGTTATTTGAGAATGTTAGTTTTAATTATTGTAGGATATCTCATACAAGAGTCGTCAGCTGGCCGATATTGTGTACAACGTGGAGCGTCGTGTTGGCACTATACTTCAGGTTCATTTCCGTCTTTTTCTTCCAATTTCAAAAGTTTCAGTAAATAATATTCATTCACCCGTTGTTTTGTGTTCTGATTTATGAAGATTGTGTTCTTCAGGCCAATCTAGCCATCAAGTAATCGATGGCAGAAACATCGTCTCATGCCGACCATTTCAACATCGTTATTTCCACTTCGAATCCCGTACCCGATGAGGATTTTGAGGCGCCCGATTTCTCGCTCGGACGTTGGTTTAATGTAGTATTAGGCAGGATATAATGTTTTCAGTTTTATCCAATTCTCAGGAGTACGATTATAAAAATTTTATATCTGAAAATCTGAAGACGGTAGCATATTCAGTACTTTCTGCAGGGTTCGCGCATCCGATCGAGCTGAAAACACATGTGAGTTATATCGTTGCTGGGGTGGTTATCAGGAAGGAGGACAATGGCTATCAGGTGCTCATGGTACAGGAGGCTAAACCATCGTGTCGTGGAAAGTTAGTCGAAAATGATGTTATACCATTTCTATTTTAAAGGACGATAAAATAGATAGTTTTGTAGTAGTCTGATTGGCATTATACACGTGTATTATTAATTATATATTATTAAAAATACGTTGGGCTCGCGCATTTCTTTTCCGCCCTTTTATATACAACTGTTAGATTCGGTCTGACTCAATAAATAGAACATGTAATGTATTTGCAGGTGGTATCTACCGGCTGGGCGGATGGAGCGTGGCGAAACGATCGAAGTTCGTATTTTAGACATTATTCATATTGATTTGCGTTTTAGTTTTGCATTTTCATGTTGATTGGATTCACGTAACTAATTACTAGCAATATCTGTTACTTTGTCAGATGGCCACGAAACGGGAAATGAAAGAGGAAGCCGGGTTTGAGGTGGACTGTGAGGCACTGATCTACACGGAGTGTCAGGGTAGCGGCTGGTACAGATTCACATATTACTGCGCTATTACAGGTTGGTAATGAACAACCATCATATCCATCATCCATGCATTGTAAACATTGACGTTGATACACTCTCACTCACTCACTCACTCACTCACTCACTCACTCACTCACTCACTTACTCATTCACTCACGAACTCATCACTCACTCACAACTCACTCACACACTCACAACTTTCAATTCAAGTTCACGTTTTTTATATAAAACTTACCGCTTTTAATTACTCAGGCGGGGAGTTAAAAACGAAACCCGACAAAGAGTCGTTGAAGGCCGAATACGTGCCTGTTGATATTGTGCTCAATAACACCAAGGACTGCTCGCATCCTATCAGGTTGACTCATTGGTTTATTATTAAAAAATTGTTTGTGACAGATTTCATTATACTCATTAGATTGATTGTCTAATCTTCATCCCAATCATGACATAGTCAGGGTCACACATGAAGCAATATTTTTCTTTGCTATTACGGTAATGGTGATAAACCTGAATAAACTTGGAACTCATTCAGAGCCAAAGACATTCAACGTCTGGTGCGAGCGGGTGTCGGTCACTACCAGGCATCGGCACCCAACCCCGAGTATCCGCGAGCCAAGACCACCAACTCCATTGTGCCCGGCATGTTCATTCGATTATTCGTCGTTCAAAAACTAGAGAACAATCGGTTAGAATGGAATCTTTTTGTTTGATGCAAGAAACCACATTTGGGATTTTTCGCTCAATGACCAAAATTAGTGGTTTACTGTACAAAGTGTACTGCATAAATTAGATTATTTGGATTTTAATCACGGCTGTATGTAACATTTGCTTACATGACCGAAGTGAAGTATTTCATATCACATCGGGTATCCAGAGATATCATGGTTACAGATTAAATTTAAAATAAAATGTCAATTAGATTATAAAGATACTTGCAGATATACGATTCTACTGAGTCGTGACACGGTGGCAGGCACCCGAGATCTCACCGTACCCATCGTTGAGTTCTCCCTATCCGCCACTTCTTTCCCGGCCGTCGTATCTAAATTTTACCGGGTTGGTTTTTTAGTTTTTAGGACATGTTGTGTCACTTATGATTGGGGTATTGTAGAATTTGGTGATCAATTCAAATCATAACTCTCTCCTCCACAGACAAAAGTGTAAACATGAAGATCTCCAATCTCCTTGTTGGACGGGTGTGGGCAAAACATCTTTAAAAACTAAAATTATAATTTATTCAGGTATTTGCCCACAATAGCCGAGTTGGTTACCATACAGAAATATAGTGAAATAACAATCAACGGACTCGTTGTGTCGTTCATCATTGTGTAAATCTGCAATTTGTTCAGGAGCTGATGCAGCACGGCACGTCAACACTGGCCATTCCAACGACCGTACTCTCGGTGCAGTGTCGCACAGCCATCCACGACCCTGACAACTACCGACACGTACCACACGATGGTCTGTGTGTCAGTCTACTAAGTATGGTCAAACCACATAACCCATCACCCGTGTTGGTCAGACCCGAACGATACACGTGGAAGATTCTCGAGTCACCCGATCAAGTTGGGTATCTGAAGTGGATGATCGAGTATGGTGCCACGTTTCAGATGATTTGATGTGGTGCCGTGATGGCACTTGCGGACAAGATGCAGAGGGAAAAACGGAATTCTCCCCTTTTTGGATGCTTCAAAGAGTGGTTTTTTCCTTAAGGTAGGTAAATGGCTTAATAACTGCCGATTCCCATCCCACTGTTTAACGAAATTCACCTCTGTTTGGAGGGTTGGCTCGTCTGTCGGTGTGGTGATTGATTATTTGATTTGATTTGATACCGGCAGGCAAAATGCACGATGTGGAATATGTAATTTTATGATATTTTAATAAATACGTTACTATTATGCTTTGTCACTTTGATATTACCATCATCTAACAACACACAATGTGCAGTATTTCTGTGATATTGTTGGCCGTATTCAGTATGATTCATTACGTTTGATTACGGTATCTATTTCATGATCTACTTTTTGTAATTCTCGGTTGTTTTATAGACCATCTAATTCTGTTATTTCTCTGATAACCATGATAAATTGAAAATCACAATCAATTGTTTTTTGTTTCATTATTATTGTTAGTGGTTTTGCTCGCTAACGGCCTGCCAATCTGTTTCTAAATATAAAAATATGTTTATTTATGCATGCTTCGTACTATCCATTGACATTTGCACAATGAAGACAACAATACGATCATGGAATTTTGTGTATTTTAACTCAGATATAGGAAGAAGGTTGTTTAATCAATCATAATGTTTACCTGACCTGTAGTTTACGTAATCTAAAGTAAAGCTAAGCTTGGTGTTCAATGTACCATTGATACCATGTTTTGGCAAGTCATTTATTGGTTTAGCAGCTCAAATTGGGTAACTTGTAGTATCTGTATGTTCTTTCGCTGTGCTCTACGATATTGTGCTCTCTACAACGTTAAACCGTGTGCGCCTACTCGTAGTATATCGGGTGTTGTTATGGACCAGGTTAAAATTGAAGTATCATCAAGCATTCTTCGTAATAAGCAAACAGATGCACGAAATTGGTTCAGAAAATAGTTGCAGTATGGCTTGGCCCTGGTTTCTTGCTATGAAAACATGTTTTTTTGGACCCATTACCACTTATGCAATGAATTTGGCGAGACAAATATGTTCAGTTGTCCAAATGTCAAGTGAGGATTTGAACCAGCGCTAGAATCAGTTTGAATCCAACTTGCGCCAAAAAAACTTTCGAGTAACAAGATACCTTAATCAAGCTATACGACACCGAAGATTAGTTGCAGGTATCCGACGTTGACATCGACCCTTCCGGTGTGTTCAAGTACATTCTGATCCAGATCGGTGTCAAGGGCTCGGACGATAAGAGCAAGTACATTGTCAGGGGTTACGGTCGTTGCGAGTACCACGGTTGGTCACTAATAATGACCATCGTTGAGTTAAGTCATTAATTCATCGTATTTTTGTGTGTGCTAATTCTACCCTCTTTGAAAAAAATCCATTTCTTTTGGAGAATTGACTTGTCCGCCAGTGAGGTTCTGATAGTAAATGTTCCTTTCTTTATGACAACTAATCAATAGTATATAAAAGAGTTGTAATGTAAATGTTCGAATGACTGGCTCATGTTTAGCTGATATCTACGACGAGGTCAGCCCCGGCATCGAAAAGCTCGGACTTTACACCAACTGTGTGGGTGGGGGACGCATTCAGCATCAGCCCACTGAGAACTCGCTCAAAGTGTACGGCTATTCACAGGTTCAGCAGCTTGCACTTGGAGGGTGTAACTTTTGGAGTTATTTCAAACGGCTATGTTCATCAGTTGACTTACTTGACAGGGTCCATGGTTATCAATTCGAAGATTCCTATCCTAACTGTGTTCCCCAAACTATCGACTTGACTATATTTCGATAACCCGACCTGTTATGGTTTTAGGGTTACGGCAAAGCCGACCACACGATTGCCGCCAAGCTGATCGGCAAGAAGTACCCTGACTACCGTATTACCGTGTCTGACGACGGATATTAACTGATAAATTCATCAAAAATATAGATTTCAACAAGCTTAACTTACACCCAATTTTATGTTCTCTCATTTTATCGATATTCCTTTTCAAATAACTAACTAATACAAAATGTTGATGGCCGATAAACTTGTTCGTCACTGGACCACGTTCAGTCGAATCGGACTTCGTGTGTACAGCAGTACGCAACCAGACATGTCAGGTATTAAGACTTCGGATGCTGTTCAACCAACACTACAATCAGAATCAGAACTTGATTTATCCCCAACTCGATCCATCCGACGGCCGCGTTTCCACCGACCCGTCACCCTGCCCGATCAGTTTGTCAACAACTTCATTGCACTCGTCCACGAAAACAAGCTCAGCTTCAAGGTTTGTTAACTAATTCATTAATTTAACACAGTTTAATACACAAATATACTTATCTAGTTTCAAAATTTTACTTGTTTTTTGTTGAAATTTATTTTCACCGCTTAACGCAAAACATTTACAGTAACCCGAGTAGAGTAAGTGTGATGTTGTGCTGTTGGCCAAAGACCAATCGAATAAAAGCATTATTGTTGCAGGCACTTCGTAAAGATTCAGCCCAGTTCGCCGAGGTGTTTTCCAATTCTCGATTGCCCGCCGAAGCGGAGGTTCTCCGAGAGAAGATTCGTTACCAGACGGAGAAAGTCAGAGACGAGTATTTGGAGAAACATCCTCAGGTGGCGGAAGAACCTATGGAAGGTGACAAAGTGGCCAATTTGGAGAGGAAGTTTTGGAAAACGGTTAGTTGTACAATTAAAATGTTAAATCTTTCCTTCTGTGTGAAACAGGCATTCTAAAACACTTACAAGGAACTGTTGAGTTTGAGTTGAGTGATGATATCTTCTTATAGATGATCCTATTTGTATTATGTATGGTTGTATCTTTCTTAAAAATGTTTCTTTTAACTTGTCTGTGTTGTTATGTATTATCTTGATGATTTACTTTTAGTAAATTTAGTTATTTATTTTTCAGGCCGAGAAGCGTGTGCAGCACCTGATCACGCTGCACCGACCACTGCTCTTCAAGAGTATACATTCGTGTCTTGCTTATGGCTTTGCACGTGCTCCTGCTGATCACGCGTGCTTGATGAGGGCGTTACACGAAATGTTACTTTCGCGTATTCACTTTGTTTAAGTTAATTTCATTTATCAGAATTGGGAACTGCATTTGAGGTTGACGTGGCTAAGAAATTATTTAGTGGATCATCACCGTAGTTTGCTTTGCTAACAACTATTTTTAGTCTTTCCTGTCGAAGCATCCTGTTTTTATTCGGTAGAGTGTTACATATAATCCTGAACCCGATTGAAACTACAGCAATTACTTTCATAGCAAGTGTTACTGTAACCAGTGATTTCAGTCGTCTGCACGACCCGGGCTTCACGCCCCGCAACGTACTTGACCTGGGTAGCGGTCTGGGCACTTCATACTGGGCGTGCCAGCAGACCTGGCCAGATGCCAACACCTCCGAGTATCTAATGATCGATCGGTCAAACATCATGAACAATGTGGCCGATCAACTTACCAAGGTTGGTCTTGTTTGATTAAAACAATCGAAAAATTCGGATTCTAATTATTCAGTTGTTATGCCATAATAGCAAAGTTGGATAGAAAATCACATACATATAGTGCAATAACGGTCACCCTATTCACTTATGACAACACTGATCAAACATCTGAATAAAGTGTTTTACATCTGGTCTGGTAATAGAAGTGTTCCAAGGAACTAGCCAATCGGCATTGTTTGACAATAATTACAGGATCCGGACAATCCCGGTAAACGTCAGATGTTCTACCGAGTGGCGCTTGTGGGTGACTTTGCGGCCAGGTGAGGTTTAGCGTAACACTCTTGCCCCCAGATTCTATCCATTATTTTCTGACTGCAACAATGAAAGTATGCAATTGTGATGAATATCATATGGCAAGGAATTGAAATTAAATGCAGATTCGACGTGGCTGTGAGTGCGTTCACACTGCTCGAGTGCGCATCCATGCACGAACGACTCACACTCGTCGAGAACATGTGGCACAAAACCAATCGGTTCGTTTCGGTAGTTGTGAATGGCTGAAAACATTGCACTGATTCTCGTTAATAACATCACCTTATGTATTTGCAGATACCTTGTACTTGTGGAGCGCGCCAGTCACAACGGATTCAGGGCACTCATGGAAGCCAGAGATCATCTCATCCACCACTCACAGATCATCGATGTTAAGGTTAGCTTGCATGTGCCTCATTTGCTAGTGTTATTATGCTGTTATGTGGCGAAAATAATATAAACAATTTTCGGATAATATTGTAAATAAAAATAAAGACTGAACTGAAAACTAAAAAAACGTCCAAATTGCGTTGCAGATGTGCCGACGTATGTTCCAGTCGGATGATCGACTTGACCCGTCGTTGCTGACTAACAACCAAACGCAGACGTTCCAATCAGACCTGGACAGATTGCGCCACCTACAACAACAGGTTGCCGAAAATCAATGTAACGGGGTATTGATGTATAAAAAATTCGTTGCAAATGATTTTAATTCCACTGTTTGATTATCATTTCACTGAAAACGTGTGGAAAGTGGTTTTGTAGGTCCCATCCGACGTGCTGATCCCCACTGAATTGCCCCAAGGTGACGTGATAGCGCCGTGTCCCCATCGAGAGCCGTGTGCCCGGATGCGACCAGCCAAGGTGACTCCCTGCACAACACCAGCGTGTGCCCGGATGCGACCAGCCAAGGTGACTCCCTGCACAACACCAGTCAGCTATAAGTTACCTCAATTTATCACTGGTTGGTCAACACACTCTTAATAATCAAAACCGTAAACACCAACAAATATTAGAACTCCAACCTATATTTTGTAGGTCGTTGCACTGTGCATGACACGCATTTTGTCTATCTGGTCATGAAACGACGATCAGCTGGTGAACCTTATCACGATAATACCAGCATCACACGGGTCATTTCCCCAGTAGTGGTCCGAAACCAGGGCCGCTTATCGTGCCATGTTTGTATTGCAGGTTGGAGTGGATAATCTGATTAGAAATAAATTGAAAGGTCCAGGGTGAAATTACTCACGTTTTTGGGTAATCTGATTAGAAATAAATTGAAAGGTCCAGGGTGAAATTACATTTTTTTACAAGGTTAAACTGCATTTTCGTGGCAAAAAAAACTTTCCGGACAATGTATTTAATATTAATTAATATTTGGTGTAATAATGATTGTTATTAATTCCAGATGGCAACTGCGCCAAAATCAAGGTCCGACGGTTATCGGATGGCGCTGAAATCTACGGAAAACTCAAGAAGTCAAAACACGGTGATTCAGTGAACATGAAACCCGACCAATTTAATGACGTTAACCGTTTCATTTGAGACTGGAACAGTTTAATTCTACTTTAAAATAATTATAATATAATGAAAAATTACTATGATGTTGGAAACCGGAATGGCTGCGATAGCGCATAACATAACCGTAGTACAAAAGAATACAAAATATGAATATTAAAATAGAAGAAACGGACTACAACGCCCACATACGGTACAACCGAACACGCAGTGTTATAGTTCGATAGACGCTATTTTGTGGTGCTGTGTCGTTTGATAATTACCCTTATACATTTATATAAATGTAAACATTAGAATAGTATTATTAGAACACGTACACGATCATGTTGAATCAATGAGCCGTAAAATTTTATCTATCAGTTATTATAATGACGTACAGTTATTTACAATTACTGACACATTCTCGATAACGATGCGATGACTTGAAGTAGGTGTGAAAACTGAGAATGGAACGTTATGACAAGCAATATGATAATTTATGAAACATGGATGATACGCGTTAAGTGTTTGCATGACGACGACCATTAGGAAACAAAGCACAACGATGAACGAAACACGACTACAATAAAGTTATACTATACCAGTTGAGTTGTGGATGAAGAAACTTTTAACTTATTCCGAATCTGGTTAGACATTTTTAATGACCTTTTATTTCTATGAATCGAGCTACAAATTTACACGAAACCCCATCCACACCAACATCCAATTTATACTAGAACGATAGCTGCCAGACTAATTGACACCGAGCAATTCAACGTCGAAAACAAGCGTTGAGTTGGGTGGAATGGCTCCGGGTACACCCTTGGCTCCGTAGCCCATGTCAGGGGAGATGGTCAGCTTGGCACGCTGGCCCACGCTCATCTACAAATGGTCACGTCATTAAATGTTACACTTATTAATTCACTTAATATTATATATTCACTTATTATAAGTTTGACTATGATTTACATTAGATAAAATAAACAAGAAAAAATAAAACCAGGTATAAGCACTGGCGTGTCATCATCATCGCTTTATTAGTCAAATAACAATCTGGATACATGTGAGCCCAAAATGAATTGTGGCGTGTGAGCCATTCTTCCAAAGGGAAAGGAAATTTTAGAGCGTACCTTAGCAACACCCTCGTCCCAGCCCTTGATCACTTCACCACAGCCGATTCTGAACTCGAAGGGTGATCCACGGTCGCGCGAGCTGTCAACCTTAAGCAGGAACATTATACGAATCAAATTGATAAAATGTAAAAAAGCAGCATTTGCATGAATAGTGATCACTAACGAACGAAACGAAACGAAACGAAATTTTTGAGTTTCGTTTCGATTGATTCGAAACGAAAATTCCGTGTTTCGTTTCGTTAGCTACCGAAACGAAGAAAGTTTCGTTAAGGGTTTCGATAAGGTTTATTAAACTATTTTATTCTGACAACCGAACCTCCATAGACACATGAGACGTATAGCTCACGTTTCATAGACACTTCCATTATATAAAACATTAGTCGGTGAGTCAGCGAGTGAGTGGGTGAGTGAGTGAGTGAGTGAGTGAGTCAGCGAGTGAGTGAGTGAGTAAGTGAGTAAGTGAGTGAGTAAGTGAGTAAGTGAGTGAGTGAGTGAGTAAGTGAGTAAGTGAGTGAGTGAGTGAGTGAGTGAGTAAGTGAGTGAGTAAGTGAGTAAGTGAGTGAGTGAGTGAGTGAGTAAGTGAGTGCTGAGTGAGTAAGTGAGTGAGTAAGTCAGTAAGTGAGTGAGTAAGTGAATGGTTAGATAGGTTGTTCACAGTTACTGAAAACCCACAAATCGAATCGAAACTCTTATCGAAATTTTTCGTTTCGGTAGCAATCGAAACGAAACTTATGGAATTTCGTTTCGAGAATATCGAAACGAAGTAACATATTTCGGGAGGAAGGTTCGTTTCGGAAGTTTCGATAAGGTTCGTTTCGTTAGTGATCACTATGCATGAAACGAAACTGTAAAACTGCAATGAATCATGAAACAAACCTTCTTTCCATTTTCCAGGGTCAACACATAATGGCATTTCACCTTCTGATTGCGCTTGGGGAAAGTGGAAGCTAAAATTTTTGTCAACATAAGTAGGTTCTGAATCAAAGTTTAACAAAGGTCAACGATAACAAGAGTTATTTATATTCACCACTCGACCTTTTTATTGGTAAGTAAAAAGTAGACAGGCCCATCCCACCTGGCCTATAGGCTATAATAAATCGTAATCAGGGTGCCTCTCAGATTCAATGCAGTATGCATAAACGTTAACTAGTGAGACGCTTCTCATTCTTTAAGCAACGCATCCAGATGCATTAGCCCTAGCCAAAATAGAGTTTCATACACCCTTGATAGCCCTCTCGGTCTATTACTGATTACCGCACTATTATTGAGTTAAGTTATCGACGGCTATCTGTAAGCCTGTCTAACCCTGACAACCTATTGTAAAGCTTCACCCGTACACTAAACTTCCGAGCACTGCGGCAGTTAACACCGCACTATTATTGAGTTAAGTTATTGGCGGCTCTCTGTAAGCCTGTTTAACCCTGACAACCTATTGTAAAGCTTCACCCGTACACTAAACTTCCGAGCACTGCGGCAGTTAGGATGCCTTCATCGGCATTCGTAAAAGGTAACACGGTAACACGGTAACACGGACTTCTGTGTTACAGATTACGATTTTTCACATTTTCAAAAGACAATTTAAAAATGTCGTAAAACTTTCGTAAATCGTCTGACGAACTGACAGTCGACGGTTATTTATTGAGTTTGCGAGTTAGTGAGTGAGTGAGTGAGTGAGTGAGTGAGTGAGTGAGTGAGTGAGTGAGTGAGTGAGTGAGTGAGTGAGTGAGTGAGTGAGTGAGTGAGTGAGTGAGTGAGTGAGTGAGTGAGTGAGTGAGTGAGTGAGTGAGTGAGTGAGTGAGTGAGTGAGTGAGTGAGTGAGTGAGTGAGTGAGTGAGTGAGTGAGTGAGTGAGTGAGTGAGTGAGTGAGTGAGTGAGTGAGTGAGTGAGTGAGTGAGTGAGTGAGTGAGTGAGTGAGTGAGTGAGTGAGTGAGTGAGTGAGTGAGTGAGTGAGTGAGTGAGTGAGTGAGTGAGTGAGTGAGTGAGTGAGTGAGTGAGTGAGTGAGTGAGTGAGTGAGTGAGTGAGTGAGTGAGTGAGTGAGTGAGTGAGTGAGTGAGTGAGTGAGTGAGTGAGTGAGTGAGTGAGTGAGTGAGTGAGTGAGTGAGTGAGTGAGTGAGTGAGTGAGTGAGTGAGTGAGTGAGTGAGTGAGTGAGTGAGTGAGTGAGTGAGTGAGTGAGTGAGTGAGTGAGTGAGTGAGTGAGTGAGTGAGTGAGTGAGTGAGTGAGTGAGTGAGTGAGTAGATTGGTGTTTGAGTGAGCAGGTGAGTGAGTGTATATAGCTCGGTCAGGGTATCTTGTTACTAATTATTTTCTTGAAAATCTTATACTGAATGATTGGTAAGTTGGGTATGTATAATAATATGTTATACAAATGTGGTCTGAAAAGTTCAAAATTTCGAATAAATTTGAACGCGCGTCGAAATTTGAATGCGCGCCAAAAGGATTACGGTAAAAATTTCAGAGTAACGAGAAACTGTGACCAGACTTTATCGGCTTGTTTTGAATGCGCGGGCTTTTTCAGATTTTGAAAATTGAAATTGTAAATTTGAATAGGTTTACGAATAAATGTATTTTGACAGATTTACTTTTCTCAGCTATAATATGGCCCTGTTCACTCACTCGCTCACTCACTCACTCGCTCACTGACACACTGACTCACTGACTCACTCACTATATCATTCGCTCACTCACTCACTCACTCACTCGCTCACTGACTCACTGACTCACTCACTATATCATTCGCTCACTCACTCACTCACTCACTCACTCGCTCACTCACTCGCTCGCTCACTCTATCATTCACTCACTCACTCACTCACTCGCTCACTCACTCACTCATTCACTCACTCACTCACTCACTCACTCACTCACTCACTAACTCACTCACTCACTCACTCACTCACTCACTCACTCGCTTGCTCACTCACTCACTCACTCAATCACTCACTCACTAACTCACTCACTAACTCACTCACTCACTCACTCACTCACTCACTCGCTCACTGACTCACTCACTCACTCACTCACTATATCATTCACTCACTCACTCACTCATTCACTCACTCTTACCGTCGACTGACTATTAGTCGATTTACCGTCGACCGGCAGTCTAAGGTTACGTTTCCGGGACATTTTTCTGGCCATGTTACAGATTCCATATTTTTTTTCCGTGTTACCGTGTTACCGTGTTACCTTTTACGAATGCCGGCCTTCATAGTCTGTCTGCAGAAAAGTTGCAGAAATGTTCGACAACTTTTTTGACGTTCGTTTCGAAATTTTCTTCCCTCTTCGAAGTTCCGAAACATTTCGAAACGTCAAAAAAGTTGTCGAACAATTCTGCAACTTTTCTGCAGACAGACTATGAAGGCACCCTTAACACTGTTAAGTTGAACCAATTAAGAAAAACGCTTTCGAATAGCCGCTCGGCCGTATTGCTTCATACTAACCGTCTCCCTCCTTGATGGTAGCGATATCAACGCCCATGATTGTGTAGCTTTCGCGAATAGCGGCTGGGTGAAGTGACTGAATAAGATATCAAGTTTAATTGAATAAAAAACTAAAAATTAAAATAAATAAAAAGTTAGGTCACTTGTTCGAATTTTTAATTTATCAAGTCACTTTTGCGAATCACTAATTAGGGAACGTGTAAACCAGTACGATTGCCAGCCAAGAATGCCATTAACCGCTGAAAGTGAATGACTGAACTGAACGACTGACGAACTTTCTGAGTGACTAAAATGATTGATCTACCTACTGGCTGACAGCTGACTGAATGTTTGGCTGATTGACTGGCTGACTGACTGACTGACTGAGTGACTGACTGACTGACGGACCGAGTACCGACTGACATGATTTAATGACTGACTGACTTTTGATGGATTGACCAACTGAAGTACTGACTGATTGTATGAGTGACTGACTGGTTGATTGTCTGAGTGAATTACTGACTAGCATACGGGCATACTGACTGACTGATTAAC
>OZ038443.1:14681692-14714192 GCA_964036265.1 Daptonema setosum
CAACTTTCCCTTCATCAGTCAAGCCGCCGAAACTAATATGCACATTCAGGTAAGCTTATTCAATGAAAATGGTTTAAAAGTGAATAATGCACAGTCATAAGTGAATGATTGGAAATCATTATGATGACCATGAAATTTTATAATTTTTAGGTTCACTTACGACCGTTTTGTGAAGCCCAATCGTTGAGCCCGCGCAGTCCGAGTCAGTCCTCCTAACATAAATGTGATTCTATCAGTTGATATTTTCATAGATGTACGATATGAGATTTTTGTAATGTGATTGATTTCACTTTCCCTTAACTCTACTGTTGTATAAAACATTCCTCGATTAATGGAACTGGTATAATATAATCATGAGTAAATAAATAACGTTGTCTTGTGTTTTGTATATTGATAAAAGACGTCATTTGAGGTATTATGATTTTACTGGCATGGTTCGGCTTTACCATAGTGTCAAAACAAAAACTAAATACAACAGTAGTTGGCTACATGTAGCTAAGATAAGAATGACACAGATAAGATATCTTCGGGAAATGATCCTGTTTGAAGGTACAACAGACAAAACTCTTGTGCTTTGATCTGATGTTTTTGGTTATGCTGAAAAAGTTCGAGCATTTTTCCTGTGGTCCAATGGTTTAAAAAACCACTACAAGTAACAAAAGTTTACGTAAAGTTTGGGTTAAAATTCACAAAGATGGGTAAATTATCAATTATTGAACCTACTGGGTAACACTAAACAGCAGTGCATTACTATGGCAGTCGATGAAACATCAGGTTGTGTACATTTTTTCACATGTGCCATTGTGTGGGTGACCACTCCATTCACTACGCACTAGGGAAGAATTCTACGATTTAGCTAAAAAAGCACAAATTGTCAGTTTTGAAGGAAGAAAAAGTTTACAATAAAATGTTTTAAAAAAATTGATTTTTACAATCGGATTAAAAAAAGTGTTAAAAATGTGAATTAAAAATAAATAGTCGGAGTTAATTCGCAACTGTTCGAGTGAGTGAGGAAAAGAGTGAGTATAAATAATCACGGAGTTGTTTCGCAACTGTTCGAGTTAGTGAGGAAGTGAGTGAGTGAGTGAGGAAGTGAGTGAGTGAGTGAGTGAGTGAGTGAGTGATTGAGTGAGTGAGTGAGTGAGTGAGTGAGTGAGTGAGTTAGTTAGTGAATGAGTGAGTGAGTGAGTGAGTGAGTGAGTGAGTGAGTGAGTGAGTGAGTGAGTGAGTGAGTGAGTGGGTGAGTGAGTGAGTGAGTGAGTGAGTGAGTGAGTGAGTGAGTGAGTGAGTGAGTGAGTGAGTGAGTGAGTGAGTGAGTGAGTGAGTGAGTGAGTGAGTGAGTAAGTGAGTGAGTGAGTGAGTGAGTGAGTGAGTGAGTGAATGAGCGAGTGAGTGAATGAATGAGTGAGTAAGAAGTAAGTGAGGAACAAGTGAACATGAGATGGAGTGAGTGAGTGAGTGAGTGAGTGAATGGGTGAATGAGTAAATGAGTGATGGTGTGAAGGACAGAGCGATTGATGGAGTGAAAGAGTGCGTGTATCTGTCTGTGAGTGAGTGAATGATTGAGTGAAAGAGCGAGTGAGAGAGTAAACGAGTAAGTGAGTGAGTGAATAATGCAATGAATGAATGAATGAATGAATGAATGAATGAATGAATGAAATGAATGGATGAATAAAGACTGAGTGATTAGATTTCTAATAGATGGGATGAGTGATTGATGGCAAAACTGACTGACGAAGTAAATGACAGATCAATGGGACGACAGACTGGTTGTTGATAGGACTGACACCCATCAAACTATTCGCTTACTTTTTGTAGATTTCAGAATAAAGTTTGAATTCTACTCGATATTATTGAGCTCATTAACGTAGAGTTCGAGCTCTCAAACATGTGTCAATTCGGACAACTGTCGATTCGACCACTGAGTTATACTGTTTATAGCTTGATCAGGGTTTATTGTTATCAAAAAATCTTTTTAGGAACCGGTTACGCACGTATGCAATGAATTAAGCAAAATTTTCTATGTGGTCCGAATGTTAGGTGAACAATACTTTGGTTTCTTGAAAATTTGAAAGCGCGCCGAAAGCAGTTTTGAATTCTAATTGCGAGCCAAACACCTTTTTGCTAACAAAAAAACCTGGATACGCTATATCAGCACATTTTCCCTCTAAATAGAAACCTTTTTTATTAATGGAAAATTCATTACTTGAAATTTGTCCTCTCAGTGGAAACCTTTTTCAAGAGTGGAAAGTTCATCACTTTATTTGTCTTCTATTTGGAAACCTTTTACAAGAGTGGAAAGTTCATCAAACGAATTGTTTTACGACAATGGACTATTCATTATAATGATTAGTCCACTTCGTAGTGAGTCGATTGATCCTCCATTGTGTGCCAGTTCCGGGGCATAAATTGCATGAAATTGTGGTCTTGTTAGTTTCGCATCGCATGTTCATTGAATCAATTTGTTTCTCCAGAAAAACCGTGTTGTTCTTCACCTAACTTTTATGCTGAAAGCGTAATTTCGCCCCCAAAATGCCGCTTTTTACTTGCGGTTAGATGATGGAACTTTACTTCCGGTCAGTTATTTTCGGGTGCTTTTTGTTATCTACATTTCGGTTGTTTGTCTGAGCTGCTGTTATCACATATTAGTTTTGAATCCTTTTCTGATTTTCTATGTGTTATTAAAACGATAATTAGATTACTTTGTCCGTTGTTAATTTGGTTCGCCCCACGACGTAATCGCTAAAGAAGTTTTATTCCTAAAAAAGAACATGGATACAACAATGACAGTACATCTCTCGATGTAGCACCAAGTAACTTTTGGAAAAATAGTAAGAAAACCTGTGACAGATCAAGTTGCCACTGCCACGTAAGCTACTTAGAAACAGAACTCCCCAGCCTAAACGTCTGGACTGAATCAAGCAGGTACTCAGGCAGCGTCTCAGGAGTAGGGGCATTACATTTACATCGTTTATCTCAACCTATCTGACGCTTTCGACACAGCCGATAATAGCTAGCGACTTAACGCTGGTTCAATTTAGATGATTCAGAGGCCTCAAGGCAGTCTTCTTGGGCTCCTCCTAATCACCATTTCTCTCACGGTGTCACGGATGTACTCCAAACAGGTTAAACTCGCTAAAGTAAAACTATGCAAACGAAACGACCTAAAACTAATGACACCTGTTTCCTTTTATGAGAAAATTGATGCCTTCACTTCTTTTGCGTTTCCATGGACTTGCTATATCTTCACCCAAAGTTTCAGGATGTGAGGCATTGACTTTGGTCAAGTACTTTCCCTGTAACATCTCGAAATGTTCTACCAAGCCAGTCGAAATGTACTACCACTTTCGTGATCTAGGGCTAAATATTGAATCAAACCTTTGAGTCAAAGTACAAAAAAAACGATTTTAAAGCCAGTCGTCAGTTAACATTATGAATCGACTGTTCAGCATGAGACTTCGAGATCATCTTTTTTAATATCCTACAAATGTATCCAATTTAATCCTAACCTATATTTCACAACCACTTCATGCATATTAGGTACACAGATTTCTTCACACTTTCGGATTAAAAGACCAGAAGTCATGACTTAAAAAATGTATTTCCCTAAGAAATCGCGTCTTATCATACTGAACGTATGAAATATGGAATTCCCTACCATTCGATAGAGTTGTTGTTTCTGTCTCTTCAGCTATTAATCATTAAAAACCCAGTAAGTTCAATAATAGTAAAATGTTGGCTTATAAAACTTCAGAGGACGATAATGAAAACGTTTTTAGCACATATTTTTTTACACACACGGTGCTTGGCGTGGTTACTTTCTCAATGTAAAAAGTTTCGGATTGCAACGTTCGTCCCCTCTTTTGCTTTTGTTACTTTTTACTACCATCGTTTCACGCTCGAGAACGTGAGAAGTATTAAAAATATTCGTAATAGATTGTCGGACAAATCTTAGTAGTGTTGTGTTGTTGTACCCTGCCCTGACCTTTCCCTGCTGAGTTATGAATGATATTCCCAGATTTCAGACAACAGAATGGTGTATCATCTTGTATTGTCTAAAAAGTTTACCAACTGTATTACTTCAACTGAACAATCCCAACTACTTTCATTCAATCTTCATTATTCTTCTCGAAGAACTTTTGTTTAAAAGTAAGGACGACTCATTTACTTAAGACCCAGATGGTTAGGTCAATCAACACAACAGTGGCATGTCTTGTCTAATAACATAGAAGTAAGTCATTTGTCAATACATATCCCTTCATGCCGTTGTTGGGTATATAAATAAGTTATTGACAGACCATGTGCCACCATACCATACATGTAGCATGATGCGGCCATGGTGATTAATATCCCGCTTGAAACATGCCACTTTGGTGCATGATTATGACTCACTATTTGTTCTCTCTCTTTCGTTTTGCTTCGCTGAAATTGCTCAGTAAGCATTGGAAAAATATTTTATGTATTCTTCACGGAGAATGGTGAACCGATATATATATATTTGTTTCTGCATATTTTGTTTTATTTCATTCGTCGGCTGCATCCGAGAATTAGGATCCGTTTCCTCATATAGGGTGCTGAGCACCTTACATGAAACACCTTATATGGCCTCATATGGGGTTATAAAAAGCACCTTACATGAGCGGTGATATATCATATAAGGTGCTGAGAAATTTTTTTCTCAAGAAGGGTGTTTTCATTCAAGGTGTTTTTCATGTAAGGTTATAATTATCACCGGATATGAGATTCATTCAAGGTGATCACCTTGTATGTAGTCACGCATATGCGGTGATTTTCCCATCATTTAAGGTCATTATCACCGTATATGGAATGTCTACATGTAAGGTGTTTTCATTTGAGGTAATCACCGTTCATGATCGTGAATTTCCGATAGTTGCATTTACGGTGATGCACTTCTGCTAAACACCTTATATGGAAAAATGCCTTTTTCATGTAGGGTGATCACCTTATATGGAAAAATGCTTTTTCCATGTAGGGTGATCACCTCATATGATATGTGTTTGTAGAAATCACCTTATATGGAAAAATGCTTTTTTCATGTAGGGTGATCACCTTATATGGAAAAATTCTTTTTCCATGTAGGGTGATCACCTCATATGAAAAGTGTTTGTGGAAATCACCTTATATGGAAAAATGCTTTTTACATGTAGGGAGATCACTTCATATGGAAAAATTGTTTTTTTTGTAAAGTTTTACTATTCCCTTCAAAGTAATACTGTTCGTGAACCCCCGATAACCTATCGCTAGGCTGGCTTGTCCGAGCAGAGCGAGGACAAGCCAGCCTTACGATAGGTTATCGGGGGCTAACGAACAATATTACTTCGAAGGGAATAGTACAAACTTACAAGCATTTTTCCATATGAGGTAATCACCCTACATGGAAAAAGCATTTTTCCATATGAGGTGATCACCCTACATAGTACAAACTTACAAGCATTTTTCCATATGAGGTAATCACCCTACATGGAAAAAGCATTTTTCCATATGAGGTGATCACCCTACATGGAAAAAGCATTTTTCCATATGAGGTGATCATCACCCTACATGGAAAAAGCATTTTTCCATATGAGGTGATCACCCTACATGGAAAAAGCATTTTTCCATATAAGGTGATCGATCACCCTACATGGAAAAAGCATTTTTCCATATGAGGTGATCATCACCCTACATGGAAAAAGCATTTTTCCATATGAGGTGATCACCCTACATGGAAAAAGCATTTTTCCATATAAGGTGATCGATCACCCTACATGGAAAAAGCATTTTTCCATATGAGGTGATCACCCTACATGGAAAAAGCATTTTTCCATATGAGGTGATCATCACCCTACATGGAAAAAGCATTTTTCCATATGAGGTGATCACCCTACATGGAAAAAGCATTTTTCCATATAAGTTGATCGATCACCCTACATGGAAAAAGCATTTTTCCATATGAGGTGATCACCCTACATGGAAAAAGCATTTTTCCATATGAGGTGATCACCCTACATGGAAGAAGCATTTTTCCATATGAGGTGATCACCCTACATGGAAGAAGCATTTTTCCATATGAGGTGATCACCCTACATGGAAAAAGCATTTTTCCATATGAGGTGATCACCCTACATAGTACAAACTTACAAGCATTTTTCCATATGAGGTAATCACCCTACATGGAAAAAGCATTTTTCCATATGAGGTGATCACCCTACATGGAAAAAGCATTTTTCCATATGAGGTGATCATCACCCTACATGGAAAAAGCATTTTTCCATATGAGGTGATCACCCTACATGGAAAAAGCATTTTTCCATATAAGGTGATCGATCACCCTACATGGAAAAAGCATTTTTCCATATGAGGTGATCATCACCCTACATGGAAAAAGCATTTTTCCATATGAGGTGATCACCCTACATGGAAAAAGCATTTTTCCATATAAGGTGATCGATCACCCTACATGGAAAAAGCATTTTTCCATATGAGGTGATCACCCTACATGGAAAAAGCATTTTTCCATATGAGGTGATCATCACCCTACATGGAAAAAGCATTTTTCCATATGAGGTGATCACCCTACATGGAAAAAGCATTTTTCCATATAAGTTGATCGATCACCCTACATGGAAAAAGCATTTTTCCATATGAGGTGATCACCCTACATGGAAAAAGCATTTTTCCATATGAGGTGATCACCCTACATGGAAGAAGCATTTTTCCATATGAGGTGATCACCCTACATGGAAGAAGCATTTTTCCATATGAGGTGATCACCCTACATGGAAAAAGCATTTTTCCATATGAGGTGATCACCCTACATGGAAGAAGCATTTTTCCATATGAGGTGATCATCACCCTACATGGAAGAAGCATTTTTCCATATGAGGTGATCACCCTACATGTGAAGTGAACTGATTACCGTCCATGAGCGGTTATCAAGCAATTTCATCAACGGTTATTTATAAAAAAACACCGCTCATGAGCGGTGCGGTATATCCTTCAAATGTGGTGATCACCTCGTTTGAAACTTCTTCATATACGGTGATCACCTCATATGAATTTTAAGTTTCATATAAGGTTATACAAGATCAGTAAATCACCCTACATGGAAAAAATATTTTTTCCATATAAGGTGATCACCTCATATGGAAAAATGCTTTTTCCATGTAGGGTGATCACCTTATATGGAAAATTTTTTTTTCATGTAGGGTGATCACCTCATATGAAAACCTATTTAGCCTCATATGCGGTGATTCACACGCATGAGTGGTAATCTAAAACTACTTCATATATGGTGACTTCATTCATGGTGCTTTTCATGTGCGGTGCTCACTTATTCACACTCATGAGCGGTGATAAAAAAATCATGCATATAAGGTGCTCTCATATGAGGTGATCACCTTACTTGACGTCAAATAGGGTGATCACCCTACATGAGGAAACGGATCCTAATTCTCGGATGCAGCCCATTCGTCTTGTAGTCACATGTGACTGACTGTAAGTTATTCACATTTCATGACATTCTTGATGACAATCGAATGCGAAATTTCTCACTTTCCATTGAATACATCAATGCAAACGTTTTTTTTACAATTAGCATTATTTTACTTTGCAGTAAGTAGTTTGCAAATCGTACGACATCAAGAGGAGTGGATTTAGTGATTTGCAGAATGATGAAAAGACGCAATTTGGATAATGCGAAAATCCGGCGTAATATGAAGCGTGGTCGGTTGGGTGACAACATGTTCAGCGGGTTGGTTGCATTGTTGCATTATTTAATTATTAATATTAGTAATGATAAAATTAATGATTGTTAAAAGTTGTTCAGTAGTTGCAGTATAGAATTAATGTACAAAATAAATGACGAGTGGTACGAGTCGACTATGTTTATTGAATTGCACCTTGCTTTTGGTACAGAAACAGACCCTATAAATGTTTAACATTTTGGTATGGCTTTGGCTTATTGATATTTGCTGGCTTCAGCCACTTCTAATGCATGCAGATGCAAATATCAGTTAATTAAGTCGTATGTTTTCACTCTGTATTGATAAAAATGGACGTGCCGCAAGTCAAGTCAATGCGTATTTAGTTGTTGTCTGTGGTTACTGTAAGTAAGCTGATGTGGATGGTTGAGATGAACATGTAGCAGCCTGTTTGTGCCGTGATAACAACCAGTGACTAAAACTGAATCCTTTCCATTCTGCTAGCAATCAATTCGTTTTGGTTCCATTAATTATTAGTCGTTTAATGACACGTTTCAAACGAAATTTCATAAAAGTGATATTGGGACACGAAAAATGGTCTCCGCTCGGCGTGGTGTGAGTTTAAGTAAGAAAGTCAAGATCCTGGATATGCATGCTGGGTTAAATGATCTGGTCGGTGTATGTTTTTCCAGAACTGGATAGCTCGCAGATAAATGTTGGTTACGGATAAAACTAAAATAAAATGCGAAACAAATAGCGGATGTGACTCCCACAATGGCTACCCGAGCCGTCGAGCGTGATCTGATGCGTTTAATAAGAAACTCGAGGTGCTTGTGATGGCTATATGCACCTCAGGTATTGTGGCAATCGGGCACATACATACACCCACCCTCATTATTTGTTGTATGAATTGTACGAGTTATTGTGTGTTTTACACCTGCTCAACACCCAGCAGAATAGTAGTTGATGATATTGTGCCAGTATAATTGTGTTGACAGTATACTACAGTGCTGACTACGGTAGCAATGGCACACAGGGTGCATACAACATTGGCACATCCAAATCACAGCTCGGCATTTATATCAAGTACTAGTGTTTATTAGCAGTTCAAATTGTTAGGTATGAATGGTTGTACATGATAATAAAAATAAAGGTGATTGTGAATGTAATATGGGCTATGTGTGCATGGCACGCTTGTATATATATGTACATACACACACACACACAACCCTGCTGCTGTGTACTCGATCGATAAGTTGTGGCTGTCTGTATGCCACAGCACACAAAGCCTTGTCTTTGCGCTGCCCGCTAGCGGATCATTTCATTCGACCATCAATACTTTTTGCTGATTATCTGACACAATGGCTAGTTACCCGCAACTTTAAATAAAGATGTCAGCCTGCTATTGAGTCATTGAAGAAGAATAAATGTTTGTGTGGCATTGGTTGTGGTGCGCACTGGACGCAGTGCTGCATGCCACTCTTATATTCGCCCATGACACATGAGACTTTATTCGCGCATTAATCCAAGGGATCAGCCAACACTCGAGCCAAGCACTACCGACCAGCAATACTACAGGGCCCATAAACTACATTGATTCTCACCAAATGAACGTCCCATCGCACTCATATACTTTCTATCAACTATTGGTTGTCTCTTCCTGGTGGTCAATTGGGAATGTCGTTGATTATACAAATACATTAACAGTTAAATAATAACCAATAAACTATGGCATTAGTCGATGTGCCCTTGAAATTTGAAAATTGGGATGTGTGATGTGTCTATCTTTAGTACCATCATCATCATGGCCATACTTGTGTTTTGCTGCGTTATAGTCCGGGTGGCAGTTACAAAAGCTGTATGATTGATGTTCAGTTCAAAGTGCCAGCTCATGTGCCATTAAAGGCTCAATTTGCCATGAGAGCCGTTTTTTGTTAATCTTTTGTTCAAAGTGTTTAACTTGATGGAACTGAAGTTTTGATTGTTCTCCGGAATGTTGGTGCCTGGTGGACCAATTTGTGACGACTCACGGCACTTGGAGTGGGGGATTCAGTGAACACTTGTTCGTGGGTGGTTACTTTGAGCGAATATGGTTGATGTGTGAGTTGAGTGGTGAACTATGGCATGTATGTATCACTGGCTGATTGAACGACTGTCTGCATTGTATGCTGGTCTGGCGTGTCCCATCACCGCATTCCGAATGCAGGGGGGCGGACGGTTGGCAACCATTCAATTGCGCATTATCAAAAAAGCTGCCAAAACAGAACTACATAAAAAATGCAGATTTGTCAGCGGGAGACTGCTTCATGTTTGGTTCAAGTGTAATCAACCCAAGTTGACAACTACGGGTTCCAATGATTAATGAAGATATAGGGAAACACATAACTGTGTCAAAGCAATGGTTTAGAGTTGTCTGGGCTGGGACGATATGACGGAACGAATAAAAAGGGCGGTATGTGATGAAATGGTATGTAATGGTGCAATGCATGGCACGTGGCACTGCATTGCTGGTCTAAGCGTGTGGCGGATGCAACAAGCACCAACTCGTTTCAACTTTTGTGCTGCAATCTTTCCTTTCTGTTGGTTTGCGATTGCAATGCCGTTTTAGAGACGTTTTATCGGTCTTTGGGACGCGATGTCCAAGTGGAATACTAGAGTATCAGCCAGTTTGTGTGGCATGAAGCTCGTGTTTGGGTGAGCTCGATGTGGTAAATTGGGCAGTGGCCGCTGACCAGCCAGAGCAATGGTACATGTGCCATATAACAGTGTCATGCATTGACGTCTATAACTGATACATGCCTGTCTGTCTGTGCCTGATGCTGCTGCTATGACGGGGAGGGAGGCTACAACTCTCAACACTTCATTTATGATGACACTCAAGACTCAACGGCAACATTAAAGTATGATGATGCATTAGTTGACATTGGTTCATGAAAAATGAACGGTTTCCTGGTTTTACATGTAGATGTACCTGTTGTTTTCTGACGACAACTGCGGTGGTCATGAGTAAATACAATTATACAAATAAAAATGATATGCACAAACCAAATGTATATGGTGGTTGGCTGTGGCTAACAAATCCAGTAGTCCAGTCCGGGTAATGAATCTCATGTGAACAACAAGATTAAGGGGCGGTATTTATTCAGGTGTAATTGGATTTAATTAATAGTTATGGGGATATGCTTTTGGAGGAGCCAATAAAGAGACAGTGAATCAGATTGCAGTTTGGGTTGACTCGTACACAATCGTTCTTACAAATAACCAACAAATTACATAGAATTAACGATAAAAATTAGAATATAAGTAAATGTGATAAAACTACCGGAATTAAAAAAGCGAGCATACGTGAATGACTTAAAATTTCAAAACTGTAAACTTAATTGCTTTCAGATCTCTGGTGTACGTCAAGCTGTTCTTTGCCTGGGCACTGTTGCTCATGGCCGACTTTCTCCTCGGCTTCCGCTTCGAGTACCTCTGGCCGTTCTGGTTGCTTCTGAGAAGCATTTACGACTCATTCAGATATCAAGGACTCGTTGGTGCTACTGTTTTTTACATCCAGTAGTAAGTAGTTATCAATAGAGCGTTGCGTTAGCCAGTGAAATCATGGGTATTCAAAAAAAGTTCGCTGTAACAAATTGACCGAACAGAAGTGTGGCATAATTTCAAGATAACTACGCTACCATCCTATTATGTCGATAAAAGACAAGGAAGTGAATAAATAGGGTCTGGTGCACTTTCACAGTCAGCAAATTAATCAAAAAGACCGTTAGTATTCATGAAAAATCTTTTCGTCTGACTCAATTTCATATCCTCATCGACTTTTAAAAACATATTCAAGTAATTACAGGAAAAATTCGATTTTGGGAACTTGGGATTAGTTTACAAAACAAAACGAGCTACACAGGATGTATCTAGTTATGCGGATGTATCTGGATACGTATGTTATGTTTGAAGTTCTTGATGAAGTACTCTATTTTCAGGCATTCTCGGTGTTTTTTGTGTGCGTAACGGTCACATCAGATCTGGTGTGTTTCCTGTTCATACCGGTGCAGTGGCTATTTGTGCTCGCCAGTACATACGTATGGCTGCAGTACGTTTGGCATGCCGGTCAGTTTACAATAAGTATTTAGTGGCACGTCAAACTTAACACAGAAAAAGATAAGAACATACAAAACAATAAAGTCTACGAACTATAACGAATGAGTGACAGAAATTGGTAAAACAAAAAGAAAAGTTATGTGCATAAAATATTACGGAAGGAGGAACTGTCTAACTTAGAATGAATAAAAGTAGAAAAATACGTTAAGTAATACGCCATTAAGTCAATCTTGATATCTCGGCTATTTGGTTGATCATCATCAATTTTGATCGGACCTGTAACTTATCATATTGAAACGGAAATGTCACCAACAATTTCAAAAGTTGAAAGGGTTTAAAAAAATTTTTGTTTCGTTATGCGGTTTGCCTATTTGAATATTTTGATTGAGTTCAATTAGGTGTTGTGGCTTTGTATGTTTGTGCCCAACTTGCACATCAGTTTCATGTCATCTTGTCATGCAACATTTTGTTCAGCTTAGTGTGTAACTTCTCGTTTAAAGTTGGCTCGATAGTGTAATTGTAGTCCGTGAACATCATCTCGAGCAATAATGAGTTTTGGATCTGAAATTAAATTGAAAAAACTTGTCAGTCATCGATGCGATGCAGATAAATACAGTCGAACAAAAGTTGTCTTATCATTTGAATCCGGCACTGATGGTAAGCTGCACATTATGGACTGGCGGTAAGCTGATCATTGTTAATTGCGTAATACTTGCAACAGTGTGACATTACATTTTGTTGGCTTTTCAGTTTATTACAGTTAATTAAAGCTTCATGATATTGGTAATGGTAATACAGATGTAAGCTAACGGAAATTAAATGAAAATCATGTCCAACAAAACGTTATGTTGTTGTTTCTTGTAAGTAAAGTACTGCCACGAAACAGATTGCACCCAACTTTTCTAGTTTCATATAACACTCGTTCGGTACACAGGTGTGCGTAAATCATGTTCTTTAATCTTTGTTCGGTATAACAAGTACTTATTTTGTCGGCTGGTAACTAAAAATGGATTCTTCTGGTTCAGCCAGAAATGCGGTCGAACGGAGTGAGTAGTTTCAATGACACTATGCAAAGAACATGATTTCGTTCCATGTTACCGTTTGAATGCCTAGAAACACGCAGTCGCTTGCTTGATTGAGTTTATCGAATATACCTACTATATATAGCTACTCTGCTTGCTGCATCAATGTGATTTCATTGCTAGCTAGGTTTATTCTCTGTTTATGCTTACAAGTTACAAGATGCATCACTTTGGTTACATCGTCTTTGCTTAGGGTTATAAATTATATGCGAACCATATCCAACCATTAACCATATAATTTGGGCATGCCTGAATTGTATTATTTTGGGTCTGGATGGTGGCAAAGGCTGTACTGTATGGAAGGGGTTGTTTGCATTAGGATCAAACGTATAAAATGCTATGTGCAAAGGGAAGTACATCAACTTTCATACTGGTGTTTTATCTTGAATGAAATAGCAGCTTGTTCGATAATCCCAATACTTTAACATGACACCTCCATGTACATATGTATCTACTAATCTGCATTGACTAACCCCACATGCAATTTGCGTTTATGGTTTCCCCACACAAGTTAACGACATTTGATATGTAGCCGCTAGTAGGTGGGATTCTGATTATATATATGGTAAAGGGAATATTAAGTCTTTGCTCAACTAGGCAGTGGCGGACGAGTGTTTTGCCCAAAGGGGGGGGAATCATTTGTGGACCCGTTTTTACCTACACCTTAATGCTCTTCAAAAAAACTCGTTTTACCTACACCTTAATTTTTTTCTATATAAAACAACAATCTATTTACATTTAAAATCTTTTCATTTATACTGTATATCATCTTAGATAGTGTCATGCTTGCTTTTCTGTTGCCCTCATCAACAGACTTGTACAATATCCGCGTGTTAAAGATGTTCATTTGTATTAGAGTAAAAAATGCGTCAATCTAAAAAATCAAAGGCGCGTAGCGCCAAAATTTGACTTTTTGAGGTCGATTATTTGTATCAGCAACATGTCTCGAATTGTTCGGAAACCGCGGCGCGAAGCGCGCAAAAATTTACATTTTCGAGGCCGTTTATTTGTATTGGAAACCGCCTAGAAAGCTCACAGACCAATGGCGCAGAGCGCCGAAAATTTGCGTTTTTAAAATGGTTATTATATATTGGAAACGTACCTATAAAGTTACCGAAACCTACGCTGCAGAGCAACAAAAATTTGCGTTTTAGAGGTTGTTAGTTTGTATTGAAAATGTTCCTATATAGTTACCAAAACCTACGTTTCATAGAGGCGAAAATTAGCGTTTTAGAGGTTGTTGATTTGTATTGAAAACGTACCTATAAAGCCACCGAAACCTACGGTGCATTGCAGCGAAAAATTTTGGTTTTAGAAGTTGTTGATTTGTATTGGAAACATAGCCGTAAAGTGACCGAAACCTAACCTGCATAGCAGGGAAAATTTGCATTTTAGAGGTTGTTAATTTGTATTGAAAACGTATCCCATTTTTTAATCCCTCAAATGAACAAATACCTCTTTGGGCGGTTCCTTTCTGCAGTTTGTGACCAATGCAATTATAAATAATAATCCATTACGTCATTTCTTTAGCAGATTACTTTTCCCATGGAAATCCTTTTCTCTAGATTTCTGTTATTCATTTCTTTCGATCTTGACATAACCGTACACAAACTAAGTGTCCACTTTGAATTATAGTGAATTCCACTTTCCACCTAAAAAAAACCGTTGAAAAAAATCGCGTCTAATTAAATTATAAGTACTAAATTCAAAATCTCCATGGTCGATTTAGTCAGAAAATTTCTTTTCAAGCCGATCCGATGAAAATTGAAAGTTTTGCAAAGTTTGCAAACTTCGTAAATTTTTACGCTGTTGATTAAAAATTAGTGCCAATTTTGAAAATACTGTGCATTATCTGAGCTGCAGTGAGACACGAGCCTCTAATGATATGAAAGGGGGCGTCTTCAACTGGCAACAAGGTGGTCAGAGCCGACAAAGGAATACCTGCCAGCGGGGGGAAGGGGGGTTGCGCAATACCCCCTTTTACGTGTGTTAGAACCATGTGACCCTTTCTTCAAAGGGATGCCGCTGTTTCATATGTGACCTCAGATGAGCGCCGTGACCTCAAGTGAGTAACATCAGACTAACCCCCACATTGTCTTCGTGCACGGTATTTTCGAAAGTTGCACTAATTTTTTAATTAACGGAAATTGAATTAACTAAAATTTCAGTTTCGATTTAACTTTGTAAAACTTTCAATTTTCATCGGATCGGCTTGAAAATAAATGTTCCGACTAAATCGACCATGGCGATTCTGAATTTACTACTTATAATTCAATTAGACGCAATTTTTTCAACAGTTCTTAAAAAAAGTGGAAAGTGGAATCCACTATAATTCAAAGTGGACACTTAGTTTGTGTATGGTTATGTCAAGATCAAAAGAAATGAATAACTGAAATCTAGAGAAAAGTATTTCCATGGGAAAAGTAATCTGCTAAAGAAATGACGTAATGGATCATTATTTATAATTGCATTGGTCCTAAACAGCATAAAGAAATAGCCCAAAGTGGAATTTGTTTATTTGAGGAATTAAGAACGTGGAATTGAAATACGATTTTCAGTGTTGAGGGAACGGGGGATCATGAATATAATGCGGGGAATAGAATGGAAAGTGAAATGGGAAACGTATTTCCCCTTAAACTTGAGTTGTTCAGCGAATAAAAAACATTACGAACCCCCTATGATTCCGTAGAAAAATAAAATATATAAATCGACATATCCGATATCATACTTTTTTTGCCAAAGAAGGGCATAAATGTGAAGTGAATAACGAAAGTGGAATTTATCAAGTTTATTAAAAAGTGGAATTTTAGAGGGATTCAAGTTCAAGAAAGTTGAATTGTTAAGTTATTCAAAAAGTGGAATTTTGGAGTGATTGAAGAAAGTGGAATTGGAAGTATTTTATAACTAAAAGTGGAATCTTTCTGTCTGAGCAGGTAAAAAAGTGGAATCCTTCTTGTGAAAGCAGCGGTGGAAACTCTAATATCAGCTAGAAAAGTGGAATTGGCCATGAAATGTCATTTTGTATACCAATATTTGTTAAAATTCAGGTATATTTCTGAAAAATTGCTTGTCGGAAGGGAAAAAGGTGGAAATTCAGTTAGAATTTAATCTAAAGTTACCTTGAAATTTGTACTTACACGTGCGAAAAAAGCTCATTTTACCTACACCAAAACGCGAAAATCGCCAAAGGGGGGGGAATTCCACTATTCCCCCCCCTTCTCGTCCGCTACTGCAACTAGGGGTTTCTAACATATTGATTTCGTATTGCAGATCGTGGCGTGTGCTTTCCCACGGTCTCACTGTGTCTGTTGTTCATTTGCTTTGAGGCATCGGTACGTCTCAAGGAGTTGACCAGTAAAGGTGCTGCCCTCACCTTTACACTCGACTTGTGTCGACCATTTGCCGCCCATTGGTGAGTTTCATTTACAGTATTATCCGTTTGATTAATAGACCTTTTCAAGCTGTTCTTAATGGAATTAAAATAAATCTCGTTCACAACAAAGTTGCAGGTTTTAACGCAAAATTTCCCAATTCGCTCCGTCTAAATTATGAATTAGAGAAATTTTCTAACTTTGAAGTTTACGAGATATACGTTCATGAAAGGAAGTGTGAATTTCAGCATCGGGTATCCGGTGGTAACGCTTGGGTTTGGCGTCAAATCGTACGTCGGCTACAAGTATCGACTGGTTGGTATCTTAATTCGGTTTTATCACGTCATGTATGAAATGAATGGCACACAAAATTTGGCACGAACCGAAATTTTACTTTCTTAGGCAGTGTATCGACAAAGAGATAATGAATGTTTTGCATATTTACTAAGCGTTGATGTTCCTCAGCCTCTGTTTTTAGTTTCCTCGAACTAAATTAATATAGCAGTTTTTATAAAATAATGTTTGTATTTTTAGCGAAAGCAGCGCGAGATAGCCCGCGAGAACGAAGTGTACTGGCGTACGTTAACGGAAGCACTGCCGGCCGTCTGGTACGGTCAAGCAGTCGACAATACGGCTCATGAAAACGGGCAAACGCCTACGCATCTGCAGCTACATCCATGTTGGCCACTATCATCTACATTTTATCTTCATTTTCATCTATATAAATGCTTTTTCGGTCCTTCCCGTTCCCACAATGCCAAATTTTTTAAAAATTTCGGAACATCTTGAAAAACTGCAATGCAATTGATAATTTTTGCCTATTTACAGCAAGAAAGATAGCCTTTTTCATTTTTTCACATTTTTATTCTGAAATTTAACGTAATCAGCCATGTTATTCCATAATTGCTTCTCTAAAATCCAGAATACATAATAAAAAAAATTTCTGATCTTTTTTAAAATTCAAAACAGTGATAAATCAATCTAACTTTTACTGTGCTTCAGTTTTATCCGACCCGTCGGGTGCGGATTCAGTGAGGTCAGCAATCTCCGGGTCTGACGGTGATAACCATCGTCGACCCTACACCAACAAACAAGGCAACCCGTCGAGCACAGGCAAGACGGGCGTCGCTTCCTGGCTTGACACCATCAAATGTAAACTGCTCGGTTGGTTAATTCTCTTTCTCTGATCGGTTGGTCAATATTAAAAGTAGATTCCAGCTGATTCAGAATCCGTTTGTAGCTATAGTCGGTTATGATAAACCTTTCCGAATTTGTCATAAAAATAATCTACAACCACACAGAAACCTGAAAAACAGATTTTTCGTCGTGTTTAATTTATGCGGCAGAGAATTTTAAGAGGGAAAAGACAAAAAATTTAAACCTGGTCGCGAAGAATTTTCAAATACGACGAAACAGAGCTAAAGGACTATTTCTCTATGTGTCTGTACATAAAATCATGTACAGGTTTTTTGGAAAGGTTTATCATAACCGACTATAGGCGTATCTTAGATCGCATAAAAGCGTATCTCTATCGAACCATATTAAGGGAATCATAGAAGGGTTTGACATGGACATGGATTTGTGAGGTACCGTATTGAGTTTTCGCTAAATTGGTCCAAGACAAATCAATTAAGATAATCCGAAGTAGTTTTCAAACTGCGTTGCAATTTACCGTTTTATAAATGCTTTATATACTACAACCAATTATGTTGTTCTCGCTCCACCCTCTTCTGGGTTTATCGGTACTGCTTACTGGATTGACCTCCCATCCCAACCACATAATTGATTCACGAGCTTAAGTGATTTTTTACGAGCATTTTATGGGATGCACTCCGTATCGTGAAAAATCTAATATAACATGAACTGGACGTGGGACATTCAAATCGAACATCCAAGGCAAATACACATCGTAAAATGAGCAGCGATTCGGGTTTAATGTGGTGTGGTTTTGTGGTTACGAAAATATTATTAGTTTGTAAAATTTTGTGCGAATGTTCGTAGAGGCAACGGCAACCTGAATATAGAGATGTATAGAAAACGGAGATGCCTTAAAATTTTCAATGAATATGGAGAAAGTAATTCAAAATATCATTCGTATTCTCTGGTTTTCTCATCCGCTACTCATGGCACGCATAAAAGTGATATAGTGCTGACATCGCACTAATACAACATATGTTATGTATTTATTTTATGACATGACTGACTGTTGGAAATAGAAAGTCCAGCTGTGGGTTAAACATTTTGGTGGGCATTGTGATTATTATGAATTGCGCTGTGATCAATTTCTGATTTATAACACTTATATTTTACCCGTTTGTGAGAGCGGGAAAATATACGTTTGCAGATAATCATGCCCTATTCAGCTCAGAGGAAACATGAATACAAACTAACTGAATTTCGAAGTTTTAATATGGGTCACTGTTGAATCTGGTACATACACGCAATTGTAGGCAAGTATGAGCGTATGTGATCGCGCTTGCTTGAGTCAACATGTACTTACATTATACGGATGCACAGTGGCGGGAGGTACAATTAAAGCGACACCTGATATTTACTTCTGTTCGATTTTTTACTCGAACCGAATAAAGTCGATAGTAGTTTCGTTACTCGTAGTTTGAAACCGAACCGATGCAATACTAAGATTTACAAGTGCACTTTGCTGTTTACACAACGTGCAAAAAATGTAGCACATAAAAAGTAATGTCATGTTACACGTGTTTTATGTTGCGCAGCAGCAGCGACTCGATTCAAGCCAACTACACATTTGATACACTTGGTTGTCGTTCAATAAGGCTGCTTATCCGCGCTGGATAGTCGCACTAGCGGACAAGGCACCAACCAAAAAGTGAAACTCCCCCTCTTTGAAGGTTCCAAAGATAGAATTTGTTCGTTAACGTGTGGGTAAAATTACTTCAACACTGACAAGTGTCACCCGCAATGAAAGAAATGCCCATTGAAGGATTTGCTCATCCGCGCTGGTTCGTGTAGGACAACAAAACAACAGCAACATATTGAACTGAATACTGAGGAATGACTGACGGACTGCACTGACATGCACGTGCGCAATGCGGGGGCGAGCTGTTTTTTTATCATGTGCTACTAATTTGGGACGTGGCATGGTTTTCGGATCGTATATTGGGATGCTGTAGGAACACTAGCGGACGAGAAGGGTAGGGAAAAGTGGAATTCCATCTCTTCAGAAATTTTAGTAGTTTTGTAAAGCACGTTTTTTAAGGTGATGGTAAAATGGTCTAAATTCTACCGATTCCATCTTTTTCGGAAATATTATCCTTCCTTTGGGGGTTTGGTTGCTCCGCCAGTGAGCCAGTACTTCACAAATGATCAAAGTCTTGGCTGTGACTCTGATTAGACATTTTAACTTCAAGCTGACCTGATAAAACTATGGTATAACAATAATGATATTACATAAAATAAAGCCCATCACACTTGTTTTCCATGTTCTCTTCTTTATTTGTAGGCATTACTTCGGACGCCGCCTCCGATTCGCCGGGCTCTGGCGGATTATCCGGCGACGGCGACGGGCTGTCGGCGCCGTCGTTTGATTTTGTGTCGGTGGTGACGCCCTGGTTTTCGGGTAATCGAGATGCGTCCGGCAATCAATCGGACGAAGACATTGATGATGATGATGAGGCTGATGCCGAATCTAGCAGGGTTAGTTACCGCTTATTGTACCAAATTTAGGTCCAGAAAGAATCTAGTGTGGTTAGTCCACACTCATTTTATCCAAAACGTAGGTCCTCACGGGTTTTATGAAGTGATTTATATGTAGAACTTTGAGAAAAAAGCTCGGAGCTTTACTGATAATAAAAAAACATCTTGCATCTTGCATGCAATGAACCATTATGTTACCGGTTAACGTAGGTACCGTTCCTCACAATTAGTCATTTGGGTAGGCATAGGCATATTTGAAGTTACGGGCAAAATGGTTTACGGACTTTTGTTTCCAGGACGGTAGTGCATGTACAAAGGACAGTCACAAAAAGGACACGACGAGCAGCAAGGACTCACAGCACGTACAGCGTTCAGAGACGCACAACAAAAAGCGTGGCAAGACAGCCTTGTCTGGTTTGTTAATTGACATCTGTTTTTTATACACTCGAAAAAAAATGATTTGTATAAAAAAGCCTGTAATTTATTTATCAACAAAATATTGGTTTGTTATTTGACTACTTCCAACTAAACTTGACTAAACTTTTCATCTTCCGTATGAAAGAAAAAAACACGTTTAGTATTCGAAATTTTCGTTAGGTTCATTTAATTGATTAGTTATATGCTTGCGTGATTTCAGCGTCTAAGAAAGACAATGGCAGTAAAAAGAACCATCAGATCAAGATCGCATCCGAGGCGTACTCTTCGTCGTATGGCCATATGAATGGTGCCATTGATGGGGAGAAGGAAACACTCGCCGGGTTAGTCCCATTTCATTTTACCCAATACACAATATATTTTAATTCACTCATTCAAAACTTTTGTTTGACTACGGAATCACAGATATCAAATTGATGATTCCGAAGATATTGGAAATACAGATGTATAGGCCCTTGAATTCAACTCGAACTCATGGTTACACCAAGAAAACAATGCATTTGGCAGTTTTCGTTGAAAATTGAGTTAAAATGACGAACTTTTACCTGAATGAAAAAAAAACAAATGTTTTGTGGCACCCGTGTTTCATGCAAATTGATCAATTTTCATATGCGATTGCAGGCTGGAAATGGAATACGAAAAGCTGAAGGCGGATCTGCGCAGCAGCCGGCTGATCGAGTCCGAGCTGCGCGCGCAGATAACGTGTCTCAACAATGTGGACAGGGCGACGCGCAACGAGCTGCAACAGCTGCGCACGAAGAATGAGTCGCTCGAGAACAAGTAAGTCGCATTTTTTTTCATTTTTTTTTATTTAGTAATCTAGTTAATCGCAGCACAATTGATTGGTTGATTGGGTAGACACTCGATTCACATCGTCGGTGAATCACACGTACGTGAGGGAAGGATATCTGGAGGTGGCTTGGTCTCGATTATATATCGATCTAACATTCACCCACATAACGTGGTCAAATAATAGTAACACGGATTGCGTAAATTAAACGAAATGATTAGTGCACATTAAATGACTCAGCCGAATCGCAATGTGCAGAAGAAAATAAAATAATTTTCAGAATGTAGAAGAATTTAATAATTTTGATTTTGGTCTTGATTGCAGAATCAATCACGTAAATCGTCAAATGGACTCGAAGCAGTCGGCCATCCAGACACTGGAAAAGCGTCTGATCGACGAGCAGCGGCAGCGCACTTCTCTCGAATCGCAGATCGAACGCGAACGCAAAGCCAACAAACGCGCTGAGGAACAACGCGAAAAGCAGAACGCGCGCGAAGTGGAGAAGAAGTTGGTTGTTGTTGTTGTCACTTGTTGGTGTTGTTGTGTTACTTTGGTACGGTGTTGTTGTTGTTGTTGTTTATGTAGTTGTTGCAACTACTATGGTAAATTGCAGGAGCACTGAATGCGGCGACAGCTGTCGTACCCGACGTCGTGACATGGAGGCCGAACTCAAACAACTGCGACGTGACGTCCGGACTCGCGAGGAACAGCTCAATCAGCTCGACTCCGAGTTGAGCACGTTGCGGCAGTACAAGGTTACTATTCAATCACATTATCACGTTATGTTTTATGGTTCATTCAATCCTATCGGATTACATCTTATGATCTTAATGTTCTGATGTCATTACACAGTTACAATACAAGCTTGATATAGTCGAAATAAGTGGCTGGCTTCACGATATTTAAAATTTAAATGGAAATGATAAGACAAAAAAGTTAAGGTTAAGCCGAAAATAATCGGAGTACTGAAAAACATAGTTATCTAAATAAAGTATGTTTACGTTAAACAGGAGGCGCACAACACGGAGGTGCTCATGTCGGCCTTGTCAACTATGAAAGAGAAGAACATGCATCTGGAAAAGTCGTTGTCGGCCGAGAACCGTCTCAAACAGGATCTCTTTTCGGCTCTGGGTGAAGCCAAACACCAGATTGACAGCATCAAGTGTTGGTGGCATTAATCATCTTTTATTTTGTTTTCTAACATTTTTAGTATTTATTTACAACATTTGTGCGTTAAATTTATCTTTTAATTTCGTATCGTTTTACAGACGAACTGCAGCGTAAAGACATGCAATTGGAGCAGATGCGCGCGTCAATGGGCAATGGGGCGGGGCCAACCATGACTCCGCCTCCGCCCGCACCCGGCATGTCACCGGATCAGAGCCAGAGTCCGCAGATGAACGGCAATGGTACTGAGCCAAATGTAGACATGCTCACCAGTGCCATCTACATGTATCTGTTAGTTATCAATCTCACTCACTCGCTCACTAACTCATTCACTCACTTACTCACTCACTCGCTCTCTAAATTCAATCACTCTCACTCACTCACTCACTCACTCACTCACTCACTCACTCACTCACCTACTCACTCACTAGTTGCAGCAACAACAACAGCATACCGGGTGGCTCCTCGCAGCAGACCGAGGAACGTTTTGAGGACGCTGTGTCGTCAGTGGACATGTCACGTCATTTGGCATACACGCCCCCGCGTGCCAACCAGTAGTGCGGATAATCAGAGTGCGTTGCTTGAAACATAAGTCCATTATCTTAGTTATGAACCGTTATATCAGGTATGACAATCAGTCGCGTACACACCACACATCCCCGGGTACACTACACACCACATTTGCTCTTTCTTTTCTTACTAAGCTATTTATATTTATTCGCAAAACGTCACAATTTTAATCTTCTTATAAATAATATGGTATAGCGAACTTTGGTAGGCAACGTCCTCTTCACATTTGAACACTACTACGATTGCAGTATTATACTCTTTAAGGCGAGTGCTGCATTGACATCATTAGGTTACTACCAGACCAGTACCACTTCTATTTGTTAACGTTTATTTGTAATAAATATACTTTTTCGATTGCTGATAAACGTCATAATTATTATAGTAGCTATTCTATATATTTATATAAACATATTTTATATAATATATTCTTTATTTGATGTATCGGAGTTTACCGATGTTTTATTAATAATCGGTGACTGTCGTTGGTAGTTACACAAGAAAGCACAACAGTATATACCAAATATCTAGTATTCATTGCACGACTATTCGTTGGATTCATGTACTAAACATGGGCTCTGTATAAAGTGCAAATTATATTTGTAAATTACTCGAATCCAGCTAATTGTTTGCCCGGCTAGCACTCCAAAGCGTTACACATTTTGCTTAAAAAGTAGATATAAATTTTTGGTATGATTGTAGACAGTGATGGAGTCTCTTAGAAAAAACGTTTCTGCACTCTTGATTTTTTGGCGTTTTACATTCGTGGTAAAAAAGGAAGTATGCGGATGTGGTTGCATCACTGATTGTAGATGAGATTGTTCAATAATGTTACAAAGCCGATAGTGTTGATGGCATTCATTATATCATAGCATGCATTCGGTTATTCCTGTCATACTCTTTTGCGCTGTAACACGTTATTCGGTGTTGACTGAATAGCCTGAGATGGGAGTAATCGAATATATTATTAATCAAGTTTCCTACATAATATTTAGTGTTAGAAAGAAATATTACCGGGTTGGTTCGGTGAATTGGAGAATAAATATTGATAAGCAAACCAACCACACCTAGAGCTATAACCATATTAATTAGAGTTTGTTTTGTTGTTTACTAGTTACTTGTCACCATCTCTCTGCCTCGAGTCGGGTCTCTACTGCTTCTTCTTCTTCTCGTTCGTTGTGCTTGTTTATAAAACACCCTGTTGCGCTTCGTTTACAGATCCATGGTTAGGGTATGTTTCTGTTACGGCTCACTTACTAAAGAGTTGAGTGAATAAATGTGATAAGCCATTGTGAAATACCGTAACAGATCGTAATCAGCGCTTTATCACATATTTTGGTGTTCCTTTTGCATTAAATTGTAAATATGTGTTTTTGTAGTCACCGTAGTCTCATCTTCTCGCACTCGCCGTTGTATCGTAATTGTGTTTATCGTATTAATATAAGATATAATAATGATAATGTGTTGATCTCGTGTGTGATGGTCAACACGTATAGACCGTGCAATGCTTACAACACTACTACTATTTACTTGTGACCCGGGTGTGTCTGGTGTGTACGTTACCTTATATACTCATATACTAAGCAACCACTCTGGCGCCCCCGCTACCCTGGCATTCTGCCGTATTTGTTACCGAAACAGCAAAGTTGGCCGTCATCGTCAATAGTTAATGAAACGAGGATCTACAAACAAAAAGCCGTGATTGTTTTTCTACTCGACATAAAACCCGTCAAACTTGTAGGCATTATCCGTTGTGTATTATTATGTGAATACTACCGTGTCATGTGATCGATGGATTAGGTGCAATTGGTTGCCAATGTTGTACCACTATATACATACATACATACATACACCGTACTCATTTACTCAACCCCGTCAAATGCTCGTACACTTTACTCTATACCGTGTCCTGTCTCGTTACTCTCTGCTCGGAGCACAATAAACACCTTCAACATTATACCTATATTGGAATGTAACATGTAATCGTACAGATTTACACAAAAAACGCCGGCCTCTTTAGTACGAAGCGGTGAAATATTATAAATATCGAGGAATTGGTTGATATCTACTGTTGCGGTCATCTGTAAATGATCTTCAAAGGGCTTACAAGCACGACCATGAGCATGTCAAGCCATTTCCAAACGATCATTACCTACGCAACCAAACCATGAACAACTACGTAACTACACAATGCAAACAAATACTCCAAAGGTTTTCTTCATAATGACTCGGTTTATTCATGTAATTGTAATGGTAATATAACCGTAATAGGGCTGTGGTGATAAGAAGTAATGAAAGGCATGACGCGAAGTCAACTGTCAACATGATAAGGCATGCTCTATAACTAACTCAACTAAAACATACTGGTCATTGATCGTTTTCTTAAGAAGCTTGAATATTTGCATTTTTCACATTAGTTAGAGCAAACCTGCAACATGAGCAAATACGCAATATTCTGAATAATACGTTGGTTAAACATTGAATGTGTTACTTGTACAATACAGATGAGATCAATATAAGTCTATATAATTATTTGTCTTTGGTAAAGTGTATATGACAATCGTTCCCATGATGTGAATAAACTTAATGGTCACAAATATGTAAATGCAGTCAATCAAAAGCATCCAGTTCTGACACGGCAAGGCAATGGTAAAAAGATGAAAGAAAATAAACTCGAATTTTGGTCGGGAGGAAAATTAACCATTATGTATATAAAATAGTGAAATATTGAAATTATCCAGGTTAATCCTGTGAACATCGGGAGAATAAACGTTTATCACTGTTCACTTCTTCGTAATCATTGGCACTTGCGATTTTTTATTTCTTTACTATTTTGAAGTAAGCAAAATAAGATAAATAGACACAGGTTGGCAGATCAGTCTTTCTGTTGTACGCCTTTAAGTCCTCCGATCTGCCAGCTTTTCTTCTTATCAGCGGCGTCCCTCTCGGCCTGTTTCATCTCCTCGAGCACAGCGTCCTCATCATCCTTCCTCTTCTCAGCCATGGCTTGGCGTCGGGCGTCCCGTCGCTTCCTCTTCTCGGCACGTGCCTCTGCCTGCTCCTTTTTACGCTCAATCTCGAGCTGACGATGCACCTTATCACGCTCCCGAGCCTCATCCATTTCCTGAAACATCAATCAATCATCAGGTTGAGGCATATAACAATTAATCAAACAATCATCAACCAATCATGAAAACGATAATTGTTAATATTCTACACATAGGCTCTATAACAGATCAAAGATTCGTAGTTTTTTGGCCCAACATGATAGTGGTGTTGATGTCATCTTGGTTCATTTTATTCTTGATTATGCACCAACCTTGGCTAAGCTGGCTTGATTTACTCGTTTCGTTTGCCGAGCCTTTCTGGCTAATTCTTGCAAATCAAGTGAGCCATCCATCTGCTTATTGAGTCTTCGTATAAGCATGTCGAACCGACCTAAATTATCATTAATTGGCGTAGTGCTTGACTCATTCACTCACTCACGCACTCAATCACTCACTCACGCACGCACTCACTCACTCACTCACTCACTCACTCACTCACTCACTCACTCACTCACTCACTCACTCACTCACTCACTCACTCACTCACTCACGCACTCACTCACTCACTCACTCACTCACTTACCCTGGAAGTCGTGTATGGAGGCGGTCGAAACTTCGGCATCCTCAAAGTCCCTGACTTTGTTAACAGAGATACCGAGTCCCATGGCCAAACGAATCTGAAGTGTAATGACTGACTGACACTGACTAGCTGACTGACTGACTGACTGAGTGTCTCACTGACTGACGGACTGACCAACTGACCGACTGACGGACTGACCAACTGACCGACTGACGGACTGACCGACTGACCTTATTGGACAGCATGGAGAACACCTCCAACTCAGCGGCCTGTTTGCTCGAGTCGGTCTTGATTTCGGTGAACACGTTTGTGATGATGGCGATGAGCATGTTGATCAGGATCATGGCTTGCACAATCATGAACACGAAGAAGAACCATGGAGCTGCAATGCACAGAGTAGGAAAATTACTTGATTTTATTATCCATAACAGTGTATTATTCTGCAGATAAAAATTTGATGCTTGCTTTCAATGTAACTCATTGAGTTTCTGCAAAAAATGGTTTAATCATGAGCAGAGCACACTTGGTGAAGAAACCAGGGCCCAATGTTCGTTAAACACAGTATCATACCAAAAGTTCTAATTCTTTTAAAATAAAGAATTGCAACAACACAAATTGTTTAAAAAAATAAAATAATTGGAACAAATTATTAATAAAAACAAAGAATAAGTAATTAAATCCACCAACCCAGATCAGACGATGCGACAATCTGTGTGAACGAGAACTTGCCCAACATGGCAGCGAACGCCTCTTCGTTCACGAGCAGATACGTCGAGAATTCGTACAGTTTGCTTGATAGCAGCAGGTAGAAGGCCGAACAGAATGCAGAATACACGATGATGAACATCACTGTGAAACCAAGTACCTGAAATCGAACATCCGGATCCATCACGTTTAGATAGATACTTTGGTTTTGTTAAACAAGTGTGCTGGCCGTTATGTTATATCTATGTACAAAATTTTCCTTTAATGTTGAGCATACCGTTTTTTATATTAACATGCTTAACATAAGATATGATTGATACTTTTCTTCAAAAAGAGAGACTAACACGTTTTGAGGACATGTTACCCACGCCTAAAGGAACAAACTTATTGGAACTGCCAAAGATGGAGAATTCTAGTTTTTGGTTGCTGCCTTGTACACTAGTATTTGATGGACAAGTATGTACCACTGACCTCTTGCATGGACATTCGGATGGTCTCGATGATGAGTGCCAGACGCTGGTTGAACTTCAACAGTTGCAGGACTTTGATGTTGGCTAGGAACAGACACATCGACTGGAAGTAGTTGAAGTACTCGTCCATTGTGGCCGCCCACTGAAACGTTCAATTTAATTAGTGGCTGTCTGCAGTCAGACAGACAGACAAACACAAAGACTGAAAAGACTGACAGACTGACCGACAGACTGACAGACGGAGTGATAGATAGACAGACATACTGACAGACTGACCTGTAAACGAATGTAGACATTGCCAGCGGTCTCGACCACTTCCGCGCTCATATCCTCCGTGGCCAGAAACCGGAACACGTAACATATCATGGCGAATATGGCGCAGATATTGGTGGATAGATCGATGTACGTCCAGTACTGTCTGACGTAAATTTGCCAGGTCATATCACGGCACTTGTTGAACTCGTGCACCGCGAAGAATATGATGAACACGAAGAACAGACCCTCGCAGGCCATCAGGATGATACTAAAGCCCCCGTGGTACCTGTGGGTGAGTGAATGAATGAGTGAGTGAGTGAGTGAGTGAGTGAGTGAGTGAGTGAGTGAGTGAGTGAGTGAGTGAGTGAGTGAGTGAGTGAGTGAGTGAGTGAGTGAGTGAGTGAGTGAGTGAGTGAGTGAGTGAGTGAGTGAGTGAGTGAGTGAGTGAGTGAGTGAGTGAGTGAGTGAGTGAGTGAGTGAGTGAGTGAGTGAGTGAGTGAGTGAGTGCATGAGTGCATGGTAAACTACCTGTACAGTCGAATGGGTGTGAACTCGGCTCTTGCCACGAATGAACCCATGTGTGATGATTCAAGGATCATGTATCCAACCATGAACATGTTGCACTGGGCATTGAAGTTGTTGAACTCGACGATGACACCCTTTGTGCGGTTGTCGATCCAACCCTGCGCCTTCAGTTCGGCCAGTCTGAAAATGCAGTACTTTTACATCTAGTCCCACGTCTCATAGGTTTGGGAAAAACTACAACTGATCTGATGTTAGATATAAGATATTCCCGTGATTTTGGCGTGGCAGGAATTCTAATATAATAAAATTCATGAAAAAGGAAATAATGCATCAAACAACAACAACAACAACAACAACAACAACAACAACAACAACAACAACAACAACAACAACAACAACAACAACATCGCTAACCGTGGTCTGACATCAGTGCTGTGTTCAAACATCGGTAGCACGTAACCACCACCGCCGTAAGTGTGCAGTCGACCTGCAGTTCAAACTCATTAAGTCAGAGAAACAGAGAGCAATAGATCACTTGCAACGACATCTAATACATATTGTATGTATACAGTTTGAATCTGAATTCATAAATGTAATGTTGACTAGACGAACCAGCCAACGGGTAGCTCTTGAGTCTGTCCGAACTCATGTATCTGTACTCGTTGTACACGTTCACATCAGCACCCAGTTTTGACCAGCCTGCAACATGTACATTACAGTAAGTGCACACTGATATCGATTTAATGAGTTTGTTGTTGACTAACCCGATCCAGTAACGGGATCAATGCCGTAGTCCTTGTTGTCCTCATTGAACACCGTGCTCTCCTCGGTACAATGCGAGAACAGATTAGCCGTCTTCATGGGACCGTACAGCATACATTCCGAGTCTAGAAACATGAACAACCATCTTGATACTACACTATACACTTCATTTTCAAATAGTATTCATTGCTGTCCTATTTTCCATTTATCTGATTACGAACTGCTTGAGTTCGGAAATCACCGACCTTTCTGCCGTATCTGTCTGATTATCGAGTACCCCATCATTCTGCTCACTTTGTCCATGGTAAAGCCACGCATGTCAACCGGCGGTACTTCATGGTACCTGTATCATTGATACAACCGTACCGTAAAACGAAAATATAGAAGTTATCCGGATATATAATGTTATAATTTATTACCAACCAAAATGCCCTGGTCGCGTTTACAAGTACTTTATCGGCCCATTCGTAGAAATCGGGTGGCGAGCGAACATCCAAAAAGGGTTTCGCTTGTTCCGGGTTGTGCCATTTACCTGGTGTAAGTGAGATTACATGAGAAAAAGATAGTATGTAAACGAGTTAGTGAGTGAGTGAGTGAGTAAGTGAGTGAGTGCGAGTGAGTGAGTGAATGAGTGAGTGAGTGAGTTAGTGAGTGAGTGAGTGAGTGAGTGAGTGAGTGAGTGAGTGAGTGAGTGAGTGAGTGAGTGAGTGAGTGAGTGAGTGAGTGAGTGAGTGAGTGAGTGAGTGAGTGAGTGAGTGAGTGAGTGAGTGAGTGAGTGAGTGAGTGAGTGAATGAGTGAGTGAGTGAGTGAGTGAATGAGTGAGTGAGTGAGTGAGTGAGTGAGTGAGTGAGTGAGTGAGTGAGTGAGTGAGTGAGTGAGTGAGTGAGTGAGTGAGTGAGTGAGTGAATGAGTGAGTGAGTGAGTGAGTGAGTGAGTGAGTGAGTGAGTGAGTGAGTGAGTGAGTGAGTGAGTGAGTGAGTGAGTGAGTGAGTGAGTGAATGAATGGATAAGTAATTTAATGAATTAGTGAATGACTGATGCTTCAATATTCATCAACCAACCACCATAGAACGCGAGTTGTGACTCCTTGTAATAGTAGGACAGGGGATCGCGAGTGCCGTAAGCGATCAGCAGCATGACCATGGTGAACGACATGTTGATGGCAATCTCACGCAACAGTGCCCACATACGCTTCTCCATCAAACGTTCACGTCGATCCTCGTCCAAGGCGTCTTGCACCTGAAAGTTACACATTTTGTTTTCCAGTGGGCAAAATGTATGAGTTGTTTTAGATGTGTGTGGCAAAAAGGTGAACTTTTATTTATCCATCTCCCTATAAAATGCCCTTTTTATTCAAATTAAAATCGATAGATTTATGTAGTTGATGGTGTTCTCAAGTATTTTACCAACAATTGCAGCGTCCTTATCGCTGGGTGGTTCCATCTTTTTGATCGGTTGTCCCAACATGTCTTGGTTCGGCTGGAAGTACAGGGTCATCTCGTTCTCGTCCACATCCTCGTCGTCACCACCTGCAATGTCCATCAAGGTAACAACAACAACAACAACAACAACAACAACAACAACAACAACCGACCTCCCCACTTGGAGCACACGCAAGTGCAGAAGGCGGCAACGAGCAGCAACTTGATGGGATGTGTGAGCAGGATGGATGTGAACACGGACAGCAGCATGGTGGAGAGCCACTTACGGGCCTTCGACTCACCGAACTGCACGCCGTACGAGTAGATGAAGAAGGCCGATACAAGGATAGAGATCAAACACAGCAGCCAGGCCAACTGAAAGTGCAATACCATCACATTGTACACTTATTACATTCTAATGATTATCATTAGATTATTTACTGCAACTTATAGGACAATGATTCAAACGATCAACTCAATGGGTTCGACCGTCGGTAACTGCCAACGAGAGAAACGACTGATCAGGCATTTAGCCGAAATCCACTAACATTTCTACACCACCACGGCAGCGTTTTGGTCGTCAACCTGAACAGGCAGTCTCCCCGCTCACGCTTCTGCTTGGCTTGTTCCTTCGCTGAAATGACATGTCAATAAGAGCAGGGTTCGATCTATAGTAATGAGGGCAGTGTTCGATCTAAGGTAATGAGAGCAGGGTTCGATCTATCCTAATGAGAATCGGGGTTCGACCTATCGTAATGAGAGCAGGGTTCAATCTATCGTAATGAGAGCAGGGTTCGATCTATTGTAATGAGAGCAGGGTTCAATCCATCGTAATGAGAGCAGGGTTCGATCTATCGTAATGAGAGCAGGTTTCGATTTATGGAAATAAGAGCAGGGTTCGATCTATCGTAATGAGAGCAGAGTTCGATCTATCGTAATGAGAGCAGGGTTCGATCTATGGAAATGAGAGCAAGGTTCGATCTATCGTAATGAGAGCAGGGTTCGATCTATTGTAATGAGAGCAGGGTTCGATCTATCGTAATGAGAGCAGGGTTCGATCTATCGTAATGAGAGCAGGATTCGATCTAAGGTTATGAGGGCCGGGTTCGATCTACGGCAATGAGAGCAGGGTTCAATCTACGGTAATGAGAGCAGGGTTCGATCTATGGTAATGAGAGCAGGGTTCAATCTGGTAATGAGAGCAGGGTTCGATCTATGGTAATGAAAGCAGAATTGATCACCCGATCTACTGTATTTCGTTAACAATGTCCCCCCCACAGATTGAAAACGAACCTTCCCGCTCCTGTTCTTCTGTCTTTACAGGCAAAGTCTTTAAGTGTGCCTTTTCCAGCGCGGCATTGACGTGGTTGGGTCGTTTGTTGCGTAGTCGAGCCTTGCGGAACAGATGGATGATGAAGAAGTTGAGGGGCATTGAGATCAGGTTGCACATCAGACCGATACCGACCTGTAATCAATAACTGACTGATTGTCTGGCACTCACTGCTTGATTAATCGACTGACTGGCTGATTGAGAACCCGACTGTAGTACTGGCTAACTAAAAAGCATGATATCGTCCAACGTGCTGAATGAGCAACTTATGTATCTGTCTTATCTTATACCAACCTGTTCCATTCCCAGACTAAACGGTCCCATCTTGAGTGCACTGGCACTGCCGCTTTCTCTAGCCGTGCCGTACCACATGGCAGATGCCAACATCGAGGTCAGGATTAGTGAGAAGATGCAGGTGAGGCGTTCGGTGCGTGTGAAACGACTGCGCGGTGGACGGGCGAACAGTGAGAACCTAAAACGTCATGATCTTCGACAACAACAACAACAACAACAACAACA
>OZ038443.1:14722210-14794710 GCA_964036265.1 Daptonema setosum
ACACAATACATGCTGGTTGCGTGTAGATTTGGATTAGTACACTTAATTTGATTACAGCTGAACATTGCTAAAGATAAAAAATATAAATCAAAAGATTGATCTTTCTATTTCATTTATGTTAAAAAACATTTACCCACTAACCGCTTTCCACATCGCGCGGTAGATCAGGTTGGTGTACACTTGAACTACGTTATATTATTTGTTATTACTGATTTTATAATAAATAAAATGTTTATTATATATCAATATATTATATTTTAATAATTGATATAATTCAAACGATGAATCACTCGACTGTCCAGTTACCGTAATAGATACGCAAGACAGCGTCGTCAGCTAGCCATTCGTTCATCCATTCAACAGTAGTTACCGTGAAAGTAGATATTTATCTGAACACAATAACCATTATTACACAAAAATAACGTTACGACTTCTGCAAAAACCTCGGTGTTTCCGAGGCAACATTTTTGGCGCTGCGAAACTTTTATTTGACTTAAAAAAACATAAAGTTATTATGACAGGTTTCATTGAAAACGATCATATTAAATTTTTATCAGACCTCCTGAAGTAGTCACAATATAAAGAACGACTACGGTATGTACATATGTATGTACGTCAGTTGTCGAGTAACATTCATTCTAAAAGGTTATAGCTTTTGAAAGTATGATACAGTATTGTTATTTGAAAACGCCTACATTTTTTATTCGGTGATAAATATCGAGTCTGTAGCGTGTTAGATCAACAATCACAGTTGATGTCAGACAATCCAGGATTGAAATCTAGATGGTCAAGATAATATTCAGCAAAATTAAATAATTATATAGGATTAATAACAAAGACCAAAGAATTATGGTAGTTATTGCTTAACCGTAACCATACCATATATAGAATATATCAGCTCAAATGTCAGTAGATCATAACCGACGGATTGGTGCCGAACGAGCATCGGTATAACAAAAGGCAAGCGGCAGACACACGAGGAGGAAAACGGGGGGGAGAGGAATTACCCCCTTTTTGGCGGTTTCTAAAGGTGCATTTTGTTTCTTAAGGTGTAAATAAACAGTTTAAAAACTGTCGATTACCCCTTCTATGTCAAAACGCCTCTCCCTTTGAAGGGTTCGCTCGTCCGCCAATGAACAGAAAGAAATCAATAATGCTTCATTCAAAAGGATAAGAGAGATTTGCCGCTGGATGCGATTTTGTATGATTCACAGACATGGAGCTACCAATAATGATTTGACAGTATGTTGAATGTCAACTCGGAATGGTAATGTTCCTAAAATAAGCCTTGTTCGACGTCAACCCAAGTTATTCGTAGTTTCAAGATTGTAAAATTTAGATGATATATTTTAATGTGAACGTTCAGCGTTGTTCGGGTAACAATTTAATGGACGCTGTTTTGCTGGAAGTCCTGAATGTTGGTTTATTAAAAAATATATATATTTCGCTCTGTGACTTCAGTCAACGTTAATGCACATTCACAAGCGAAACGGGACAAGCGAAACCGCCAAATGGAGGGGAATTTCGTCAAAGTGGGGAGGGGGATTGGCAGTTTTGAGGCCGATCGCTCCCACGAAAACAGAACCGGATACCTGGTACTTGCATACAGTAATACACTGGTGCACTCAACTTCACTCAAATTAATAATTTTAGAAATACATCGTGATTTTCAGAGTTGCTATTCCTACAGCGAAATGTCATTTTGATTAAAAAACACACACGATATGTTGAACTGATTGTTCCATCGCAAGGAAGCTATGGAATCAGATGTGACAGTAAGAAATAGAGTGATATGGATGTAATATATGACATTGCATGGTTGGTGTGTCTGCGATTAGTACCACCAATACAACCGTTTCATACACAACCATATTGTCAAAACAAGACATTCTTTTCAGTACACACCTGTTTTGGTTGATTTTCCATCATAACCCTCCACCTCCACTCGACTTTCAAGGCTCACCGACCTGTTAGTAACATTGATCCGCCACTGATTGTCACTGAATTGGAGTAGGTTGATGGGTGTCATTGGTATTGGTAGTGTCACAACATCGGCGGACTAACCATACCTCCAAAGGGAGAAAAACTTCGTCAGAGAGGGGGGAATTGCCAGTTTTCAGGCCATTTTTACCTACACCATGCGAAACAAATGTACTTTTTAAACTCGACAAAAAAGGAGAGTTCCGCCTTGCCCTCCCCTTCTCGTCGCTAGTTCTATAATACATTGCTGTGGGTTGGGGGCGCCATGACCCATCATGACATTGATTATCGAGCTGCCTTGGTTACGGTAACCTGGTGTGTATATATGAACTAGCATGACCATACACACATACATTAATTGGCCGATACACCACCACCTACAGCAAGCCCATCTAGTTTTTGTAGCCGACCACAAGAACGAGGGCCATGTCCAGTTGACGAACTGTGGCCGACGAGCTAATTGAATTGCACCATATGTACTTGGGGAGTGGTGGGGGTAAGCCGATTATGCGAATGTTATCGTTTATTTAACTGAAACTTTGGAAACAGGATTTGCGGTCTTTTTTCATCCGTGGCTTGACCGAGAAATCTAGAACCTTTACACTTTTTCTTTTTCGAACCGACGGCACCCGACTGACCGGTGAGCCTACTTCTGGCGTTGGAGTACTCATTATTTGCCACGATTGAACTACGGTCAAACTGCATCCGCAGCTAATTCCCTCAAACTCACCTGGTTTTGAACCAGTCACCGTTTTATATTTAGCAACAATGAACCTCTAATAAATCACCTGTTTTTGTAGTTTCTCTCATAAAAATAAATGGTTTCGTATAGCTACAACAATTTTGGCACAAAAAAGTTTCACGACTCAATGATGCATTCGAGCTATCATATACAATTGGTATACCTTGATTGACGCAACTCCATTGTTTTCAAGTGAATCGAGCTTTTCAGATGTCATTCCTACTCAACGTCAGCCACAGTCCGACTCATCTACCATATCCTAATAATGTAAATTCAGTGGTAAAACGACTGACCTGTCCTATCACTGGCAGACGAGCTATGTATGTAATACTTAAAAGGGAAGGGAATTTCGTCGAAGAAGGAGGAACTGGTAGTTTTCAGGTCATATTACCTACACCTTAAAATAGGAAGCACATTATACTTTTTGATAACGCCAAATGAGAGGAGCTAGTGTGTCCTAGATACATATTCCTGATCGTGAACGGTCATACATAGATATCAAGGAGAGTTGGAACAAATAAACACATTCAAAACAAAATGATGTTTTATGCTTATTATAATGTTATATAATGTTATATTTAAAATATAATGTTACACATGCTGTAAACAAAATTTCTGGCTGCTTGAAACGTAAAGCATGAATACGTTTCGTTGAACAAATGTAACAGTAAAAGTAAAAAACACAGAAAATAATCAGTAAAAATGATTCAATCCAAAGTGGCAGAAATGAGAAGACTGAACTACTGTAAATCGGTTGCGTCCACCGTACCACTACCGTATTTTCACTGAGCTCAACATCGAACGTTGTGGACGCGCTTGCAACACGTTTGCGTGCTTCATCTTGTTTGGTTTATTACACATCATTTTCTCTGCAGGAGAATAAAACAATTTATGCATGTACACAATGAGATTATTGGTCAGGTCAGTCCTGTTCTATGTCTGTAAACAATCATTCACATAAACGGTTGACAAAAAAGACGTTCATTAGAACTTTTAGACTCCTGATTTTATTTAAATTTGCTATACTGGAACCAGTGGTTAGCATGACTATTGGCAATGTACATCTGTTCCTGGAAACACCCACAGAACAATATCAAGCTGAAAAAAGTAGCAGTCACAGACCGATTATGATAATTAGGGAACCATTACACAAATGTTTAGAAAACTGAAAAAACGCATTGATTTTACGGGATTAAATTCGTCGGTGAACTGATTCGATAAATGCAGTAAAATATGCTCTAGTTATATTCTGTTAGCCAACGTTTCAATTTGTAGTTACATTTATTTCTCAATGTTCTGAGTTCTTCGAGTCACATAGTTATTTACCAACCTGCGATGGATGATTCTTAAAAGTTCTATGGCATTCATTACAGCATGTACAACAAGATACGTTAACATACGACATAACGTTACTGAAAAATCTTGCTTTATGATTCATGAAGTGAAAAAATTTGAAGTGAGGCACCCAAATGAAAAATAAAAACATCAGAAAATTCGTTTGAAATTTGCTGTTTGATTACGTCAATTGGTAACAGGGAGGGGTAGATAAGCTGAAGCCTGACTCCATGTTTCACGTAAGTTCTATCGTTTTCGCCGACGCTTATTGTTGATGAATTGCTGACGCCAAGCTGTTACAGCTTGAACTAACTCATATTTCATCGTTATTCAGAGTTACTTTTACTAGTTAATAATACCGTAGTTCAATAACAATTTCGTTTACAAACTTTTTTGTGAAATTACAGTTTATTTTTAGTTATTCCAATGCGCAGTGCCTACCGCACTCATGTCATACATAAGATGCAGATGAAGATCAACATATGTATACCGGTCACAGGCGTGGAGTCGGGCAGCCGGCTATTATCACTTTCTCTTACATTTGATGCAGCTAACGATTCAAAGTTGGAGTAGTTAACACAACAACTCACTTGAATCCCAGGTAGCCCTTTATGTTCATCGTTGAAGCATGCACCAACCCGAAACCGAGGTTAATAAAGGTTGGATCTGTGCATGTTTCATGAAGAACACGATTTTATGTGAAGTTTTGCTGTCGGTTAATCCCCGATTGGGAATCTGGCTTTAGACCCGCACAACGATGATAATGCAGCGATTCGTGTATATTATTACGCGCGCATTCCGCCTTTTTAGTAACTTCGCCCAAAATCGCCCCTGATCGGGTATGTTTCTAGACTTTACTCAAGTTAAGCATCGCCAAACACAATTTCGCTTACGAAAACGGCTTATCACGATGCTCCGTGGAAATCACACCGCCGATTACGGTACCTCTATATCTTGAGGAATTTCAGCGGTTCAAGGGTTGGCTAGGTTCAAGTATACATACAGTACAGTACATAATGCAGTTGTCCGCGGGCGACCGCAGTTTTTGGCACATCTTTTTGTTTGTGTTATGTATATGCACCTAGGTGTCAGATTGATCGGAATAGCGTTAGCTACTTAAATATATACTAATGTAGCATTATGTTCTTGACACAGTAAATACAGGGTGTCCCAGCGAGGTGTAATGAATGAATTTTTTGAATAACTTTTGCAGTGTTCTAGATAATAACCTAAAATTCTACATGTTAATAAAACAATTTTCCGCTATTACGCTGAATTAAAAAAAAATTGATTTGGTTCAGTATTGCGTGTTTTACGGCCGATCCGGCAACATGCCTGTTTATGTTCTTAACGCGACCGCATTTTAGAGATTTTCACCGAAAATAAAAAGTGATACAAAGGAAATAATTTTTGTTTAAATTTGTGTTAAATAGCAGGAAGAGGTCATATTCAAAAGTCAAAGTACATTTTTCATTCAATTAATTGATTTTTTCAAATGTTTTTATCCGCAACTTTTCGCCAACATTTGCTAGAAATTGCGATTTTGTTTTCAATATCCAATAGAAGGTGGAATAATTGATCAAATCGAAAACTGTTTCCAGTACTTCAGATTTATAGTATTAGCTATCAGTGTTGCATGTTTCAAGCCATATAGTTGTATTATCAGAAAATTATTCAATGTTTCATGCGACATACTTGGCTATAAGTGTAAGGCATGTTGCCGGATCGGCCGTAAAACACGCAATACTGAACCAAATCAAAATTTTTTAAATTCAGCGTAATAGCGGAAAATTGTTCTATTAAATGTGAAATTTCAGGTTATTATCTGGAACACTGCAAAAGTTATTCAAAAAATTCAATCATTACACCTCGCTGGGACACCCTGTACATGCAGTTTAGAAAATTGCTAGTCTGAGTTTTATCTACCAAAAAATTTGGAGGGTACTTCAAATGCATAATACAATCGGCGCTGAGGTGAAAGGCTCTGTATACATACAAACATGAACATGGTATGGTATATAATGTCATGTGATGGTAATTAATGACGGATCGCAAGTTGTCATGACCATAACCGATGTCATCCATGTATGTTTACAAGTTGGCATGTCCAGGCTCTCTACATCCTTTTTCCTGTATTGAAAGAACAATTAATTAAATCACAGCTTTTGCAAATCGGTGCCACATGACATCGTTATGCTTTCTTCTTTATTGGTGCATTTATCGAACAATTAGTCCGCCACACTGGCGGACGAGCTGATTCTCTAAATGGAGGGGAATTTCGTCAAACAGGAGGGGAAACCGGTACTTTTTAGGCCTTTTTACTGAAACCTTAGGGAACACACCACTCTACTTTTTGAAAATGCCGAAGAAGGGGGGATTCCACTTTAGCCACCCCTTATCGTTCACTAGTGATCCGCCATTCAGTATTGTGAGCGTCCAGCTAACCCAACCAAAAACGCATCATTCAAACGCACTTACAATTCTGAATGTCGCCAATGGGGGACTCGAATACACAGCTAATTTTGACTGGCATTGTTTTGAATGAGGAGGGTTATGGCTGTCATGGCTAAAATATTTCTAAAGCTCGATTGTAAACACATCAGACCGTAATATTGTTTCCTTGTATACACCTCACCCGAAACACAATTTTTTTGTAAAAGGGAATCATGGTTTCGAGAGGCTGAGAGGCACAGCTGAAAATTTGTTCAGTGATTGAACCGTACAAAAAAGCACATCAAATCTACATACACGTATGTTTGGTTCCCTTGTATGTTCATTAGTTTACATTGGTCTGTTTACGATCAAGCTTTACTTTCAAATTAACAATGAAATACACATTCAATAGAAATCTGATATGAAAGCTGAAACGACACTAAAAGAGTGATGGACGAACCAAATTAGCTAGAACCAGATGATCACTGACGGACGAGAAGGTGAGGGAAAAGTGGAATCCCCCCCTCCTCTTTAACAAGTTGAAAACGTGCAGTTTGTTTCTCAAAGTGTAGGTAAAACGGCCTAAAACTGCCAATCCCTCTCTTTAGAGGTTTGGTTCGACCGCCAGCGTGGACGACCAGGATGAAAATGAGAGCAAACAACAAGAGGCGAAACAAGCACGGAAAGAAAAAGAAGAAGAAATTATTTTTTTCATTTAAACTATTCATTCTGTCATTCAAAATCATTATATTCTATCTACTGAACTAAACATACCATAAGAAATGATATAACCTATTAGAAAGTCGTAGCACCATGTAAAATGTCAGGTATAGACGCAATCATTTAGAATCTGAATATCAACTAATCACACCACTGGCCGGTCAGTTCTGATATTAATGACCCGATTTCGGAAGTTTATCATGCCCAAGCTTTTTTATTGAATTTCATTTTCTGTTATCAAGTGATGCGAATGCATGACACGATTGATCATCATCGAAGTAACCAAATAATACCGACCTGGAACTAACGGTTGAGCAGGAATCTTTATTTATGAACAGGACTTTCACCAGATTCAACACATTTCGAGCGGTTCTTATCTGTTCAACTATGATGAGGAGGGTCGCAATTTTTTTATAACGACAAAACTTATCTGGTTGAAAATCGGGGTACCCTATCGTCGTCCCACAACCATATATGAAAAAATGTTGAATGGCGTACTTCCCATTTATTACAAAAAGTTTGGTGGTCGCTCAAAACGCAACCTGTGGTTAATTTTAGACCACCCCTCGGCGTTAATTGAAAATACGATGTTTTAATTGTGTTTATACTATAATGCAGCAAATTCTTGAAAAAAGCATTACTGCCTTTATCTAATGACGGCACTATCTCATCATAAACTCATTCAGAAAAGCGCCACTAAGTGAAACCGCTGCCGAATCCCATTAAAATGTGCCCAAATTAACGGTCATCAATTAGCTTTAACCATCGAGTCACTCTCACTCAATACGTTTTTGCGTGTGCATTAAAAACCAATGTTTTCATTGAATTCGGTTACTCCGTCGTGCGAGGGAAAAAATCAACGAGTATGCTTTTTCATACAAAAATAGTAGTTAAAGGTTTATGCATAAATATTGTAATAAAGTGCATAGTTTTTCAGTAACCTTATAATGACCGAATGGTGTTGTAATCCGCCATAGGCCGGCATGTATTGGCCGATAAACACATTATTCGAAGTGAAAACAGTAAATAAAAAATCAGTTTTGACGACGTTTCATCTACTTACATTTATGAAGTATGTACGACTACACCAACAAAATGTTTTTTTTCGCAAACCATGAAATATGGAATTGTTTCCTAACCAACACTATTGTGTTCGTTCCAGTCCGCTAACGGTTGGATGGCAATGGCACCAACATCGGATCATGACGTCATGTCATGTCATGTCATCCCACTGGCGGACGAGCTAATCCTCCAAAGAGAGGGGAACTTCGTCAAAGAGGGGGAAATGGGCGGAAATTGGGACTTTTTCCTGCAACTTTATTTTTGAAACCGCCCATGAGGGGGGAATTCCACCCTTCCTTCCCTTCTTTTTTCGTTCCCCTACCTATTCTTACGCACCAAAATTGATTGTTTACTTAATTGCTAATCCATATCAGGCAAAATCACATTTGCAATGGTATATGTAGGTGAAGTGAAGTCAAGTCAAGCATTGAGTTTCGGCACATCTAATACGTCGCCGACTGAATCAACTTGGAATCACGGGTGTTTTCACGTGAAAAATCACACTGTTTTTCAACTTCGGAAAACTCATGAAACCCGAATTCGGTGTATTCAGGTATCTGTTTTTTCGTGAATGGATTTTCCCGTAAAAAATCATACAGCATAGTAACATTGTTAAAACCCCCTCTTTGTTTGCGTTACTTTTTTCGTTCCCTATCGAGTGGATCTCTATCGAGTGGGTCAGGAAAAGAAGAAGAATGCAAAGAATTTTTTGAATCTGCAAACTCCCGTGGTTTTCCGGTTACGGTATCTCAGATGAAATGTTGTTAAATTAGGATTAATCTTTGGATTTCAGCTAACAATGCCAATTTTACGTCAAACCAATAAAATTAGATACATTGAGACGAATGACTGTGAGCGTAATGTGAACTGAAGTATTACCATACAAGTGAACACAATAGCCGGGACATGACATATGAACTTGTGATTCGTTGATTACTGTAATGTATGTGGTTGATTTGACAGTAATCCGAAATGCATACCGACATACAGTATTCATACATGTCGTCTTTGATAACAATTGATTAACGGATTAAGATTAAAATTGAGTAACGTGCTTGATTATGGTAAACAAATGATATGAATGTTCAAAAAAGATGGAGATTATCAAATTGAATTAATTAGAAAACAACAATGACATGACTCACTCACTCACTCACTCACTCACTGCCAATGACTTAGCATGTTCATTCACACACCTGCAAATGACTTAGCATGTTCATTCACACACCTGCAAATGACTTAGCATGTTCATTCACACACCTGCAAATGACTTAGCATGTTCATTCACACACCTGCCAATGACTTAGCATGTTGATTCACACACCTGCAAATGACTTAGCATGTTCATTCACACACCTGCCAATGACTTAGCATGTTGATTCACACACCTGCAAATGACTTAGCATGTTCATTCACACACCTGCAAATGACTTAGCATGTTCATTCACACACCTGCAAATGACTTAGCATGTTCATTCACACACCTTCAAATGACTGAGCATGTTCATTCACACACCTGCAAATGACTGAGCATGTTCATTCACACACCTGCAAATGACTTAGCATGTTGATTCACATACCTGCAAATGACTTAGCATGTTCATTCACACACCTGCAAATGACTTAGCATGTTCATTCACACACCTGCGAATGACTTAGCATGTTGATTCACACACCTGCGAATGACTTAGCATGTTCATTCACACACCTTCAAATGACTGAGCATGCTCATTCACACACCTGCAAATGACTTAGCATGTTCATTCACACACCTGCGAATGACTTAGCATGTTCATTCACACACCTGCGAATGACTTAGCATGTTCATTCACATAGCTTCACGTAAAGTCGGGGCACCAATTCACCGTTCGGAACGAAAAACCGTCTTCATTCCATGCACCTTTGATTTTTTAGTAAAACTAGCTACGTATGGTATGGTTGTTTGTATTTGAATCTTTAACTTTGTTTTGATTATTTTAGACTACTATATTCACCCGAAATCGGTGTTATTAGATCAGCAATAATGACGTGACGAATATGTAACAATGCGTGGCATCAAACCAATCCAAAATCTTTGTTTATATAGATTTTCATAATGTAATCGAATTATGCAGGCAATTCAAAACAAGCCATCTAATCAGTTTTACGGTAATATTAGATGACTGAGAATTTGTGTTGACTAATTTGATTATGGTTGTTTACGAATATAAACTGAATAAGGTGGCATTTTGAATGTCAAACCAATGAAGAATTTCAAGCCGTTCTCCTATTTTTGTCATTCAATGTGCTTTGATGCTTCAGGCTGTTACGGTACTGTTCCTTTACACTTTCTTTCAGGATACATCTCAAAGTCTACTACTTTTGACCTATAGTAATAGCTGAATCGAACGTTGCCTGACACCCCGGTGGTGCAACCATGTTGCTGCACTCAGTTCGTACCAAACTTCAGTCATTTTTATTATAACGCGTTTTTATAATAATTTCTCGAGATTTTATCATAATCTACACTGTTGTTTGCCAATAATGATTTCTTAATGGTGGTGCTTTACCTGGTGGTCAGTGCTCATCACAGTAATTGCCTCAACAATTGTCAAAATAAACGGACGATAAGAAAGTTGCTTGATGAAAATGTCCAATGGCAGGCGATTTCAATTCTTATTTTGGTTGAAAACCTTCCTGTGCCAACCCTACGCATTTCCTTTCGAAAACAGTTCTGATACATTAGCTGCCTGGTTTAAATACAGATGCATTAACTCATGTTACAAGCGCAACGACTGAAGCTACTGTAATGACGAGCCTGAACAAAGATTATGTGAATCAGTATGTGATCGTACATACACTACAGGCAGCGTTGGTGTGGTTAGTTGTCTGGTTGCCTGCAACGGCCCAACTCGGCTTTCCCAGCATTGACATTGCACAGTTGCAACCGTTAACGAGTCCAGCACCCACCAGTCTAAACTCATCGGTTGTTCTTCAACCCGTACTCGTTGATAATGTCACCTGGCCAAATTGTCCCACTGTTACCGTGGCTAGGTCCGTTTCACCTAACTCACTCACTCACTTATTCACTCACTCACTCACTCACTCACTCACTTATTCACTCACTCACTCACTCACTCACTCACTCCCTCACTCACTCACTCACTCACTCACTCACTCACTCACTCACTCACTCACTCACTCACTCACTCACTCACTCACTCACTCACTCACTCACTCACTCACTCACTCATTCACTCACTCACTCACTCACTCACTCACTCACTCACTCACTCACTCACTCACTCACTCACTCACTCATTCACTCACTCACTCACTCACTCACTCATTCACTCACTCACTCACTCACTCACTCACTAACTCACTCGCTCACTCACTCACTCACAAAATCGCTTTGCCAGGGATCTGACTATGACGGTTATTGTGGCCGTGACTGGAAATGTATCGCAGTACGAAGCTCTGCATTTCTCGGATACGGTAAACCAAAGCATTATCTTGGCCAGTACTAATAACAACGAAGAAATCACAATGCCACCACATGAGGTCAGTTTTTAGTTTTCAGTAGGGTTTTATTTCTTTAGAGATCGTAAAAACATTAGCTCAAATCTACTTTTAATAAAATGCCCGATGTTCAAATTTGCCTGATTTACGTTCTGTTTCATGTAAACAGAAGCTACATGACACAATTTGTGTCAGGCTTCCATTCGCTAAAGTATTTCAATGCAACCTATAAGATATTGAAAGAGTCGAGTTCATGAGTTAATGGATTGGATTTTATACTTGTTTCAGCTGGTCGGCTCCTACCAGTACATCGGTGTGATCACAGATTCAACGAACCCGAGTGACAACCCCACCGTTACAATAACACAGGTCCCTTAGTACAATTGCCCAATTACTCACCGGCTCACCTACAGTACCTACATACGTCACTAATTACCTCGAATGTCTATTCGACTTTTATCGTTCAAATGACTTGTGACAGTGTTGAAAATACATTTTGTGATAATTTTTTAGGAACAATTTTATAATTCATGGGAACGGAAATATATGTACAACTCACGGGTATATTGGGTTAAAACAAAAAAATAGAGTTTGACCAACAGGTAACGGCAGCTTTTGCTGGAGCCAACCTGTTCCTGCAATGGACACCCAACGACACGGTACTAGCATATGGTATGAACGTGCAATTCAGCCTCATGTCAAGTACGACCACTCTTGATATCAACGATGGCGATTTCAATAGTTGGCTTCGTATTTCAAATAAACTGTTATGTCAGATGTGTAGAGAATTCGATAGAAATGAAACGATTTCGATGAGCTTTTTCACAATGTTTTTTTTAAATCAACATCAATAAAAGTCGAAACGAACTCGACGTTGGGTTCAAAACATACACACATATAGTGCGTCTATAGGGTCAAGACTTTTTCTGGGACATTTTATGTAAAACGATTTCCGTAATGCCCAATTACTGTGCACTTCTGTCCGTCTTATTCGGCAAAATCGAAATGGTTCCTTCGATCATTTAGTGCATCTTTATTTGATTCAACGTACATTTGAATAGACAGTGAGGAAACCAAAAAATAACTCGCAATAAACTTCAATATAGTAACTCGCAATAACAGTCAATCGAATAAACTTTGTATACTTCAGATTGCACAAACTCGAAATGGACGTTATCCATCGGAGACATCGTTATGTCGGATATAAAACAGAAGACGGTGAACGTATCGATGACTACAGAAGGCTGTCTTAACCTGACGTTTGCCTATACCAGCATACTAACTGAGACGCACGGCACAGTTGCCACCATTACATACCCGTGCGCCGTACGTTACTCTACCATCCATTTATTCAAAAAAAATTTACGACATTTCTGCAACTCAACGTACCGTAAAGTTGCAAACAGCTCTGTGTTGCGTTTGTACTAAAATCGTGCTTTGAATTTAACTCAGTACTTTTTGCAAATCTAAATGCGGTTAGGTCAATAAATTGCACTTCTGAAGAGTGAAGAAGTACACAATTTTGATTGTAGGAATTTGGTTGTAGGTATTTTGCTGTAGCCTGTAATTTAGGAAACAGGTTCAGTGAACTATTTAGAAGTATGTATTTAATGGAACTAAACACGGTTAATTATATAAAAATAGGAGAATACACACGAAATGTTTTTTGCCAACGGTCAACTTTTGCAATACCTTAGATAACAGTCTATACAATGTTATCCGGTCTGGACGTGGAGTTTTTGTACTGGACGGACGAGTATAATGGGATGAACTCGTCGTATCCAGCAGCAGTGAATGCGTCGTGTCCACCACTCTGGTCCAGGACTAACCTCAACGCACTCAACATTTCTCTCCAACAGGGTTCGTTATGAACAACAATTTCTCATCTATTTCACTTTTTATGCCACGCCGTTTAACCGTAGACGATGTTATGTACTTTTCGTGGGACATGCTTTGTTGTTCAAAATACTGAAACCATCATAACTCTTTACATTGCGGAGCCTAAAATTCTCTGAAACTAAAATAACCTTCCTGTATCTGTTTTGCCAATATAACTAATACGGTAGTTTCGTCAAAATGAGACACTTCTGAAAACAACGAACTAGCGAAAATGGCGGAATTGCATAAAGCAGGTGATGTGACCGAGTTTCTGGTGGCTGTGGATGAGGTGATGGCAAATGCGACGACTAATAACAACACCCAAGCCATTCTCACAACACCCGGATGTCAGCCTGTTCGTTTCCACTCATCCTTATATTTAACATAAAATCATTAGTTTTACCACTCGCTACGTTTTTGGTGAACAGATGCGTTGGCATTGCGTTGTACATAAGTTGGTATGACATTATTTGCAGGCAAACCAAACCTGCAACTGGTTGACATTTATCGCAACACCAACTAGTCTCAGTTTGCCGTGGTTAATGAAGGTTGGGAATTACATGTCTGTTTATTGAATTTTCACAGTAATTTCATGCTTTGAATTGTTTAGGGAGTTAAAGTGATATGATTGTATGGTTAAGCGGGAGTTATACTCCGGCGCGCAGCGCACGCCCTGTGCGCGTCACCTGTGCCGAAGTGATTATACTTCCGGCGCACGTGCACCAGCGCACCAGCCTGCCTTCTATTTATAGAAAGGTGCACTGCGCACGTGCACCGAAATCGTTGCAGAGCACGCGTGCTCCGTGCTCCGTGCTCCGTGCGCCGTGCGCTGAAGTATATTTTAACTCCCGCTTTACATGTTTTTTTTTGGTTGCACTGTTGATTGCTGTGTTTTTGGTTCTAAGAGTGTATTGTTAATGTGATTTGGTTATTAATAGTTGTGTACATGTTTAGGGGATCGAGGTGACTCCACTGCTGGTGCCGTCCATGGTCTCTTTAATATGGGCCGGGGATACATACCCCCAAGGTGACAATGTTTTCACACTCGAGACAACGCCCACATGGATAGAGGCGTATGATTTCGGAGGTTCATTTAACATTGCTTTATTGATATTTTTTTTATATTTAACATAACTTGTCGTTGTTTATACTGGGTGGGCCAAAAAAAACGACCAAGCTTTGATCTGGTATAGAGGTGGCTGTTGTGATTATTAAAGCTTTTCGTTTTCAACAGATGTTAACAACATATAAACTTAGTTCTATCGAGAATTTCGTTAGGATCGGTTCGGGTTTGAGAGAATTGTGCACTTTTGACTGAAAAAGTTGCTCGCTCGTTTTTACAACAGCCATACACAGATGACTTGTCCCTACGATGAGATTTATCACTGAAACATGGACTTCTGTTGTTTTGGGCAATTTTTCATTACAGTTAACCTTCTCCCGCCTGATAATAAGAGTTTCATCAAAAAATTTGAGTTTTGAAACTTGTGTGAAATTTTTAGATGAAAGAGTGAAAAAGTCGCTTTTACTACAGTTTGACCCATTTTAAGCGTGTTTTCAAATTTTTAGTCTTAACTTAGTTTTAGTTCTATCATATGCTGTAATTGACATTTTTGATAGTTTTTGTAAAAAATTATAGTCAACAGTTGATAAAAATCCTAATTAAGTGACATTATAAGCAGTTGTAAAAATGCTCGAGATGTTTTTCGGGATGAACGTGCACAACTTTTGCTATAATCCGAATATCATATTGAAAACTTCAGGAAAACTAAGTTATTTTGTTGTTAATATATGTTGAAAACTACAAGCCAAAATACTAGACACAGCCACCTTTAAGTCAGATCAAAGTGTGGTTGTTTTTTTTGGCCCACCCTGTATATATGAATGCAGGTTGTGGCAATGGTTCATGGTCGGTCCAGATCGGCACCATCGAAGTCACCAGTGTGTTGCCGAGTCTTCAGTTTACCATAAATGGTACTGGTAACTTGACAATGACGGTGACGTACAGAAATGCTCTTGGAAGTTGGAGTAACAGTACGCTGGTTAGATTTATTGGCCGATTGTTCATTAGTTTTTTGCATGCCTTAACTATGTATAAATACTTGTATATATTATTTGAAAAAAAACTATTTATAGATGAAAGTGGTGACTGGACTACGTAATTTGACGTATTCACTCAAAAGCTACATGAGCAATGGCGTGTACATGAGCTATCCGCCACGTACAAACAACACGTGTGGTCAGTACTTGTCACGTACAACCAACACCACCATCAGCATACAATCCGCCACTGGTTAGCACATGTCTGTTAATAAACACACTCATCCTTCACACTTACTCAAACAATAATCACAGTCTCAAAGCACAACAAACACACACATAAATAAATTCACTGAGACAATTCGAAATTCTTGTAAAAAGTGTAAGTCATTGAAAAAAAGGATAATTTTGTTTTCATTTAATACTTATGAGTACATGAGTGCATGTTTAATAGATTGGTTGTACAAGATAGAACATGTGCAGGTTATGCCCATTCAATGTTCGTGTACTTCGATGGCCAAGTATTCCTGGTCAATGCATCGGACAGTCTGATGTCGCCGCGATATGGCGAACTCTGGACGAATGCGAGTATTGTTGTACCCGGTTGTTCAACTGTTGGTTGCAAATAACAACCCAAATTTGTTTAAAGTTTAATCCGACCGTCTGTTGAAGAGCAGGCGAATTTGTATACACGAAAACAGTGAAACGCTGAAACAGGGTTCTCTTGTTGGCAATTTGATGGTTTCTTATATTTCGGAGCCTAACAGCCCAACTTATCCTCTGTCAACCCTAGTTTCCAAATATACTGCTTTCCGAAATTTGCAGCACGTTTGTTAACAAAAAATTCACAATTTTACAAAAATAGAATACATATCTGCGTTGATTTTGATGAACATTAGCCCGTAATTACATAAGTTCAATGTTCAGTTAAGCGTTAACCAAATTTGTGTTCAATAGTTGGTCAACTGTACGTATATGATTGTGGGCGCGGAACCACATCCCGATGAGCCAGGAATGCCATCGCTGATGCAAACCATGTATACCTTGCCACTTCTTGTTGACCCAACCATTGATATCCCTTTTTCTACGTTGCTCACCGGGATGCCAATCAATATCAGCATTACGACACGGCCAGAAATTATTGAGGAGTACGATTTGGGAGGTAGGAATGTTGTTGTTGTTGTTGTTGTTGTTAGTAAACGAATTAGTAAACGAATTGTTGTTGTTGTTGTTGTTGTTGTTGTTGTTGTTGTTGTTGTTGTTGTTGTTGTTGTTGTTGTTGTTGTTGTTGTTGTTGTTGTTGTTGTTGTTGTTGTTGTTGTTGTTGTTGTTGTTGTTGTTGTTGTTGTTGTTGTTGTTGTTGTTGTTGTTGTTGTTGTTGTTGTTGTTGTTGTTGTTGTTGTTGTTGTTGTTGTTGTTGTTGTTGTTGTTGTTGTTGTTGTTGTTGTTGTTGTTGTTGTTGTTGTTGTTGGTTGTTGTTGTTGTTGTTGTTGTTGTTGTTGGTTGTTGTTGTTGTTGTTGTTGTTGTTGTTGTTGTTGTTAGTAAACGAATTAGTAAACGAATTGTTGTTGTTGTTGTTGTTGTTGTTGTTGTTGTTGTTGTTGTTGTTGTTGTTGTTGTTGTTGTTGTTGTTGTTGTTGTTGTTGTTGTTGTTGTTGTTGTTGTTGTTGTTGTTGTTGTTGTTGTTGTTGTTGTTGTTGTTGTTGTTGTTGTTGTTGTTGTTGTTGTTGTTGTTGGTTGTTGTTGTTGTTGTTGTTGTTGTTGTATATGATTATGTATGAAATTGCAGGTTGTGGTCAAGGTGAGTTCCAAATAAAAATCGGGTCGACAGTGTTATTAGGGGCACAAAGTCAGTTCACGGTGACTCTGAATGAAAGTGGTGTGGCCGACGTCAACATCACCTACTGCAACGTACTCGGTTGCTGGTCTAACTATTCGCAGGTCACATTTACACACATGATAAAAACTTCGCCAATATTATTTACTAACATTATTAAGCTTCTTAACGAAACCATCACCAGACGGGTAATATTGAATTGCAGATCGTTCTAGTACCAGATCTGTCAGGATTAACGGTAAGATTGGAGAGCTACATGGACGCGATGGGTATGTATGTGCCTTACCCAGAGCAACCCAACACAACATGTCCCATCTACTTTGCCCGCAACAGCAACAGCACTGTCGTTGTTTCAACGGCCACTGGTTTGTTATCTAGACCTGACTAGCCTTACAACAAATTTTGAACCCTATCAATGGGTCAAAATGTGACGCTATCCTAGCCATTATCTTGTTGAGTTTAAAAGTTATAAGTAATGTTTTTCGAACCACCTAATGTTTATACCTGATTAATTGATTACGGTTTTTATTGATTTAGTATTCTAAAATGCAGACGTGAATGATATGTAGGTCCGGTTGCGTCACTGTGGGCCCAAGCAGATCATCAGCAGCAGCGAATCCTCATCAACGACACAGTCATCAATGATGACCCGTCAGGTAGCTCATGGTCAAACGGTACCATCATCATCCCCGGATGTCACGACGTTTGTGTACTCCCTATCTTATTGTTTCTGAAAGACCCAGTGGTATGGTATACTGTAGTTGTATCTTTCACATATTTATAATTTTACTCGTTTCCATACTGTTTTTGTTCAGGCGGCTCAGAACTGTTCATGGCTGTTGTACGGAGCGAGTGCATTGGCCAATGAAACTATGTTCATGGAGCTGAGTTCATTGGTGAAAGTTGTTCCATTGGTGGTCAACCCCGTGTCGTTGACAATCCACCTGGCTCCTTTCATTGCTATACGTAAATTGTACAGCTTGACATTCACTCTGGACCCACCGTTGATTGACGAGTACGATCTCTCAGGTTCATACCCAGTCAAACTTACCATATGTCAATCCCACTCATATCTAGTCATCACGGTTCCTTATTGTATTATAGATAGATGTGTTTTTTTTACTTAACGGTGAAGTGCACAACCTCTCTGTAATGCATGTTTTCAGAATGCGGCTACGGCAATATAACGGTGCAAGCCGATCAGTCCGGTGTTGTAGTGAATCAATGGACGGCCACCACCGAATTCATAACCATATCAGTAGATGTCACTGGTGTTGTCAACTTTACTGTCCAATACTGTAATGCACTCGGATGTGCGTCCAACACCACCGAGGTTGATATCAGTCTGATTGCACAGGCTTGCTGCTGCGTTTGATTGTTGTCTTCATCGTCCTTGTTGTTGTTGTTGTTGTTGTTGTTGTTGTTGTTGTTGTTGTTGTTGTTGTTGTTGTTGTTGTTGTTGTTGTTGTTGTTGTTGTTGTTGTTGTTGTTGTTGTTGTTGTTGTTGTTGTTGTTGTTGTTGTTGTTGTTGTTGTTGTTGTTGTTGTTGTTGTTGTTGTTGTTGTTGTTGTTGTTGTTGTTGTTGTTGTTGTTGTTGTTGTTTATCATTTCATTCATGCAATACAACAGAGACTCGTGGTTGACCCGCCGAAAGATCTGAGTCTGCGAACGGTCGGATTTTTGTCATCAAACATGACGATCGACTGGTCCAATGCATCGGTACCTGACAATGCCACATGGATTCTGGATCCGACATCACCGCAGGTTGTAGCCATGCGGAGTTCGGGTGGCCTGGTGTACATTGCCGTCGATGCGTACACGGTTGTCGAGGCACGCCTTAGGACTGGTTGGCTTACACTCAGCTTCTCCCATACATCTAAATGCTCCGTATTCACATGTTCTTTCAGATAATTTTGTTCAATAATTAGACCAGTTTAATAAAATCATCGCGTTATAGGAGTGATGCAGAACTTTCGCTTACTGAGCAACAACTACAGTTTGTTTATAAACTACTCAAACGATGATGGGTTTGCCAATATAACCGTCGTTCTTCCACCGTACGATGTTAGATAACCTAACCATTATTAACATTTTAATCTTGTTTTTATGTTCGGCATAAATGTTAAATACTCGTGGATGTTACAGGCGTGCACACTGGAGTCGATATTCGATGTTACATATATAGTGGCCGATGCATCACTGCATCCTTTATATGGTATGAATAAGTCTGGCGTAGTTGTCACTGCTGCACCCGTTCGCGTTGATCCTGAAATCGTTGTAACAGTAAGCATCCTTCACTCTTCATAACACCATATTTTTGTCTTTTTTGTGGTCAAAATATTTTTACGTGTGTTTCATTTTACAGTTGCCACAATATGGGGAAATAGGTTACGTGCCGATGAAGCTCAATGTGACAAGCTGTATTCCAGAAGTGGATTTGACTGGTACGTGGGTTACAGCTTATTTTATGATCATAGATGTGCATTTATGTATTAATTCATTTATGTTTCATAGCATCACTCATAAATGATTTCGTCGATTTCATCTATCGGTATACATTTAAGTATAACTCTGTGATACTGTTAATTTCAGCTTGGGCCATGTTCTCCTGGACAGTAACATGGCCAGGTGGCTCCGCCGAGAACTTAACTGAGCTGGAATTGGTGGTTCCCGTGAACGCGTCGGGTCTGGTATGCTACAACGTATCTTATATAAATATCGCTGTCCACAAAGCCGTGCCTAGTGTTGGCTGTGTTAGTAGGCCCCAATAAATCAACAATAGGATCAAAGTCTATTTGAATAAACCCGCAATTATAGGTCACACTTACATCAAAGGAACTGTTTTACAATACATCACGTTATGGCCATTTCTTAGATAAAAGTTTGTACAAAGTTATCCTACAAAAAGTCGATTGCAGATGTTTGTGGGCGCGTTGTTGAATCTGACTATGAGCGTTATTCAATATGAATACGATAATGGCACCGTCGTAGTACCGGCGTTGCCTAGAAACGATTCTTGTCCACTCTTATTCGGCAGGGACAAGTGGACCAGGTTCTGTCTGATTGTTATCTTGACCAAATTAAGTTAGATACACACGATTTTTTTAATAAAATAAAGTTCCCGTAATAAAAAAAAAAATTTTTTCAAAAAAAAGAGTCAGAGTAAATCTGCTTTTTCGCAGAGTCACAGTAAATGTGCTTGCTGATCCCAATGTACCGGTGTCCAACTGCACAGTGATGTGGAACGATACCCACATATACACGTCTACCAACATAACCAATGGAACAGCTGAATTTCTATTGCCACCGTACGGTAACTGGGTTAGTTGGAATAATAATTCGTTGATGTTTTACTATTTTTTCCCAAAAAAATCTATCAGATTACCAAAACATAAAATTACTGTATGCAGACGGAATCGAATAACTCCGTCTCCTATGCGTGCATCTCAACAGTGTCGTTGGTCAACACGATTTCTGCGACAGAGCTGATAGAATATGCGCTGGTATTGCCCGAGTCAATCACCGTCACTGTTGTTCCTCACGTCGCCCTCGTCAGAGACCACTCATCAATGTTTGACTCACTGAATCGTGACGTGATCAAACCAGTATATAATTCAATAAATTAATTCACAAATTTCAATAAACTACTTTTTCACACTTTTTTGCAGCTTTGTGCTTGACGAAGTGGTCGATTTCACAATCGTGAGCGACGAACTCATTGAGTACGACTTCGTTTGGAAACGTTCGTTCAGAAAAGAATATGTATTCAATTATGTATGCTGGTTTCCGTTTATGAGTTAGGAAAAACATTCAAAACACAAATATTCGACAGTTATGACCCTTGTTAAACATTTTTAAACAGAACAAATCCTAAATATTACAGCGTGCTTCGAGCTTGAGTTCGTTGTAACCATGCTGAACCTTAACACATCAACCGATCGCAACGAGTCTTTCACTGCCCCCAACAAAACTCTACGGCTTGACGAAGTTGGGGAGTTTATGTTGTCCGTTTACATGAAGAGCCCCTTCTTTGATATCTACTACCACGCCATCCATAATGTTAGTTAACTGCTTCAGCCGCTTTATTTATGATGTACTGTAGAAACAATTTCGTGTTACGTCATCTGAGCAGAACATGTAAATTGACTATTAGTTAAAGGTCTATATTTTTCATTTTTATCAAGCCAGAGCGTTTCGAAACCTATGCAGATCGGCGACGTCCTGCAAAATCTGACCCTTACTGTTTTGTTTAAAAGTATAAATGTGAAAAATTACGCTCGCAAAAGAAATTAAATTATTTCTCCGCGGACAGATTATGATAGTTCGGGATCTGTCGATTGAAGTGATGAATGTGAACTTAACGTGTGATCTGGCAACTCCGGCCTGCATGCAAGATAACTATAATCCGACTTGCAATGCAACCGTAGTTCCCAGAAGTGTAACCACTACCGTAAATTTCATGCTCCTCAGAGGTTAGTTTTTGTTAATTTGCATTGTTGTTGCCTTTATTGGATTTTGTTTTATTTGATATGTGGTTCAAAAAAATTCTTTTAAAACAATTCATCAACACCAAGAAACACAAGTCTAATTTAATTCATATTGAATACCTTTGAAGGTGTTGCTCGCAACTTTACACTTCTAGCGGAGGACAGTTACTTTTACTCGAAGGAGTTGGATTTGCCCACAATTCAGTCACAGATAAATGTTAGTCTGGTGAGTCATTGGCAACGTTTATTTATTTTAAACTAAATTCTTGCAGTCTAATGATACACAGTTTGCGCTGTTCAACCACACGTTTGGTGAGAAACGGTTGTCGTTGCTTGTAGCTTCGGCAAATGGTTATTACGACGTATCTGGGTATACACGGACCGAGATGTATGGTTGGTTCGGTTGTATAGGTGTGGGTCTTCTCAACCTACAAAACAACCAGAATGTAAAACATATCTAACTGAAATGCTGTGAACATTGAATACCACTGTTTATAACCTGTTATTGTGTATGTATTCAGTGATGCCGATTGCTGCGATGCCAACGATCACAGCAACACTCAACACCACCTTCGTGTTTGTTAACCAGACGGTCGGAGTCACAATCAATAACCTGACTGCTATTGATGCTGACCAAGGTGTATTGTCTATAATTAAAACAAAATTGTATTATATGTGTTTCATTAAATACATATTCTTTTCAGTAGTATTGTAAGAAAAACCGTCGATTTCAAGTTACATCTACTTGTGGATTTCAATGAATACAAAAGTTGTACTATATTGTGCGTAATCCGTGATGTTCTCGACAAATTATTGCAGTGTGCACCGTTTCATATGTTTACTCGCACTTGCAATCGGTGTCCTACAACCTAACCGACATAACCATGCTCAATACCCAATACTACAAGATGGAGGCACCCGGTCAATGGCCGTTTACGGCTACTTTCGGCAATTTGTGGGGTACCGTAAATCTGTCGGAAGATTACAATGTTGGTAACAATAAATCTTACCTGCGCACGAAACATAGTAATCTCCAAAAAATGTTGCAGGTGACGGTAGTGGATTGGCAGTACAATCTTCAAGTCAATGTCACAATTGTGAATCCAGATGGCACGCACTCAGTTCCTCATGTGTCTGCAGACACAGTTAACTGCCCACTTCCCATTCTGGCACGCGGACTGACAAACATATTTACCGTTTCATTACAGACAGGTAAACGGTGTCATTAGAGAAGTTACATATATGACAACTGTTGTACTCTTCAGGTCACACGAACTACTACGATGTGAATATCTCTGTACCGTCTATGACAGCTGAGTACCGTAATGTGCCTGTTTTAAGCGGGTCGACGTGGTCGGGAAACATTGCTACATTTTCGACAAACTTTTCGGTTAATATTTCAAGATTCAAATCACTAGATTTTTACTATGTCTTCTAATCAGTTATAAAAAACATTTCAGAAACAATTAGGAGCTGACAACGTTACGGTGAGTGTGATGGCCATACCATTATACAACGGTGATATGAGCCCCGAGTACAGTGAGGTATTTGACATGGCCATTAGCAACTCCTTCCCTATCCAACTAACCATCCAGCCATACCGATTCGTCTTTCACGTCAATGAACAAGCTACTTTCATGATTTCGTCCAATGAGATTTTGACCTCAGATCTCAGACGTTGGTTCATATAACGGAGAATGCTACTTGATTTATTGTTTTATCATGAAAAGTTCCACCATGATGAGAATAATTGCATGTATGTATTTATCGTAAAAGTACCAAACAATATTTGCAGCGTGTACCGGTATGGAGATAACATTGATCATGCAGAACCACAACAGCACGATTCAGCGTAATTACTCGATTAATCCTATGAACAAAACCGTGTTGCTGGACGAGTGGGGTGAGTACACAATATCGGTGATGATGAGCAATTTCATGTTCCGTGCTTATTACCCAGACATGATGAACGTTAGTATAATGCTATAAATTCAGTAATATGTATTTCATTGACCCAGTAGAGTGATGTAACCGGTGAGTAATTCATTGAGCAAGTAGTTTAGATATCCGTTCTCTCACCGCTGGATGATACCACTCTGAATGTAATTGCGAGTCCGAGCGTATCGACGACATTGACGCCCGTCAATTTTTCGGTGGTCGATTTCGTGCACAGAAGTATGTAAGACGATTTCAACTACTCTGAAAACTGTATAAAAAGTTTCGATTCAATGAAAATAATTTTAGCATCTGGGCGTTACTGGAAGGAATCTTACTTGATGTACTCGTGGGTCTTCGATGATGGCACGACGATTTCTAACGGGAACATGTCACACCAGACTCACACGTTTGCGAACCCAGGTAATCACACGGTGGTTGTGTATGCCATGGACGGTTATACAGTCATCAATCATACTCTGACGGTTGGCTAAATGTAGCATCGATAACCGTTTTTCATTTTGAAACTTGAAACGCTTCGTGCCGTATATTTCAGTATTTTCAGATTCGTATCTACTGCCATCCGCTCAGTCACGAACTGTATAATCGATTTGATTATAAGTGGAGTCTGCCATGGATAGGAACAGGAATTTCCCTAGTAACCCACCACCTGGATCGGTCCTATTACCCAGCATACCGGACAATTGCACCCAGTGGAATGAGTGCTAATTTGGTGTCAACCAAATACGATTCTACCGCACCAGGATGTCAAGGTTTGACGACCGATTGGTTTTTAAGCTGTATAATTGTTGGGTTCAGTTCTTTTCGAATCCTTCAGGGGGTTGGGTAGCATACGGTAATGCCGAATACGTTCTCAAACCAAAGTCCACCACTTTCGCCGGTGCCATGAGTGACTGTGAGTCTTTGGACAAGGGCATAGCCGAGCAGACGACCACCGCCGCACAATTGAATGCTAATGGGGACATAACTTGGTTGCTGGAATCGTTGGTACATGCATCTGGGATTACCAACAATGCTCTCAACATTCATTTGAATAATGCTGGAACAATGGCTTCAGGTTGACAGATTAAATACTAAGATTAATCGATGCACAAAAACTAATCATTAGCAGAAACAATTTTCACAAAAACATATTGCAGGGATACGTAGATCGGAACAAAATTTGACATTGGAAATTGTGAATGGTCATTCATCTCGTCTTCAGTCCAGTCAGTGGGTGTTCAATACTGGCAACGCTGGAACCGGTTATTACATTTGTACTCGTTCACTTTGGCCGAGTGGACATTCTTGGTCTCTAAAAACCACCATCGGAACTTCAATTGTACAATCGCCTTTCAATTTGACACTTACCGGTGCGATAAATGATTTTCGCAACTACATCGTAACTTTGGAAGACCACGGACTGCGTAATGGAAACTTGCCAGCCATTTTACCCGTTTCGCTCTTCATCCGTGACTCCAGAGTCAACTTACGACCAACTTTAAAGATGAACACTGTCGCCGTAACGGATGAGCCCTTCAACATAGCCATGATGTCACCGCACGCCGACTGGGCAGCCATTCATACTGTCTTCTGGTACTCATTGCCAAGATCCATGAACACAACCGGATTCAGTCATGGTATGAGTTCAGAAGGCTCACATGCCTCTGTCATCCAACTCATGGCCACTGAAATCGGACTGCGGGAAGTATGGGTGCAGGTGTACACTGGGGTGTCAACGATTGCTTCACAAAAATATACTCTATCCGTGGTATGTAGTCCAGAAACTCATCGCATTGCTCAAATTTTCTTTTCCTACGGGGATGAATCTGAAAATGGTACTGATGACTCGACTTCATGGGTGGCAGCCAATTGGCAGGCTGATTGGGTGGAGGAAGGAAACCTAACAACTTTGGCTGGTACATTCAGCTTGATTTATATTGCAACGTTATACAAAAATGCAACTGGTGCGTGCTCCGGTTGGTGGTTGCAGGATGGAAAGCTGGAGATCTACGTATCAACATCATTGAAGACTGAGGCTCAGGCTGAGGCCGAGTGCACGAGTCGTGAGGCGTACCTTCCTAGTCAACTGATCTCGTATGCCTTTGGGCGGTCTGCAGAGTGGGACCAAACGATAAGAGTAGCAATGAACGACATCACTGGCACTCGAATACCGTATGCTTGGTTCGGTGGTGGCACTAAGGTAGGTAGAAGTGGAGAAGTAAAATTTTCTGCTGTTCATTATACTTTATGTGAAATTTTTGACGTCTGATAGTTAGTGTTTTGATGCAATTACTGAATAAATATAAACCCCATTTTTTTATACTGAATTCACTTATCGAATTGCACACTGTTCAGGTAAATTCGTTCAGCTATTTATTACCCGAACAAACGTCTTCACTACTGCCGTATCTATGCATGCGTCTCATACACTTGCACACGGATCACACATTCCACGTTACGGTAAGTTTCATAAGTTTTGATCAGAGAAATGACTGAAGCAAGTATGAAAACTTAATGGCTGTGGCTGTTTTGCAGATTGACGGGGACAGCGGAGAAGGACCTTCACCACTCAAGGTGTTTATAAGTGATGCAACAACTTCAATCACTACACAAATTCTTCATGTTTCAATCATTGACAAATTGCTGTTCGACAATAATATCTCAGTGACTACGCAGTTTGATTCGATCAAAACACGTAAACATTTCCCCCCGAACGAGGAACCTCATAAGTTGGCTACTGATGTGATAGATGAAATGATAATCGGAGCATCGATACCTGTAACGCTGTTGGAACCCTACCTGTCTTGGCCTTATCCTATCATGGTCATGTGGAAATGGTGGCGTGATGAGGACCCGAATGAAAACATTCAGAACGTAACCGGTCTAGATATGCGATCATTTGACTTCGAGGTTAAGGAACCTGGCTACTGGAATATTAAGGCCACCATTTTTAATGGTGTAGATGACACGACCATGAACCCACCTGATCGCATCAAACTAGTGATACTGGATGACCTAATCGTGACAGCCAGATACCCTTGGAATGGACAACGTGACTTTGTTCATTACCCGGAGTTAGAAGATGTAGATCTGAATTTGACATTGGCAGATCAAGTCATTCAGTTTAACATTTATTACGGAACAGGTTTGGTGTTTCTGCATCGAATAACAATATTTAATGTCAATACACAAACTACAGTAGAGGATTTCGAAATCAAAGGACATGCATTCAATCGGACGTTGTCGGCTGGCACCTACGAGATCCGCGTTGAAGAACTTAAGTCTCCGAAGCACATGGTAACGACTGTTACGCTGAGGGTGTTGCCCAACATTCCAACGTTTACTGTCAGCTTGACAACCGAAGGGATCACAGAACACGAGCGCGCTAAGTTCAAAGTCTTAATGTCTGGGCCGAACAGCGAATACGACTGCTTCATTGTGGATTGGGGTGATTACGGTCCAAAAACGAGGTTAGCGTTGCTTAATACAGTATAAAATTAACTAACTATCAGATTTTTTATATTAATTTTTAATTAAAATTTGATAGATATGGACATTGGCACTGCGCAAACTGGACGGAGTGGGCCAGAGCATCTGTTTACGGAGATGTCAATGTGACTAGTGGTTGGACTCAGTTGTTGCTAATTTTTCAATATGTAGCTGTGTCAGTTATGAACAAATCAACATTAACTGTTTCAACTTGCAATAACTATTTTACTCTATACAGGTAGCCTGATTCATCATGTGTACGATCGCGAGCCATTTGCCCCGATTATCGTGTACGCCAACAACTTTGTATCTATCGGACAGACTTACCTGAAACTGAACGTGAGACAGGTGCCGTGCTTCAACCCAGATGTTACATTCCTCGACAGCTCATCATCTGTTGAACACCCAGTTATGATGGAATGTGGTGCAAGCAAAATGTTCAGTCAGACGGTACGTATTAAGCGCTGAAGACCTTTGTTATTGTTATTGTTATTGTTCAAGACGATTTTTATTCAGGTTCTACTTAACTGTCCGTTAAGCACGGACTTAATCAGAGAATGGCACATTGAAAAAGTGAATCCAATGACGCTGGATACCACCAGAACACTGGATATGTCCAGTGTGGACACGAAATTTAACGATCTCGTATTACCACCTCGGTTTGTGCTGTTCATGTAGTGTTAAGTACCTCAGATAATATCATACATAGGTATCTATTTCACTATATAAATTCAGGTTTATGTGCTTTGGATTGTTTCGTGTTCGTTTCAAAATTCACTACATTCCCGCATCGCTTAGAGCTGTTGGCATTCCCGACGACATTGAAATCGGTGCTTCTGTTGGTTATAAATATTTTTTGGTTAATGATTTCAACCGGAATGGAAACAGTGACATACTTTGATGGTCAATAGAACAATTCCGTTTTCAGACAGAGAGCCACGTACAAATGTAACAAGTGAATTAGGCTTTGGGACAGTTTTTGTGTTTACTATTCAGACGGAAGGCTACTGGAATGTAACTGCTTCGCCTCTCAAAGCCGCGGTGTTTGAAGGTATAAGTTCGGTTAAGACAATGGGAACAGGCGAAGATGACAGTCTGATTGCTGATCCACTCAAATATACGATCAACCCAAATGCAAACCCTGATGATCCGCTTGCCAAGTACGACAGGTCGGTGGCATGAACGTTCTCATTCATGATGGTAACACTTTTTACCTTGATTTCGACTATGTCACAAAGTCTGAGAAAACTTTGAAGAACATCCTTTGAATCAAAAATAAGTGATCTTTAGTGTACAATATCTGTGCCGCGTTGACGGTGAAGTGTTCCCGATGACTAAAGAAGGCGAGTACTTGCTTTCTGGTCAGCCATCTCCAGTGCCAATCGATCAGCTGCCAGATGTGCCCTATGGATGCTTCGGTGGAGGTTGCATTTTGTAAAGTTTCACCATTGTTTCGTATAACTTTAGAAGCAACGCACACATTTTTTATTGTGTCTTCAGCAAATGCCTGTATTTACTTCATCCGAAGACTAAATGTTTTACCAGAAAGTCAATCTGATAACATTATACTTAACGAGTTCAATGAAAGGCAACGATCCATCGAACATGTATTAGTAATTTCAGGTCCGGGTGCGTTGTCATATACAGGTAGTCCATGGGTTCTGCCTCCTGGTTCATTAAAACCGACAAATAAAAGTTACGAATTTGGAGTTCGGGTAAAGAAAACGTACTTTATCGACGGACGTGAAGTGACAGTGATTTCTGAAAAGTTTACCCAAATTGATGTTGTGAACGGGAGCCCGCCGCAGGTGCTACTAACGTTCGTTTCACCATTAGTGAAATTTGAGGAATTTTGTCTTCAGAATAAAATGAAATCTTACATAGAAACACACTTTTCTAGATGCGAAACACCGCAGTATTGTGCTACTGAAGTTGATCACGTTCGTGTCACGCGCACCGAGGTTATTATTTAATCATTTGATAATGGGCAACAAAACTAAGAAATTTACATACAATATTTAGGACACGAATTTCCGCTGCCAGTGTTCAAGTTGCGATATGTCTGAGTCGCTAACGTACAAGTGGAGCTACACGAAATATGTCACCTACCAAGGTGTCGTGTACCCGCTGCCTTTTACACCTTCATCCGCATATGTTTCTTGTTAGTGAAATAAACTAGTGAATGACCCAATAATAAATATATTCTTGACTCGTTCAGCGTCTACGAATCAAGTTACTACCCTGAAGAAAGAATTGTGGGCGAGCCTTCCCGACGTAACAGTGTTTGACCTTGAATGTGAGGTAACTCGTACGTCAACTGGATTGACCGCCAAAACAAAAACACAAGCACGGGTGAGGCACTGGCATTGACTGTCCACTTAGAGATAATAATCTAGTTTGTCCGTTCTTCTAATAGGCAAATACGAAACCGTATGGATCATGTACGATCACACCGACGTCTGGCCAGCAATTGTTGACTCGTTTCAAAATGTTCTGTCCCAATTGGAAGGATGCAGATGACAATCCAGCAAATTTAAAATATACCTATGCATGTTGGTTAATTAATATACGGGCATACGTAGGTACTTGATACGGCTGTGTAATCTTCACTCTCTACAAGCTCGAAGACCAAATTTTAGTGTTATGCTATTTAAATGAGTATCACATTCAGACAAGCGTCTGGACCAACCGGGCTATCCTGAAACGATTATCAGCTCATCGGTTGTCAACCTGGCGTACACTATGTTACCACAGGGCAACTATAGTATCATTATAACAATAACTGATGAATACGGCACTCGCTCTCAGCCGTACACCATTGATGGAATTGGGGTGGGTTAACATCCACTGCTGGTTACTTCCAAATTATATTCTGTATCAATCTCATACTCTGAATTAATAAACAGGTGGAGGGTGTTGATCCGGCAGACTTCGACCCTGCTTTAATAAGAGTCGGAACAACAGATTCTGGCATGGAAGTATCTACAACATTGTCAACTTGTGTTGCTCTCGCCGATATTATGGGTTGGACATTTCACCCTTGTTACTTACATATATAATAGGACTTTATTTTTCCAATAGGTGATCGTTCTCCAAAAATTAATGATCTGACAACTATGGATCCGGATTCACCATCCCCGTTTGTTCGACGTATCCCGGTTGATGAACCTATCCGATATGGACCTAATGGTGAACCGGTGGACCTGTTTGATACCGAATCGTTGCCTGGTTAGTTTAATAAGTGAAGTAACACTGAGGTGGCTATTCCTTTGACTTATCTGTTATTACATTTACTGCAGCAATCATGGATAGTAATATTATGAATGATGACTACGACTATGGGACTGGCGATGTCATATTGCCCACTGCATCAGGTATGTAAATTATAGCATATTTCGGTGAATGGTATTTACAATTATAACGTAAGTCTGTGTTTCATTGTGATAGTTCCTGTTTTTTTTCATTGAATAACATTGAATACATAACAGGTGTGCTCAAGCAGATGTTGAATTTGGATGTCGAGAAGATACTGAAAACCAATGCAGGTTTGTTTTTTTATCTGCTACCAATAAATGTGTCCATAAATTCATTAATTACTACTTCGTTTTTACTTTCAGGAAACCCAGCAGATGACAAATTCACAAGCGTGTTCTCACATGATAACCCAATGACACAGGTGCTATCGGAATCGCAAGGCACTGTGGTAAGCAGAATAGTTATATTTGCATTTAAATTGAATACATTCAGGTTTAACCATCCTTGTTATTGATATAAATGATTTTGAATCTATGGGATTAGCTACATAAATTCCATCATCAAGCAGAATTCGTATCTGTAATCCTGTGTTTCAGCTCGGTGCCAATATGGCAGCTGCAGTAAAACCGGATGGAACCATGGATCAAGTCCTGCTGAACAGCGTCCTCAGACAAAACGGGTTTACCAAACCGATTCCAGGTAATATGTTTTGATTTTTGAGGACCGCATTAGTAGAGCATGAGTTTATAATACAAACCTTTCCATTGTTAATTAACTTGACTTGCACTCAAATATGTATTTCTCAAGGTCAAGTTTCGATGTCGCTGTTCGCTCCACCGTTGAAGTCGCAAAACACGGAAGATCCAGTATTTGGTCTCACCCAACCAAAATCGGAGTATGACCAGTACAACGATGGTTCTTCGAAGAATGATCGATCACCACCCCCAGTGCTGGTAAGCTATCAAAATATGTGCATTGGAATGTTGATGAAAGTATCCAATTTACAGGGTTTGATTCAAATGGGTTTCGGCTCAGAACAGAGCCTGTCGATCGGCCAACTTATTGGCGCACCTCCGTCCGCAGCCAGTGATGTAATTAAAAATGCAATTCTTACTGACAAATGGCATGACGTGACTCTCGCAGACCCTGAACGTAAGTCCGTCTTGACTACGCACTCAGTTATTCACTCACTCACTAAGTCGCTCACTCACTCACTCACTCACTCACTCACTCACTCACTCACTCACTCACTCACTCACTCACTCACTCACTCACTCACTCACTCACTCACTCACTCACTCACTCACTCACTCACTCACTCACTCACTCACTCACTCACTCACTCACTCACTCACTCACTCACTCACTCTCTCACTCACTCATTCACTCACTCACTCACTCACTCACTCACTCATTCACTCACTCACTCACTCACTCACTCACTCACTCACTCACTCATTCACTCACTCACTCACTCACTCACTATCTCACTACCTCACTCACTCACTCACTCACTCACTCACTCACTCACTCACTCATTCACTCACTCACTCGTTCACTCACTCACTCGTTTGAGGTTTGTCCATGATGACCAAGTGTCCCGAAGAGCTAGGTCAAATCGCATTACTGCCGTTATTCGAACAGAGGAAATTACTGAACGGCCAGAAGCCAGACATTCCGTCTTTGCAAGTTGTGGGTCAAGTGGCGTTGACGACACCTGATGGAATTACGAGAATGATCGATGTCAAGGCTGATACTATTTCCATCAATGTTGGCTGGGCACACCTTTGTAATTCAATGTAAATGTAACTGAACATTTTCTTCCCGAATCAATCGACAATCCAAATTCAGGCTGTTAAAGTAACGGATCCAAACTCGGGTGCCAGCGGTTACGTGCCGATGCAGATAAGTTCTCTAGGCATGACGAGCATACACCCGTTGCATCTGTATAATAAAGACGTTGGAGGATGAGATTGACTAATTTGTGAACCAATTATCTGACATTTTATTACGTACCTGCTTGATATTCAGAAGCGTCCTCTGCATGCTGGACTGCCAGATGCACCCCGTTGGATAAGTTTTATTCCGGCCAGAAAGGAGCTCGAAAAATTGCCGCACATTATCATCCCACTATCATCGACTGCTTGCGAAAGCCTGTCGGTTAGCCGTCAAAACTACTCAGGTCAACCAGAATTTGAAGTAAATTGTAGTAAATACACAAAAAATTAAGAGTAGAATTGTTGTATTTTTAAGTGTAGTGGCATTTATATGAAGGTATCAAGCACATGTGCTCCCAGCGTCATCCAATCGGCCTGCGGAACGTCAATAAACAATGTGCTGAACAGTATCAATGACGTGATGTCAGATGTTAGTGTGGCAGTGAGTAGGAATGATCTCCGTGAGCTCAGTGATTGAACGAGTGAGTGGGTAATAAAATATTGCAGACAACAGATGACGCGATGAACAGTTTGGCGAGTCTTCAAATGCATCCGAACAACATCGCAACCACATTAAATGCGATGGAAAAGTTGTTTACAGCCTGTTGGTAGTTCTTGCATTTAACGTTTTAGATTACTTATAAATGCAACAACTATTGAATATAAATAAAAATGACTCCGTGACTACCCAGAGGACCTTCAGTTTTGTTGCAGCCATGACAGAGAACGTCGATGTGGACAGTGGCAGGACTCAGCCACAAACGCTCATGTCCATCAACTCAGTCAATCAAGCTGGCAGACTCATCATACAGCTGGCAGCAGAAGCCATGAAACCCGAAGTCAACTCGCAGTTGTCTCCTGCAGAAGCGAAAGTTATATAACAAAAGATTGTATGCTGCAAACAAGAAAATTGTTTTTGTTCACAATGGCATGACCCAAGTTAAGTTCAAATGTTGACTGGTTTGACCAGTTAAATTATGCAGGCGATTTCCAAGAATCTACTGGCATCTGTAACCGCCGTAACCAACGCCCAGATCCTTACCAGACGCAACCCTCTGAAGAAAGACCAGATTCGTGCTCATAGCGAGGAGTTCCTTGATTATGAAACCGTGCTGCCTATGGATTATGGTTGTTAAAGTTTTTGTGGTCATGGTTTAATGTGAGAAGAGGTTTCCCGCTTCATCAATTAAAAACCCATGATTAAATGTTCATTATTCAGATAAGGATCGCCGTCCCGATGAACTTACTACTGATGTTTGGAGCTTCGAGGCAGCTGTTGACGATGCTACGACAAAGGTGATCTGTTCACTAAATAGAGTCAAATTTCTGTTTTATGTTACCTTGTGAATACGACCGTATTTTTATATGGTAAAAATATTGCAGTCAAAATCGGTGTCTCGTTTGTTCGATGACGTGGTGCGTACCATCGAAATGTTGGCCATCAAGGACACATCCCTACTTGAAAACGGTGACTCTATGATTGAGGAATCCACAGAAGCCGACGGCACCTGTTTTGATCTACGCATCGGTCGTTTGGCCGATGTTATCAGGAAGCCGATGGGAGATCTGTTCAGGTTCATTGGTGCTATCGCAAATGCTTTCTACATAACTAGCTACTTCCATACAATAAAATATTGTGTATCCACATGATTGTTTAAGATGCGGATACACTGTTAAATTCCCAAAGGACCCGTGTGACTTCATTACGACAAGCAGTTGTGATTCGGGTAGAGTGGTCAGGCTACGCGTTAGGGCAAAATTTTATTTTATTCACTTGTCAAATGTCGAACCATAAACGCCGAAACATAAATTTGTTACAGGGATTGTTTTTCATTAACAACTACCGTCAAATGGATAAACCCATCAATGCCCCGACTAGCTCGGGACTGCTCGAACTCGATATCAATGATGTGGGCTCAGAGCCAATCGCTGTTTCTGGGAGCAAAACCCCGATTAAAGTTAGTGTAATCTCAAATATAACTACCTCGTCATAAAAAATCTCATCGTGAACCGATTCATTACTGGTTTTCAAACTAGACTTTCGGCTGTCTTTTTATCAAAACATTCATTCGGGCAGATTATCCTTCGACAAGTGGGCGTCCGTCTGCCCAAAATAATCAACGTGTTACCCGACCTGAGCAGGCTCATTGAGAAACATGAATTCTTCAGCACACATCAGATAGTGGTTTGTAAACAACTTACTATATTTTTTCATCTAAATTTGTAACAACCATTCTAATTGATTATTCACTTTATTAAAATGTAATTCAGGTCTCCAAACAAAACTCTTCTATTCTGATTCAAATTCGACCAATCGACGAATCAATGGACCTCGCCATCTTCTTTTCAAAAAAGTACCCAGGACCCGTTCCTCAAGAGCAGAACCAACAATGGGAACATCTAGGCTTAGTCGGCAAACAAGTTGGAACTAGTTAGTTCATGACGATACGTGACATGAAACGTAACATCGAGGCGTTTCTTGAATTATGGTAGGAAAAGTTAATTCATGTTTAGGGCGCTTTTCGTGGATGGTGAATGCAGCTTCATTGGGTGGTTACCTCGGGCCTGTTTATATTGCCATTGCTCGTGTTATACCCGATGACACGCTAGTAGATGGAAACATGACTGTACGATGGAAACAATGGACATTTACAAGGAACTTCAGGTTAACAATGAAATGAATTTATTGCGCTTAAAACTTATTTATCTATTAGATGGCACTAACTCACAGATGTTTCAGCACTGGATATCGATTTAGAACGCTGGTTAAAGGTTGTTACTTTCTGAACGACCTGAGTGGAGAATGGACCGGTGTGGGCATGGAGGTTGGCCGAATTTGACCTGAAAGAAGTACTGTATGTTTGTACTTAACTTTGTACAACGTATTTTCAGCCTGATAAAGAATTTTCACCGAAATACTTGCGCTGCACATCGAACCACTTGACGTCGTTTTCATCTGGTTCGTCAAGTCTATAATATTTAGCGTTTCATTAACGTTATAAAATTACAGGCTTGTTCACGCCACCCAGCTCAATCACCTTTGAGTACGTCGTAACCAACGGAAGCTTCGAGAACAATTTGTCTATCTACTTCTCTTTAATCGTCATATTCCTCACCTACATATTCTTGTACTTCTGGGCCAAGTACAGGGATCGCAGGGACATCTGGAGAACACAGAGCATGCCCTTATCCGATAATGATCCGTCCGATGAATACGTTTATGAGATCTTGGTTTGAACCAATGAATTTCAAACTATAGAAATAAAATAAACAGGGAAAGCTAAAATATGTCCCTCTGATTAATTAACCTATGCATTCTTTCAGATCAGAACTGGATTTGGACCAGCAATGGCCACAGACTCGAAGGTATCAATGGTGCTGACCGGCGATCGAGCAGAAACTGAAATCAGAGAGCTGACGTGTCATCTGGTCAACCGAAAACCCTTCCGTAATGGAGCTGTTGATTCATTTGTGATGACCACCAAAACGTGTCTCGGCAATTTAAGGTTAGTATTCAAACCAAACCACCAACTTCGGTTCGCAAACAACTAATATACGTATCCTAAAATATCAGGTATTGTCGTATATGGCACAATAACAGAGGACAAGGTGATCTTCGTGGTTGGTACTGTTCGTACGTGTCTGTGATCGACTGTCATACTGGTTGGCAACATCACTACATATGCTGGTATAATAAATTATTGTAAAGAGCTGTTTTTTGCTTCCATGAAAACATCATACATACATATGTACATATGTATCAGTAACAGTTATCCACTGAATTCTTCAAACGCTCAATCAGTTTTGCCTACTCGCTTCTCATACAGGTATCAAATATCCATTTCTGGTGGAAAAGTGGCTAGCTGTAGACGAAGATGACGGTGTGATTGAACGAATGGTGCCGTTAGCCAGTCGAATAGAGCTAATCCAGTTCAAGAATGTGGCATCGCGACGCACCCGAACCCAGTTGCAGGACGGACATTTATGGCGAGTGGAGGAACTGACCAACTGCAATTCACTATTTGATAGGATAAACTGTCACTGATTGATAGACTCTTGAGCTATCGTAAAAACATACATACAGGGTGGCCCGAAAGTCTCAACCCGTTGTTTGACCATTTTCGAACCGAATTTACACAAAAAGTTATAAACTCAAGTATAAATACCGAAGAAGTACATAACTGATTATATAACTCAAACAGGGTTTCGTTGTTTGCCTGTCCACCACGCAGTCGTTTCACACGGACTGAGAGGCTGAGCTGCATCTTCTCGCTGTGCATGACTTCGATGATGGCTTCGGCTGCATGGTATACTTGTATCAGTGACAGTTCCAATATTGGTGCCATGCGATTAGGACCCTTCATTCTGGGAATGCAACAGGTAATCTTCAACTGAATACTTCAGTAACCAACTCAAGCACTCACTACACAGATCGGCATCGGTCTATTGTGCAACCTGGCAGCGATGCCCCTCAACTTCTTCATCATCCATCTGTTCCGCAAAGCAAGACTTCGTGTTAAACGCAACAACCACGTCAATTTGGCATTGAACTTGGCCCATCTCAAAACATTACCTGAACTTCCGGAAGACTGGCAAGACTCTGGTTACCTTCATCTTTCATATGTATCTGATAACGTTCGTAATGCAAAACAAATCTATTTTGAAATGACGATGCGGAAGTGCGATGAACTTACACTGTATCTATATGCATAGTCTATTACCAGTCAATCATGATTCAATTACGGATATTACGATAACCCATTGCTTATAAATTGTTTCACACTTGAAGTATGTACATTTGTTTCATTAAAGCTACCACTACTAATCGATTAATCGATTGATTGCAGACAATCTCAATAGGAAACAAAAGCGTGGCAGATGCTTGTATCGTACACTGAATGCCTCACTGCCCTGGTGGATCAGACATGTTGGTGCAGTTACAGCTATTGAAAGGCACTAATGTAACTTCCAAAATGGTATATCAATTAAATTAAACTTATAGGTGGCCTGGTTACTGATAATAGTGACGATCATAGTATCATTCGTTCTGGTATACATGTTCGGCGTACATTTTGGTGAATCAAAAGCTAGGAAGTGGTTGTCGACCATGTTGGTGTCCGTGTTTACATCCATCCTGCTCACGCATCCCATCAAACTGCTCATCTTCGCAATTTTCTGTTCCTTTGCCTGTGCACGAGATGCAAGTGAGTTATGATGGGGCACAATTAGCCACACTTTTTCTTAAACTTAGTCCAAAAATGTATGACAAACGTACCTTTCATTTGAAATAACAGAAACAATTTATAAGTTAACTTTACCGGCTTATGCTTTGACAGCCAATGATGAGGAAGATGTTGAAGACAATGAAATCCAGCTCCTGTTCGCACCCAACAATGACATAATCGGCAAGAGGATTGGACACGTGGAAGAGCTGGCAGAGAAAGACTCATCCTTGGTTGGAGCTACATATATATTTACAACTTTATAAGTCCTTTGAAACGTTAAGTCCTCAATGAACTTTATGAAATTAGTCTCAAATTTGGTATATTTTAATATGACCATATTGCAGCTTCAAGACGCATTGGATGAGGACCGCCGCGAACGTCTGATGGAAAAGCGAATGTGGGCACTCTTACGTGAGATTGCCATCAACATGTCGTTTACCATAGTCATGCTGCTGATCGCTTACGGCACCAGAGATCCATATTCATTTCTCTACAAGGAATCACAGCTATCATTTTACAGCGGTTGGGTCAGGCAAACGTGAAAAGAGGAATTAAACTTGAAAAGCAAAATTCCGCAAAAAATCTCGTTCCAGGAAGATGGACTGGGCCAGAAACAGACAAGTTTGAAGACATTCGCTCACCACCACAATTTTATGAATGGGCTCGCGGCACACTCGTTAACGCAACAAGAGCATTCTGGTCTGTGGATGAAAAGTATCCTTGAAATAAGGTCATGACTTCTCAAAAAATAATTCAGGTATGATGGTTCACCCCCGATAGATATGCGAGGCTTCACAATGGATAAGGCCAGTCGTATGATGGGATACGCTCTAATCAGGCAAATTAGACAGCAAGGTTACAAAATTCTATCTAAACAATGAATCTCGTTTTTGGTATGCTCTTAAAATTTGACTGTAAAAATCCTTTCAGATGATACCTGTACTTTATACGGTCCAATGAGAACAGCGGATCTAATCAAACACTGTACCACTGAGTCTAGTTTGTTTAATGAGGAAACTGGTAACTTCGGCGTGAACCCAGTTACTGGACTCGGTTTGTGAGGGAGTGAATGAGTGAGTGAGTGAGTGAGTGAGTGAGTGAGTGAGTGAGTGAGTGAGTGAGTGAGTGAGTGAGTGAGTGAGTGGGTGAGTGAGTGAGTGAGTGAGTGAGTGAGTGAGTGAGTGAGTGAGTGAGTGAGTGAGTGAGTGAGTGAGTGAGTGAGTGAGTGAGTGAGTGAGTGAGTGAGTGAGTGAGTGAGTGAGTGAGTGAGTGAGTGAGTGAGTGAGTGAGTGAGTGAGTGAGTGAGTGAGTGAGTGAGTGAGTGAGTGAGTGAGTGAGTGAGTGAGTGAGTGAGTGAGTGAGTGAGTGAGTGAGTGAGTGAGTGAGTGAGTGAGTGAGTGAGTGAGTGAGTGAGTGAGTGATTGAGTGAGTGAGTAAGTGAGTGAGTGACTGATTGAGTGAGTGAGTGAGTAAGTGAGTGAGTGAGTGAGTGAGTGAGGGAGTGAGTGAGTGAGAGAGTGAGTGAGTGAGTGAGTGAGTGAGTGAGTGAGTAAGTGAGTGAGTGACTGATTGAGTTAGTAATCGAGGGGTTTACAATGATTTCCTGAGTCACACTTCTGAATAGGTTGGGACAAAGAAGGTGCCGATGTCAATAAATACGGGGAATACAGATATGTAGAGGCTGCGCAACTGAAGAGCTATCCAAAGTCAGGTTGGTGTTTATGACTTATGATGTCCTATCGTCTCCCCCCACGTCCAACTGTCGAACAACCTACCTGAAGGCCTATCTATTTATGCGTACTTACCCACGCTCACCCAGTGGCGCTATCATTTCAACCGAGCATAGTTTATTTTTTACTAAAAGCCTTTTTCCTCTGTGAGTTGCTTCTTGACCGCGATTGTGGGACACCCCTTACGCGTACCCTGAATGCGTACGGAGGTACGGCCGTTATCATTAGACGTATACCTTCATACTCGTAGAAAAACATTCTGCATCGTCAAATTTTTTTTCATTTTTTTCTGTTTTTACAAACAAATAATTGAGGATTACGCATTTGGTGTCTGCATAAACGTGATGTGAAATTTTACCTGAATCAGGTCGTCTACATTCGTATGGCGGTGGTGGGTACGTGCTGCCTTTCTATGAACACACCATCGAAGCACGAAAACGGTATGTCCGTCATTAAGTCAGTCACTGGCGCAGAACAATTCGAACCCAAAATCTCAATTTTTGATTGGAATTTCAATGTGTTTCACAATAGCCAGTTCATTCTAAGCCTGACGAAAAGTTTTTGAACCATTAAATGCGACAAGCCGGTACCCAAGGGGGTACGGGTCAAGAAAATAGCTATATTTAGTTTGTATTCTCAGGTTGGACGATCTGGAGTCGCAGGGCTGGATCGATAACCGAACGAAGGGTGTTATTATCGAGTTCAACAACTACAATGCCCAATGCAACATGTTCATGGTGTCGTACATGCTGCTTGAGTCATCCCGTATGGGCGCGTTTGTGCCACGTGCTGAGTTCACACCAATGCGCCTGTACAGGTTCATGTATTCCTATCTTACTAATTATCACAAAGTAGTTGAACAGACTCTTCGTATTGCGTAATAATTTTCATGTGCAATTTTGCTAATTCTTGTCTTGTAACTCATAGTTTGTGTTTATTTGGTGGATATGTATGGATGACGAATAGAATAGTTTTTGTGCTGTACACCCTCAAGTAAATATGACCCATTGACTTAAATCACTCGCAGGTACGTCGGCGGTTTTTCAATAATTTTGCTGGCATGCGAGGGACTGTTTTTCGTTTTCGTCGTCTTCTTCGCGGTGCATGAGTTGAACAAGTGCCGCGACATGTCCGTTTCTGTTTACTTGCGACAATACTGGACGTATATCGACCTGACTATGTTGATGAGGTATGATTGTGCTCACTTTTCGGAAAACATTCAGATAACAACTGTATTCTAAATAAATAATCATCCCATTAACAGTGCTGTGCTGGCCGTGATTGTTTACGTCGTGCGCTTCCTCGCCATTCAGGACATCAATGCTGAAGTGGCGGAGGGTGGTGGTAATGTGTACATCAGGGTGCAGGTACGAAACACTTTGAATGGCTTACACGTTCAGTGGTATCTATTCTATAAATAATGTAACTTTTCTAAAAGGGGAATCATTACTGTTTCGACTAATTACTCTGTTTTTTTTCTTTTACTGTCACTGATCATCGTTACGTTTCTAAATGTCAACGTACTTGTTTCAGTGGGCAGCATCGATGGACGAGTACTTCAACTACTTCCAGTCACTGTGTTTGTTCCTGGCCAATATCAAGGTCCTGCAACTGATGACCTTCAACCAGCGATTCGCACTCATCATCGAGACCATTCGAATGTCGTTGCATGAGGTTAGTAGAATTTTTAAACTTGGTGTTTGATCTGATATAAGAAAGGTCACAGTAATTTGGAGAAGTCATCATCATCATCATCATCACCATCATCATTATAATCATCATCTTGATCATCATCATCATAATCTTCATCATCATAATCATCATCATCTTCACCATCACCATCATCATCGCCATCAATACCAACATCATCATTATCATCATTATCATGCACCTAACATCAACTTACACCTTATATCTACTTGTAGATATTTTCCAGAATAAATATATTTCATCGAGATTAAGGAACTGAATATAAACAGAGTTTTGTTTTAGGTACTCGGTTTCACAGTGATGTTCGTCATCGTTTACTCGGCCTTCTGTTCAGCCTTCTTCCTGCTGCTATCCAGCAAACTGTACGAATTTTCGACGTATCTGCTCGTCAACGAAGAGGCGTTTGCTGCCATGTTGGGGAAGTTCGAATTCGTCAACATCGTAAAATCATCGACTCTCGGTTAAATGATGAAACGCTTTGTGTACATAACACATACAGTATAATAATTTAAAAAAACTTTCTTGTAATATGTAACTCATTCAAAATTACTTTTAAAATGTACCTTCCAAGTATCTCACTTTACAGCTCCATGGTTCTTCTTCGTGTTCATGATTGTGCAAGCCATGATCCTGATCAACATGCTCATCGCCATCATCACAAACGTGTTCACCGAGATCAAGACCGACTCCAGCAAACAGGCCGCTCAGATTGAACTCGTTTCCATGTTGTCGCATAAGGTGAGTGGTTGAATTAGTATTCGTTATCTCTATTGTTTCTATACACACGGTCTTCGCTTATATGTAAGTTTGTAGCTGGCTGGTTAGAAGGTATTGTTTATTAGATAAATCAAGTCACCGTGGATTAGAAACACTCCGGAATACATACCTTGACGTAGTATGTATGCAAGTATAATAATATAAGAAGTTCAGATGCGCATGGCGTTCGGTATGAAGATATCGAAGACTCAAATACGCAGCTTTGAAGATGCTGATCATTCGATGACTGACGTGACGCGCGTTAGAAGTTGGTTATATTTTATTTTCAGATTCAAATTTGTTATTCCATTAGTTAAGAAGTTTCAAGGGCAGTTGTTAGGACCTCTGTAAAGAGTGTGAAACATTTTTAGATCGTTTCGAAATTTTGCTACGAAAGATCAATAAGTCACTGGATGGCTCGTTGGACTTGAAGCAACTGGCTATAAATGCTCGACGTACCAATCGACACAATCAAGCCCGACACATTCAGGTGAGTGTTTGTGCATTACAAGCATTACTCATCGCTTTACCACCAGTTTATTTACATTTGTATAATGAACTATAACTGGTTTCATTAATTCAAAAGCAGGGTTTTGGTAACTTACAAAAAAATCTTTGTTTTTTTACTATATGTGTTTCTTCAGGAACTGACATTGGCCAAGTCACTTGACGCTGAGAACACAAAAATAGAGGCCATGTTGAGACGTGAGAAGGAACTGGCTCGGACGCAAAGAAAAAAAGAGAAGCAAATGAGCAAACAGAAACGGCTAGAGGAAGAAGAAAGACTGGCTGAAGAAAAGTTGTGAGCTGAAGACGAAAAGCCAGTCCAACAGATGAATGTGATTGAAACAGGCGATGATGGTCAAACCAGAAATGTTGAAGGCGGTGTTGTCGAAGATGTTGCATAAGTAAAAACACAAATGAACACTCGTATAAAAACATAGTTATAATCATTAGTGGAGTGAGCCCCTAAAGTTAGCTTTTTAGAAGACAACTCCGTAATTTATAAATAATGCATTATAGAAATGCCTGGTATCAACTGTCAGTACAAGTAGATTATAATCACGTCACTAAAATATAACCTTGAAGTCGCTCACATCGGCCACGTCGCCCGGTGATTCAGTCGCGCCGCCCAGTGACTCGACGTCCTGGTCCTGAAACAACGGTTCAACTTCAATCGACCGATCAATTTAGAGGTTAACTGGGATCGACTTTCTAAAAAGCTATATAGGCCTGAGAGGCTAATGTTTTGGAGAAAAAGCTCGAGTGCTACCGAAGCTCAAAACTAAGCCGAAGCCTACCGAAGAAAAATTTAAATATTAGCGGTTGACGTTGTGCTGTAACCGCCATCTATCAACCGATTACTTAATCCAAATTACTGAACCAAATATTACGGAACAATACACATATGATTATTTATATTATCGGACTAAACTACACGAGAACCGAAGTTACAATGATGCAATAAAGGCAACTCAGCAACACTGGCGGACGAGCCAATCTACTGAATTAGTGGATTTTCGTCAAAGAGGGGGGAATTGGCGATTTTCAGGTATTTTTACCTACACCTTAAGGAACAAACTATACTTTTCGGAAACGTTAAAGAGGGGGAATTCCACTTTTCCCACCCCTTCTACTCCGCTAGTGCTCAACAAACCTGTTCGAGGACGGAATGCCGGCCGCCGAGATTACCAGACTGCGACAGACTAGGTTCGGCCTCGCCTGCCGATCAAATTCGGCCTTATCGGCCGAGCGGGCCGTTAATCTCTATATCTTTCTGAAATTGAAATTACACTAGTTTTGACAGTTAATTTGAAATAATGCATCAGAATTTTTCTCGCAATTCTTCAAAAATAAATTCAGTATTTTTTTCCGGCCGACCAGGTGCGGTCTTGCCGACCGGCTAACCCGATAAAACACGGATTTTCTGAATTATAAATAAGTATATTATTCATATATTTTTCGAGAAATAACATTAATAAATTATTTTCATTTCTTCACAATAAAAAAAAAAAATTCACTTTCAACAAAAAAAATTTCGTATGCAAAGAACAGGGAAGGAAAAATCTTATTCACGGTTTTCTCTCTAGTCGAAAACCCGATTCTGATTTTTTGCATAATCTTTCATGGCGAGTATATCTTACATACATTACTTATTACGGCGAATCATGTTACATTATCCAGTGTCAACTTTTAACGAGCCTGTAACAAACTGTGATCATTTGACCTGCACCTGTGAAATATCAAAATCATGACCACCTTTTTCCAATAAAATATTTTTCAAAATCATGACCACCTTTTGCCAATAAAAGGTATTTTTAATGTTTTTACGGTTCATTAAAATCAGTATTATGTACTTGAATGGAGAAAGAGAAGCTAACCTGTAACCGCTACAAAGTTTATAACAAATATGTACATACAGAAGTTGAATTTCTGATAAAAAGCATCTGGAAAATTCAATATATGCCATACTGTTCGGGAGTAAATATGAGTGATGTAGAATTATTTGCTTGGTTAGGTCCTTGGATTTTGATGGTATAGCATGTTCTGTTGTTCCTGATTTTCAAACCAGCAAGTTCACTTTCCACCTTGAAACGTTAGTCTCACTAGGTGATGGGCAAATTTACTATAGCAAAAAAAATGTCTCTGAAAATAGAATGACGTATAAAATAAATATCTGATAATGATTGGTTACGTTGCGCGTGCTCGACGCTCATTGGCTAATTCAAATCTGAAAGCACACATGGTCCCACAACGAAAAGGGTTTTCGCGCCCACGTGCAATTCAAAACTCATGCACATCAGTTGTGTACGTGCATTCTGACGCTCGCATGTGCGTTCAAATTACACGTGTTCGAAAAGACACGCTTTTCGTTGTGGGACCACATGCGCTTCTGAATTTGAATTAGCCAATGAGTGTCGAACACGCGCAAAGTAACCAATCATGTTTAGTTATTTATTTTATACGTGGTTTATTTTCGGGGACAAAAACTTATTTTCTCTAGTAAGTTTCCCCATCACCTAGTGAGACTAACGTTTCAAGGTGGAAAGTGAACTTGCTGGTTTGAAAATCAGGGACAACAGAACATGCTATACGCAAAAAACGATCGTGGGATTCGGATATAAAATAGTCGTCTCGTCTACAACTAAATAAAACTTCTTTGCTGGAATTATTACTGTGAATGCGATTCCATGTGGTTCTGATTCGTTTTAAATGGAATAATAAACCCTTCTTATCAGAGAAATCAAAACGAATTTAGCACGAGTGGGGTTCGAACCCACGCGGACTTACGCCCATTGGAACTTAAGTCCAACGCCTTAACCACTCGGCCATCGTGCTGTAGCGCAGCAGAGCTGACTGGCGTCTATAGAATGCGCGTTGAACAGGCAAACCAGCAAATAGCACACGAATACACGCAATTGTGTCCAAACCCTTTTATAGTGCGGCTGTTAATAAGTTTTCAATAATTTTGAAATTTGATACGATATTTCAAATACAGTTACAATAAATAATTGCAAAAAATTCAACGAATCCCAGCTTCCTAAAACGCTGTCACCGCGAGCCACACCATTTTTGTGCGTGAAACATCACAACAGCAGCAGATCCCCCGGTCGTGCTCAGCGTGCATTGCTGCGTGCTGCGCTCCATTTTGCCGGGTCATTTTGAATTTTAACGCTCGAAAATTTATTTTGTGTATTTTTTATCCACGTCCATGGGTTACAGTAAAATTACAGCTCATATTTATAGAAAAATTCGGATTTCATGATAAAATTAGGATTATGAATGAGGTGATGGTGAAGTCGCCGGGTTCGGGTCGGCATGACACCTCTTTTCACAGCAAGCCGTCACGCACGATTACGAAAACAAAGTTTCAGACAGCCAACCGTCAGATGGATGTCAATTTCAGCCAGCTAGCTGTATTATTGTTTTTAAAAAATACAATTTTTCTTTCAAAAAGTCAAATTTCAAGTTTGCTGCATTGATTTTTTTAATTCATTGTATTTTTTGTTCTCTAATTTCTTGTTTTTTTTAAGTATAATGGTCATTTGGTTTGGATTTGCCTCTCCCCTGTCACTATTTCTTTTGTAATTATTAGGATCAGAAAGACAGCTTGTAATCGTCAGTTCACTTATAAGACGTTTCTTATTATTACCATCCCGTAAATATTGTATTATTCATCCTTATGCCAGCCAGCATAGCATTCTAAAAGTTTGTTATCTTCAAAAAATAATTAGCTCTAATTCTAGTTCATCACCTTATTTTGAAACTACTCTCTATTACTCATCCCTCAAAATGTAACTGATTTCAATATAATCCGCTCTGTTGTACGTTGCTGGTGTGAATCATAATTGAACACTTCACGATTCATACATATGGTTGCGCCTGCGCGGGTTTTGTATTTTGTTGATGTGTTACTGTTGCTGCAGCAGTGCACTGCATTGCGCTTGATTTTCTCCATCCATTCCATTCCATCATTCAGAGTAGAGCCATTGCATTTTTATCAAACTTAGAGACGAGTTAATAAGTACAAAGCAACTGATAGTTTTACACTCAGATTTTATCAGATTCGTTTGTGAAAAAGAGCTTTGATATGAATATACGAAAAAATGTTGAGTTTCCATAATCGTATTTGTTGTGTTTCAGAATCAAAATTGTGAGGGTCCCCACCGGACTGTGCCTGCATGTTCACGCGCTTTTAGTATTCCATCATCTTTGTCTCAACTAGACTAGACTTGTCTGCAGCACCAACCGCAGCGCCATCAACAACATTATCCACCGTTTTAACAAAAACAAAACGACAACAACAACAACAACAACAACAGTTAATCATGCCGGAACCAACAGCAACGGCGGATCCGCACTCGGATATGAACAAGTCGGTAACGACGACTGTGGAGAACGGGCAAACGATGGAGCGATCGGTGATTGTTGAAAACAACCACAAGCTCAAACACCCTCATGCCTGCTATGTTCTCATGCTCGACGGACAGAACGCCGAGTTCAAAGTTGAGGTATGTCTGCTCTGCTCTGCTGGTTGTTCTGTTAGAATGGACAAAACTCGGATTGGGATTCTATCCCCGAGTTCTAACTGTCATTGATTTAGAGGAAAAATCTATAAATCCAAGGGTGTTGGGGTTGGACAAATATACCTTACCACCCGTTCATCCTCTCCGCTCCTTTCCTAGTTTCTTTAAACAGATGGTATATCACAGATTTGAGGTCATTTTACTTACATTCTTCGAAAAGAATTCAAGCTTTTAAACTGTCAAAGAAAGGGAATAATATTAGTTTGCGTTGCTCGCTCATCTCTAGTGCCCAAAGCAAGGTGCAATTTGAAAATGCGTGTATACTTGCAGCGTGGCGACCTGGCCAAAGTGTTGTACGATCTGGTCATCCAGCACCTGGGCATGCTCGAATCCGACTACTTCGGGCTCAGCTTCAAGGACAGCGACGGTCGTCGGGTAAGTTGGCATTCATTAACACCCTGTACTTCGTTGTTGATCGCATTTATTAGTAATAAGCTTGTTTATTTGAACTGTAAAGTTATCAGCCAAGCGAACATGTGACAAACAACTTTCAATAAAACTTTGTATATGTTTTGTAAATATTTTAAAATCGTTTCCTGCAATACATTATTTCATGAAATGTGTGGACTTTGGTATTTAACTGCATTGGTTTTTTTCAGAGCTGGCTATACAAGGAAAAAAGGATATCGAAACAAGTGTCTGGTGAGTTCTACTTTTTGATTGTTTTATTTTATTTTTTGAATTCGGGTGGATTTTTTGTATGATTTCGTATATTTCATTTTTCTCTTTAGTCACATTTTTTTCATGCGTCAACAGAACCTTGTGCTTTTGGCATTGTTTTTTTTCGCTCAAGTGACATGTGAAAAATCAAAGTTAAGTCCATGTTGTTTGTTAAATAAAAACATGGAATTTTGTAGGAGAGAACTCATTCATTCATTGAATATATTCGATTTGCTGATCGCATATCACGATCAGTTTCGCTCAGTCATTCACCAAAGATAAAATCATGATCTTTATTGATTTAGAGAAATGATTAATCAGTAATCAGTGAATTAATTCAGTCAGTGAGCAATATTAAATATCATACCAATTCGCATGCGCTAGAAACTAGGTAAAAAACTATCAAACGCAAGCCGCCCCAGCGCATCTAGCTGCCAACAACACGCAGTCAATAAACAGCGTATAAATAGCAATGGACATAATAAAAAGGTCGAGTGAGAGTGAGTGAGCGCTATTTTGGACGACGACAACAGCTTTTATAGGTGTTGCATCGGGTCTATGTGGTTCGATTCGGGTGGCGGAAGATGTGTTGTTTTGGGTCCCTCAACAACAAACTCAAGTACACCAACTCATTTCGTCAAGTTCTAAATTATCGATGGTTTAGTTAATGAATCCTTTGCGAAGTTTATTATATTTATATGACACTAAGTGTTCTATTACCAATGGTTTTGATGATCAGTTCGAATTCGAACGCAAATCCGGTGTTTGTTAGGCGCATAATTGTGTGATATTGTTGCTACGATGCGTGTATTGTTGCATTGTAATGTGACACAAACAGGAACGTGCACTCAACTGTACACTCTAATCCGGATACACCTAAGCCACAATACACCCCGTTTCACACCCGTTATTACCACAGAATACATACCAACAGTTCGATTCAACTGCATTACATTCGATATGTTGTTATTCATACGAAAGGGATCCGCGACCAAATGAATTCCAGCAGTGATTCATTCAACATCGTTTTGTTTTTCAATGAACATCGGTAGAATGAGAGCGATGCGCTGCGCAAACTTTGACGCCCCGTCTGATTGTATCCATGTTTTTTTTCTGGGGAATTCAGTTGAGTGGTGTGGTTGTGGAATTTGATAAAACTTGTTTCCCAGAAGCAGGCGTGTCTGATCATATTCCGAACGGTATACCAGTATCAGTAATGACCGTGTTGAGATTCGGGAATATGTTCGGTGGTTTTGTATTACTTATCATATCGGATGGTTTGAGTTCAACGGGAGTCATTCATTCATTGCATGAATTTTAAGCTAGATTTTTTTATCGTTGATTTCCAATGATAATTCGTAAAAATGGGTAACGCGTACTGTAACAGTACCATATAATAAAACATTCACACCAACCAATATGTATGGCACTTTGGTAGATACGAGTGCGGCTGCGAATCGCAATGCATTCCTAATCAGTTAGTACCATTCGAATGTTAGTGAACTGAATCACATCTACATGTATCGTAATGTTGGTTGTCGGTGGTGGATGGGTTTTTTGTTAAATAACACATAAGAAAGTGATCTGGTCACCTGAATTACGCTTAACTATAATCTCAAAAACACGGCCTATTAGACACTTAACCACATTAGATAAGTTAGTTGTGATGTGTTCTCTGCTTCTTTATACTGCTGTGCTGCATGAAGGTGTTCGATGTGGTATGGAATGCAAAATGTGCTTATCTGCTGTTTGACCGACTCGGTTGTGGGGTGGATCGTTTGCTGCGTTCGGTTGTTGAATGGTTGTGCTTGGAAACGGAATGAATTGTAATATTGTGTTAAACGTGGGCTATTGGATCAACTAATACTGAACTATGCGGGGTGATATATATTGGTGGTAAAACACGGATGATTGTGTTCCGTCTCACTCATTGTCACTCAATCACTCATCATTAATTATTGCGTTTGTCAACTCAGCGAATCAGATATTTTCATGTGACACGTCAGCCAATGTCAATGGCACCTGGTTTTATGATGATGATCATTAATATTGGGGTTGTGTGCCACGACGACGGCACCACGGTAATTGATTGTGTTCAGATGGGTGGCGTAGTAGCTGGTTGCACTAGCGGACGGCAAGAGGTGCCACAAGTTTAATTCCCCCTCTCGTCTCGGCTATTTTAATTCCCCCCTCTCGGATCTTTTACAAAGTAGACTTTGTTCCTTAAGGTGGAGGTAAAATTACCTGAAAATCGCCAATTCTCCCTCTTTGACGAAATTCCCTTTCAAGGATTAGCTCGTCCGCCAGTGGGTTGTTGGTATGATGGGGTGTGTCAGTGGGATGGTCATTCAAAAACATTAAATTATTGATGGCGGGGTGGCACTTAATTCAAACTTTTTTTGGTTTTACCCGTTCAATCGCTGTGCTTCTACTCATGCATCATCACAATGACGTAAGGAAACGTGTGTCATCAAATAAACATTGGAATAAAAGAGATTATGTTATGTTATGTTGGGATCGCACTCGTTAATTAATTGGTAGTTGACATTGATGCTATTAATGGACGCGAACACACGCACAGTTTTAACGACTGACATTGAGTGTGATTGGGCACCTGAACTAGACTGGTATACTCAATAGCATTGATTAGAGTGTAATTATGGTGTTTATAATCTTGTAATGGAACGTGTTCAGTGTTCGTGTGTATCCAACGTATCACTGGTTCATGTACGTCTAGATATCACAATCAATGGGGGGCACTCACCTCTCCGGGGACCCAGGGAGCCAAATACATGCCATATACCATAAGTAGCGGATCCTAATAGTATTGTCTGATTCCTCCTCTCGTCAAACACTCTTAATATAGAATATGTATAACTAACGACAAGGCAACGGTTTCAAAACGACAACTTTCAAGGTTGATATTAAAATAATTAATGATTAACGTTTTGAGAACAATGTGTACGCCATTTGAGTGCAGCCACATGAAGCAATGGCGCATCTATAAATGCCATACTTGAGGCTGGTTCTATGTTGTTGGATGTTTGAAACAAAATCCATGTGTTATATGGGACATGACATGCGGATATGGACCAATGGGTTAGGGGAGGGGCCGTTATTACCAATTGAAAAGTCTTGTCGCTTTTCTGTGTATTCGTGACCAATTTCAATTGTTTTTGCGGTTAAAAGACGCAATACTAAGGGGCTTTTGGTTTTGCTTGCTTGGTTATCTATAGAACAAGAATTTAGCGATACTTGTAAGTTTATATTGGTTATGTAAGTTCTCTGACCCAACAACTTGTTCTACTGTGGCCAGTGGTGGGCAGCGAATTTGGCCAAAATGGCGTTACGGTCATACACTTTTTCAAAAATCGGTCTTACGGTCAGGCACCCTCCCGGGTTTCGATTTTGGGGGGGGCATGACGGTCAACATTAAATGAAGTCGAATTTTTTACTCAAAAACATCAGTAATGGCTTGAAATAATGACCGAAATTTCGGCATTTTAAAAGCCGCTGATTTGTATAAGAAACATAACAGAAAATTGACAGACTGAAAGCGCGCGGCGCCGAAATTTTAGCATTTTGAAGCCCGCTGATTTGTATTAGAAACATATCTGAAACCTGACAGACTGATTGGCGCGTAGCGCTGAATTTTTTTGCATTCTGAAGCCCGTTGATTAGTATTAGAAACGTATGTGAAAACTGACAGGCTGAGTGGCGCACAGCGTCAAAACTTAAGCATTTTGAAGCCCGCCGATTTGTATAAGAAACATATCTGAAAACTGATAGGCTGACTGGCGCGCAGCGCCGAAATTTTGGCATTGGAAGCGCGCTGATTTGTATTAGAAACATATCTGGAAACTGACAGGTTGACTGGCGCGCAGCGCCGAAATTTTGGCATTTTGAAGCTCGCTGATTTGTATTAGAAACTTATTTGAAACCTGACAAATTGAGTGGCGCGTAGCGCCGAAATTTTGGCATTCGAAGCGCGCTGATTTGTATTAGAAACATATCTGAAAACTGACAGGCTGAGTGGCGCACAGCGTCGAAACTCAAGCATTTTGAAGCCCGCTGATTCGTATAGGAAACATATCTGAAAACTGCCAGGCTGACTGGCGCGCAGCGCCGGAATTTTAACATTTGAAGTGCGCTGATTCGTATTAGAAACATATCTGAGAACTGGCAGGCTGAGTGGTGCACAGCTCCGAAATCTTAGCATCTGAAGCCCGTTGATTAGTATTGGAAACATAGCTGAAAATTGACAGGCTGAGTGGCGCCCAGCGCCAAAATTTTTTCATTTTGAAGCCCGCAGATTTGTATCAGAAAGATCTGAAAACTGACAAGTTGAGTGCACAGCGTCGAAACTTCTGCATTTAGCCCACTAATTTGTATTAGAAACGTATCTAGTGGCACGCAGTGTTGGTTGATAATACAGTACTGAGTATATCATCCAGCACCATACATCAATCATCGTATCGTGCATCGAATCGATCCAACGAACACTGATTTTAAAACTTGAAACGTTTTCGACCAATTTTTGGTCGATTTTTTTTAATTTGAAACGTTTTCAAGCAATTTTTGAAAAAAAATTATAATTTGAAACGTTTTCGACCAATTTTTGGTCGTTTTTTAGGCGATTTCATGTAATTTTAGGTCATTTTGTAGGTAAATTCTCTCAAGTTTTGACCGTTACGGTCAATGGGTCAATTCTGAAAATCTCTCTTACGGTCGATCGATCAAGGGCACCCTCCCGCCCTGTTTTTGGGGGGGCGCCCCGCCCCCCCCCCCCCCCCCCCGCTGCCCACCACTGACTGTGGCTCACCTAAGCAGTGCGTAAGGTCCTCTGGATTATATAAGGTGCATTAAAAAGTGTGATATATAGCAGTGATGTTGTTCATGTGTGCGGTGTATCAATAAGCTGAAACAAGGTCGACGCGAGGTCTGCTCGCTGGCTGATATCAGCGGAAGAGTCATTCGGTCGGGGTCGGGTAGTCATTCTTCATTTGAATTGAATGCATCATCTGGTGTGATTCCTTCGACCAGGACAAGCCATGTTAGATTCCGGTTAAACGAGTCATTCTTTTTCCTTGACCTTACATTGAGTGAATGAAAGTGCGGCCATATGCGATGGTATAAATAGGTTATGTGGTGGTCATGGGACAGCAGGCCAATGCCCTAACGTACACACCCGAATTACGGTGTTGTCTTACCATGTTAGACTTGAATGCGCATGCAAATGAACAGTAAAATGTGGTGCATGCCTTACAATATATGCGATATATGTTATAGTGAGGTGCGTGTGATCGAATGACGCACGTGACCCTACAAATTTATACTTGCCTTTTCTTGCTCGACGTTGGCAGGGGTCACTTTTATTATCCAACAGGTTTTACTTGTCAAGGCACATGACAGTTGAGGAGATTCTTGTGAATTCCGTGTTTGATTTTCTGTTTCGATGCAGACTTTAACGCCTCGCGCGCTGCCTGCCTGGTCGTGTTGGTGTTTTGTAGTTTTTTTATTCAAGAGCGCTTACTTTACGAAGGCGTAAGTGTTTACCGCATGATGTCCGTATATTGAAGTTTGGATGGAAGCTGGAAGTTCTATTAAAATTCGGAAGTGTGAAAGTAAACGGCGTTGTTGACGATTGGTACAGCTGGTTTATAAATACGGGTGCAGGTCACGGTCGGTTAGAGCGTTTGTTTGTTTGCTGAGTTAACGAGTGTTTGCTGGCATCAGTGCGTGTAATACATGTATGTCAGAATGGTGGGACGTGTCTGGAAGAACAGGAGCACATTTACAGCGGACGAGAAACATGCTGATGCTGAAGTAACCTGTTCTGGGTGCGTTCGAAACGCGATTATTATGCTGTGTAGTTAGTAGATAGGATGTGCTGAAATCTTTGGCTGTGAGTCTTTCTTTTTGAAGGTTTTTTGACATCTGGGACGTTAGAACATCTAGTGGACGAGAAACATGTCTACACCGTTTTAGGTGCATTAAAAAAATGGGCAACTTGATTACTATGCTATGGTATGGATAGATAAGATGATCTCAAAACTGTGAGTTCCTCATTAGTCTTTGGATGGTTTACTTGATCGCCACGCCAGTGGGTTACAGCATCCTGACTCATGCCATGCCAGTTGGCTATTAGAATGATAACCAACTAATCATGAACACTTTCCCGTATAACATGTTCCTAACGAAGGATTACCTCGGTTTTGTTCACTGACCTACAATGATGGTATAAACTATGCTTTTCCTAAACTTAGCTGGTTTTGTTGTGTTCATCCGTTGCTTTACGAAATGAGTGTTCGGTAATGGTGGCCAGCCGTTCGGTACTACCGTTCTGGACCACCGGCTGTTTTCGGAGGGACTGACGAGACAAACGTCCGATTAGGGTGTTGGCACTGGCCGAGTATCTTTATTGTCTAAAGGTAGGCAGTTTTCACTAAGTGGGCATACACATAATGTACCCTTAGTTAGTGAACAAATACATCGATGTTTTGGAATCCTCAAATGATGGGCATGGGAGTTTTGATCGTTGCAGCTGACGTTAGTTCATGGATGAGGTCTGGCGCTTAATCCAAGGCCAGTCGAGGTAGCTGGTGGCCTTGCTCGTTGTGGAACACTGATTTGTGCGCTTGTTGCATACTAAATTGCAGAAAGCATGAAACCGTGTGCTTACATAGCTGTTTTTGTACGTTTTATAATCTCAGACGGATTCGAAGATGATGGGATGCCAAATGGGAAATAAAGGGAAACCATGAACCTGGCGTGTGTACTACTAAGTGGAGTGAAGTGAATGAGTTTTCGTGTATTTTTCACATTTAACATCAGCCAACCGACTCATTCTGGGCCGCCGAACATAATCCAGGATCGCAGTCATCTTCTAGTTAAGCTCACGTTCCAACTGGTCTGGTGTCGCTGTTCATGTGTATTTTTGTGCGGGTGTCCCCGAGCATATGGCACTGGCACATGGCTCGTTTGAGTCTGCCAGTCTTTCATGTATTTTGGCTCACATGCATTTTACGGGTTCACTGTTGCGTTGGTCTTGTTATTATTTATGAGTTAAAAGGTACTGTACATACCAACAGCTGGCATGACTGGGACTTGGGAACACATGTTTAAAGATTATATTGGTAGTATTTATGAGTTAGAACTGTATATAAGAGCTGGGATGTTTGGTGAGCATATTAAATGGACTTGACTGATATCACGGTTGAGCGCATAACGAGTGTTTTATGGTAACTAAAACTGTTCCTGTAGTGATTGTATGCATTCGCAACTGATTGTTGAACGTGTATGAGATGGCTTGTTCGATGCCATCGGTGTGCAACCTAGTTTCAGTTAATTTTGCGGTATGATAAAACTCTCTCTGGCCGCGGTGGATGTGGTTGAACATTATGGTTCGAACTGTCAACACAAAACGAGTACAGGACAGTGGTTAATTAACTCAAGTTTTGGCATCTCGTTGGTTGTCGTTTTATGTAAATGTAGTTTTATTCCTTATAAAATTTTATTAGTAACGCGTTATATTTTGCAAATAACTAATCACAGACAAATTGGTGTAGTGCCCATCTTACAAACATGCGGCGTGTTATATACAAGCTGGTAAAATAATGTGATTTTGTAATGATGGTTGGAGCGTTAATGTGATGTTGGGTGGTCGTTGTATGGGACGGGTAACGGGTTGGTGTGTTCAGTCGTAATCTACCCGATTCGTTTGCTATCACCACCGAACCAACACCACACCGGTACTAGCGAACGAGAAGAGCAGAACGGAAAGGGGAAATTTTCCCTCTTTGGCGATTTTAAAAAGTGCAGTTTGTTCTCAAAGTTGTAGATAAAACGGCCTCAAAACTGCGAATTCCCCCTCTTTGACAGAGTTCCCCTCCCTTTTGAGGTTTGGCTCGTCCGCCAGGGATCACCGGGTAATCGAAAACACGCACATTTGGGTCTGTCCAATTGGCTGCTGGGTAATGCGGTGTGTTTTCGTTACTGTTATCATTTGAACGTCGAGCTGTTCAGTGTAATTAATTTTATTGTGGCGTTTATTGCTGTGTCTTCAGTGAGTTATGGCAAATAAGTGTTGTATTGGATAAGATAACCCGTTGTTTATCTGTGTTCAACGATTACGTACTTGTAATATAGCTCCGTTCTTTGAACAGCGGTTAACAAAGACACGTATGGTCTTCTGGGTGTGTGCTAGGAGGGCGGCCAAATTGGTTCGGAATGTTTTTTTCGTTCCTCGTTCGGTAGCGGGTCTGGGCTCCTTTTCTGGACTACCAATATGTACCACGGCCAATCTAGGATGGTCCTGCATGGATGGTATGGCACACACAAATGGGCGATAAATTAATGGGTCAACGGCGGCGGGGTGGTCCTATTTTGGTCGCTTACTCGTCAAAAGAAAACTTTTTTTGAGACGTCATGATTTGTTCTGTTCCTTTTAATCGTACCAACATGTTTCTTATTTTGCAAAAAATGTGATACAAAAAAACAGACACCGGAAGGCAAGAGCTGTTAAGAGGCATTTTAGTTGATGGGCGGATGTTTTTTGTGATATTGTGCCATTGTATGACTGAATGGCAGAGATGTGTCACGGATAGCATAGCATCAGTAACGGTTGTCGGTCAGTTCCTCGTTTTGTTGCTACAATACCTCACAATTGATAAAACGCAGGGGTTTACGAGTGAACGTATCATTTTTGTTTTCAAATATACGGTACATACTTCGGTAACGTAGGTAATGAGGAAGTAATTTCTAGCCAATTTATTATTTTGGTCGAGCATACCACAACCTCCTGGTTTTTCTCCTCCCCGCCACGGACCGACCGACGCTCATTTTTCATTAAGTGACGAAGCAGCGCTATGCAGCGGTGCACATGCATAGTGGGTGACAAAAACGCACGCATTTTTTCGTTCGGAAAATCAATCATTAAGGTTTTTCGAAATTGCAACAAAAAGGTATAAAATTGTAATGAATAAATAATTAGTTTTGCTTTCGTCAACCGCGTTTGTAGTATCGCAAATGAATCGGCCTCATTTGAGAATGTGTGGTTATGCCCGTATACGGTTGTGGTACATCATGGTTTGTACATCTATTTGCGTTTTATGATACACACACATTCATTACAACGGCTTATGGTATGTATTGTATGTGCCAGGGTAAGACCACATTGGAACGTGCGGCGGGGAAAAACGGTGACGGCGTGATGTTGTTTGATCATTAGAAATTGCTTATCCTCATTTATAACTTTGATTGGTCTAATTCGTGGGGACTATGAAGAATATTTGCAGTTGAAGATTGCGGATGTTTTAGCTCAAGAATGTATGAAACGATTGTGTTTTTAACTGAAATGTATTGATTTCCTTGCTAATTGCAGGTCGCGAATGGCAGTTCAGCCTGCAAGTCAAGTTCTACCCGACCGACCCGACATCGATCACGGACGATATGACCCGATACCAGTTGTGTCTGCAGGTACAGAGGGACGTGGCCAGTGGCAGGTTGGTACTTCACTTTTACTTATCCCTATTTAAAAAAACATCTGGATCATCGTGAATGCCAATGTGCAGTGCATATCAACTTTGACACCCCGCAGGTACCCCTCCCTCAAAATCAAAATGTTTTGACGTTTAAGTATTTCGTTCATTGATTTATTTTTGACTAAAAACAACTGGTTGACATCACTTTACTCGGTAAAACTGACATTTAACTATGAACACTAGTACACTTTTTCACTTGACTCTACTACCCATTTTTCGAAGAAGGTGGTAAGCTGAGTTTCTGATAATTTTTTATGCGCGTAAACTCAATAAACTTACCGACGTACCGTAATAGGCATTCTGTCATTGTGACATATGACTGTAATCGTTCATGTGTATCCTCCCTCTGTCCATTAACCTGCCAATTTTACTACTCAGACTTCCGTGTTCGATGGCGACGGCGGCACTGCTCGGCTCGTTGATGGTGCAGTCAACGTTATGCGACTTCGATGCCAACCAACATACCGATCCTCAACAGTACTTGGCACAATTCTGCTTTGCACCGACCTCATCTAAAGAACTCATTGAGAAGGTGCACGAACTATACAAAATGCACAAGTTGGTATCGGTTTTAGTATTATTGGTGATTATGATTGTTGTTGTTTTCTGTTGTTGTTGCTTTTGTTTGTTTTGTTGTTTTTTGTTGTTGGTTGATATCGCTTATAAACGCAGCATCTGTGTTTTCAGGGGTCAGACACAAGCCGAAGCCGACCTCCATTACCTCGAAAACGCCTCCAAGCTCAACATGTACGGTGTAGACCTGCATCCAGCCAAGGTTCAATTCGTATTACAAATAATTAATTACGTACATTCAGTATGTACCATGTGTTCAGGGATAAAGCCATTGTGCCAGAAAACGTTCTTATGAATTGCCAGGGCAAAAGTTCTGATGTAAATTTGTTCTTCCTCTGTGCCCTGCGATACCAGGGTATTTATATAAAAAACGTTTATAAATTTGCTTGAAATCGTCAAGTTTTCATAAAATCCTAAGGAATCCATAAAGATATTTGTTTACGATGTACACGCCCATCAGATCAGCCAAGATTCATTGGTAATTATCAGAAAATTTATATGTACTCGAATTTTGTGATCCGTTTTTTTTCTAAAAAAATGTTTACCAAAGTGGTAAAAGGTCAATATGTTAAAATGTGCAATATGAATTTGAGGATTCTGCGGGCAACCCTGTGCAGATCGGTGTGTGTGCGTCGGGCATTAACGTTTACCAGCAGCAGATACGCACGGCACGTTATGTATGGCCAAAGATATTCAAGATCAGCTATCGGGACAAGTATTTCAAGGTTACTTCATCTATTTTCTTCTGCATGCTACGCTACCGCTAATTTACTAAACAAAATGGACTGACATGAAATTGAACTTGCAATCGGTTTGACCATGTTAGCCTACTTTCAGGACAGGATAAATGTTGTGAAAATTATTTGAAGTTTTCATATTACTTGATTTCATTGATGCAAATTAAGAACATTGATTTTTGTAGGTAAAAATGCGACCGGGTGAGTACGATAAGCAGGCATCGAATATCGTGTTCAAGACGACCGATGGCAAGGCGGCTAAACGCGTTTGGAAGTCGGGCGTTGAACATCACGGATTCTTCCGGTTCGTTGTTTTGTTTTATTGTTTTTGTTGTTGCTCATCTCGTGTTTTCCTATTATTCAGTCAGGGTTTTATTTCTTTTTTTTCAGTCTGATGCAGCCGGAGGACAAGCCCAAGCGCAGCCTGATGCGTTTCGGCTCTACTCGCTTTAGGTGAGTGTGTTTCAACAGATTCAATATTTTTCATGATTCATTATTATCACCGAATATCGTATAAATTTTGTGTTTTTACTTATTTATTTATTTGTTTATTCGTCTTCATTTCTATATATTTTCGTAAAAATAATTAAAAACCGTAACCGTAAAACAATTAACTTTTCAAGGTATACTGGCCGCACTCAGTTCCAATCGCGCATGAACGCCCAGATCAATGACCGACCCACCGCTACCGTACAACGCAGCCAATCAGCACGATTGGCCAACTCAACCGATAGCAGTTAGTTGTTGTTGTTGTTGTTGAAGTTTGTTCGTTATTGTTGTTTATTCGTGTTGTTGAATAACACGCCTTGGGATCTCGATTTTGGGTGCGAGCAGACTGATATCAATGTTGTTGTTTTCTTAATCGTAGGTGTTGTTGTTGTTATTGTGGTGAATCGCAGGTGTAATGGTGACATCAGTTGAGAGCACGACGACTAGAATGCAAAGCTCGACCACCCGCAGCTCGGAGAGTAAGTATTCGGTCACAGTGTATTTTGTGTATCACCGTGTGACATTGTTTGATTTGATTATGATGATGTGACACTGACACTTTTATCTCTAACATGAGCTCTTGCTAACTGACTTGTGTTCACTTGTCGCTGACAATTATGTTAATTTATAACAACTTAACTAATAAGTGGTTTGATTTTATCTCTTAACATCTAGTTTCATTGTAACTCATTTCATTGTACTCTTTACCAACTGACATTTGTGGACTTGTCGCTCGCAATTATCTTGATTTAATATATATATATATATATATAAATAAACTATTAGTTGTTTGATTTACATCTCTAAACACCTAGTTTCCATCTTTTATTCCGTCTCATTTATGTTCATATTCAATCTTCATGAAACTACAGGGTGGTCCAAAAAAAATGACAACACTTTGAAGCTGAATAACTCTCGGCACATAGATCAGATTCTGTTAAAATTCTCAGGGATTATCAACAACATACTAACTTAGAAAAATATATGAAACCAAGGGGATCGGACAATCACAGCGGCCACCAAGCATTAATGTTTGCGAAAATGCGCATGGGTCAAAAACCGCCTAATCGTGCATGTATAGTCAAGGGATGATATGCACGTAATAAATGAAACATTTGTTTTTTTTCTAGTTGTTGGTACGATTACATGTTTATTTAATGTTTATATTTGGTTTTTAAGCATTTTGTTCAATTGGTTTTAATTTTTTCGTTTTAGTTTAGCTAACTAAGCGCTTTTTCAATGTGAGAAGAAGATACACGCAGTTTTCACTTGTGAAACAAGATTTTATCCAATGAAAAATAAAATTACGATTTTTTTTTCTAAAATTGCTTTAGAATAAGTGAAATAGATTACTGATTGATTATAGGCTTAAATAACTGAGTTTATTGTTACGAAAATCACGGGTAAACCATGTCCTGAATATTCATAAATGAATCGCTCGGTTTTTGACCCATGCGCATTTTCGCAAACATTAATGCGTGGTGGCCGCTGTGAATGTCCGATTCCCTTGGTTTTATATATATTTTTTTAATTAGTATGTTGATGATAATACCTGAAAATTTCAACCGAATCAGATCTGTGTGCCGAGAGTTATTCAGCTTCAAAGTGTTGTCATTTTTTTGGACCACCCTGTATTTGGTTTGAAATCGTCTTGAACTGAATTAATAGGTTTTGTCTCTGCTGTGTTGTTGACTTTTTTAACAATAAGTGAATATTTGGTTGATGGTAATAATTATAATATATAATGTTTCAGTGCCGGGCATTCAGCGTCAGACGACAGTGGACTGCGTGCGTCAAGCCGTTGAGCCGCAGACCCCACTACACTACATGGACTCGGGATTGACCGATGTTAGTACAGATTGCTATAGATACTATCCATTATTAATGATTGATATTTTTACTCTGGAAATGTTCAAGACACAACATAAATGTTAACATAATGTTTCAGACGGTCAAGAGCTCGTCGTTGTCATCGCCCATGTCGCCAGGTGAGAAGTCCCTTCTGTCGGACGAGGAACACGGCGTCAAATACGTCAACGGCGTGCCCGAGTCTGAGGAGGTCATTCTCGTTGAACAAGTATGTTGTGATATGATTGCATGTCGGTCATTCAAAAAAATTTCATTCTTCAATGAGTTATTATTGCAATAAGTGTTACAAATTGAAGAGAAAATCTTCATGATTGAAATGTATTACAGGTGACCACTGAATCAGTTAGTGTGGCGCAACGGAAAAGAGAGCAACAACTGTTGCAACAACAACAACAACAACAACAACATGAACAACATCATCTCCATCACCAACCACCAGGAGAGTGGGTTGAGTGCGGTGAGCACGTGGTGCAACATCGAGAACTTGAACATGAACCACTGCAACAGTACGCCGGTAAAACTGAGGAGGAAAATGATGAACACAGGAGGAAGGCTAAGAAGGTGCCTTATTTTGTTGATCAACATCAGCTTAGCCAACATTCATATGTCTGTTTAATGAGTTTATGAATATTTAGGTATTCTGTCTAAGAAACGAATGTTTTTTCAGGTTGTCGAGATCTCGGTGCCACTAAGCAAAGCCGAAAAAGAGCAACAAAAGAAGGATGAAAAGGAGCGGAAACGATTGGAAAAGGAGGAGAAGGATCGACTGAAAAAGGTGTGGAATTGGCTCGAGTGAAAAATGTGTAACTCCTAACGTTTCAGCTATTGTCAACTGCTGTTTTTGTCAGCTGTTATCAACTCAATATCACCCCTCCGAAAATTTATCTGTTTATTTGTGAGCAGTTGCAACGTTGTTTAGGCAATGAACCATAAGTTTTTTTCAATGAATTGATCACCACTATTCAAACCGGATGCCATATTTTCAGGAAGAGAAGGAGAGGAAAAAGGCGGAAAAGGAAGCAAAGAAGAAGGGCAAGACGGCCACGACGACAACGACGACAGTGACGAGTGTGGACGTGAGGCAGCAGGGCAAGGCTGCCAGGTCCGGCTCAACATCAAGCTCGTCAAGCAGCTCCAGTTCTTCTGATGATGATGGTTGGTGTTGTTGTGCGCGTTATTGTTGCAAGTGTTGTTGTTGTCGAAAATGTTGTTGTTGGCGACCATGTTGTTGTCGTCGATGTTGTTGTTGTTGTTAAAAGTAGCTCTCCTTGTTAATCATTTGGTACAAGAGGTACCTAGTCAGGGGTGGGCCGGGTTTTTCGGCACTTTGCAGGGGGTGGGGGGGTAGAATTTTGAAATCTCAGTTTACCCCCCCCCCCCCACCCCGAAAAGTGGGGGGGGGGGGGTAAGGTCGGGTAGGGGGGGGTAGGAAAAATTTTTTTTAGCGAAAAAGCCTTGTTTTTTGCTTGTTTTTGCTAAAAAATCGTCTATTATAAGGTATAAACATCACATGTACCGGTTTTTTCAGGTTTTAACCAAGAAAATTGACCCAGAAAACGTGTTTGTTCGAAAAAAAAATCTCACAGCCAAAATTTTTTGAAAAATAAGCCTCAAAATCGAGGTTTTGAGGCCGATTTTCTCAAAAATTTCGAGTAGGGGGGGGGGAGGGGGTAGGCGACCTAAATTTTTGTCTAGGGGGGGGGGGGGTGCTACCCGCCGACCCTGAAAAGTGGGGGGGTAACCCCCCCTACCCCCCCCCCCCCCCCAGCGGCCCACCTCTGTACCTAGTTATTGATCTCATTGAACAACTTTATCTGTATTCGTATCTGTGATATATAATCGGTTTGGCTGTCGTCATTAGTTGTGATATACTTAATTTAATGATTTATTTCTTCTGTGATTTCGCTAGTCTCTCTTCAGCATATTGTTATAAAATTGAATGAAGCATAAAAAATCACCTTTGTTTTGTTCGAACCGAACAGTTTCTTTGCAGAGGGCAAGGAAAAGGATAAGAAAAGGGAGAAGAGGTTGAAGAAGAGCAAATCGAAGGATAAACACGATAAGCACGATGGAAATGAGGGCAGCGATCGCAATAACGTTGGTTTTCTTGGAATTTCTCAATATTTCCTTTTTTTAGTTTACATTTTAAGAACCAAGAACTGAGTCAAGTCTGTTAGGAAAAATCGATAATCACTGGGATGCTCGCATTGGGTTCTGAATTCACGATAATCACTCGGGGTTTTGAATTTAGGGTGCCTTTCAGTTTCATCTCACTGTTTTATATCGGAGTTTCAGTGATATCTTACTTTTTCAGACTTCCTCAGTATCAGTAACGTTGGGCGGCGGTCGTCCTTCGCATGAGGACACCATCACCTACCAACGCGAAAACCTCATCGAAAACCAGGTGCGTTTTCCCATAATGGAAATGGTCAGGTAATTAACAGAACTTCATCAGCCATCACATAGCATAGTGCAATTCAAATATATCAGTGCAGCTGCGAATAAAACATTTTATATGTAAAAAAAACATTGGAATATCTAAAACATAAAGTTATTATCACGTTATCAAGTTTTGTTGACTATAGTCGCCATCGGCCGGGGAGTCATCCCGGGGTCAGATGGTGGTCGGTGGACACGACGGTCAGACATCGCCCGTTGATCCGAACATGGTGGTGAGTGAACAAAGGAGTGAACACACGGAGGATGGACCTGTTGAGGTCACCACCGAAGTCGATGAACACGGTAACATCATCACGTTGGTTGCTCTTATTTATCATGTTCATACATGGGCGTGGGGTAGCCGCGGGTAGCCGCGGGGTAGCCGCGGGGTGCGCAAAATTTTGAAAAAGTTCATAGTCGTGAAACGTTCAAAAATGCAATAAAAAGCAGTTGTAATTTTTCCTTCGTATGAGTCAATTGGTCACTCGATCGATTCTAGTATTCATTAATCATTATATTGGACATCGCAGTATCAAACGATGTTTTATAGAGGGGTGCGCAGCATCAGTCAACTGATTATAGAGCGGTGCGCAGCATCAGTCGACTGATTATAGAGGGGTGCGCAGCATCAGTCGACTGATTATAATGGGGTGCGCAACATCAGTCAACTGATTATAGAGGGGTGCGCAGCATCAGTCAACTGATTATAATGGGGTGCGCAGCATCAGTCAACTGATTATAGAGGGGTGCGCAGCGTCCGTCGACTGATTATAGAGGGGTGCGCAGCGTCCGTCGACTGATTATAGAGGGGTGCGCAGCGTCCGTCGACTGATATTAGAGGGGTGCGCAGCATCAGTCGACTGATTATAGAGGGGTGCGCAGCATCAGTCGACTGACTATATAGGGGTGCGCAGTATCAGTCGACTGATTATAGAGGGGTGCGCAGCATCAGTCGACTGACTATATAGGGGTGCGCAGCACCAGTCGACTGATTATAATGGGGTGCGCAACATCAGTCAACTGATTATAGAGGGGTGCGCAGCATCAGTCGACTGATTATAATGGGGTGCGCAGCATTAGTCAACTGATTATAGAGGGGTGCGCAGCGTCCGTCGACTGATTATAGAGGGGTGCGCAGCATCAGTCGACTGACTATATAGGGGTGCGCAGCATCAGTCAACTGATTATTGAGGGGTGCGAAAACTGCGCAACTGGAAAACGCTGAATTTTCGGCGCCATGCGCCACTTAACCCGCTACATTCTAAATATCGTTTGAATGGAAAGCGGAAACTTGAAAACGGCGAATTTTCGGCGCTACGCGCCCGTCGACCTGATGATTTCTAAATATTTTTTGAATGAAAGCGGAAATTTGAAAACGCCAAACTTTCGGCGCTACGCGCCACTGAACCTGATGCTTTAAAAGTATGGTTTGAATGAAAGCGGAAACTTGCCTCTCAACCTGAAGTTTTCTAAATATGTTTTGAATGAAAGCGAAAACTTTAAAAACACGGAATTTTCCGCGCTACGCGCCACTCAACCTCCTACATTCTAAATATCGTTTGCATGGAAAGCGGAAACTTTTAAACGGCAAATTTTCAGCGCTAAGCGCCCCTCAACCTGATGCTTTCTAAATATGTTTTTAATGAAAGCGTAAGCTTTAAAACGGCAAATTTTCGGCGCTACGCGACGCTCAACCTCCTACATTCTAAATATCGTTTGCTTGGAAAGCGGAAATTTTGAAACAGCGATTTTTCGGCGCTTCGCGCCACTCAATTTGGTGCCTCCAAAATATGTTTTGAATGAAAGCGGAAACTTGAAAACGCAGATTTTTTGGCGCTACGCACCACATAAGATGATGCCTTCTACATATATTTTGAATGCAGAGAGAGCATTTTGAAATCGTCAAAATTTCAGCGCTGAGCGCCACTCAACCTGATGCTTTCTAAATATGTTTTAAATGAAAGCGGAAACTTAAAAACACAGAATTTTCGGCGCTACGCGCAACTCAGCCTGGTGCTTTCAAATTATGTTTGAATGAAAGCGGAAACTCGAAAAACGCCTAATTTTCGGCGTTACGCGCCACTCAACATGCTGCCTTCTGAATATGGTTTGAATGGGAACCAGAAATTTGAAAACGCTGAATATGTTTTAAATGCACAGCAAACACTGAAAACGCCAAATTTTCATACAATGAAATTTGTTCGAATAAAAACTCCTATAGGGGGGTGCGCAGGCTTCGAAAACTCGCGGCTACCCGCGCAGAGACCTCACGCCCATGTATGATCATGTTTTATTACTGAGTTGAAGAACTGTTTTTAGATTGTAAGTTAATGTATTCAGCAGTATATGTATATATAGGCCTCGTAATTGGTTATAAGAAAACTCAAAACGTGGCACAGAAAATTCCTTACTTGAGAATCCGGTTCTGGACTTGAGAATCTGGTTCTAACAAATTTTTAAAAGTGGCTAAAAAGTGGCACAGAAATTTCATTACTTGAGAATCCGGTTCTGGTATGAGAATCTGGTTCTGGCCATGACATGGGTTCTCGCAGTTTTAAACCATTTCTTATAATCAATTATGAGGCCTATAAGTGAATCAGTGAGAGGGTGAGGAAAATGGTTCGAAACTATCTTCAGTGCCTTTCGTCATGCTTGATTATGTTAATGTTGGCTTTTCGAACAATTATTTAGGTGCTTCAAATTTTTATAATTTGGTCGGTTTATTTCCACAAATGAGCTAATAGTTTGGAAAGTAAGTAAGCATGATGATGTTTCAGACACACGCGCCAGCTCAAGACGACCACTCGTACTGTACAACGTCAGGTCCAGTACCAGTACGATATTCCCGCTGATCAGGTGGTTGGTTGTCATTTTTTTACCTTACTTACATCAAGTCTATAAACTTATCAAACTGCTGAGAATCATTCAATTCAACATGGTTTATCAAGATTGTATGGAGAAGACTATAAATTGATTGCTGATAAATGATAATCATTCAATTCAGTTCATAGATTATGATAACGCATGGGTTGCTCTAGCAAAACTGTTTATTTAGCGATGATGCATGAAATTGTTGTGTTCGTACCTATAATGCTTCATTGCTTCTGAATCTTTATGTTCACCCACTGCGTATCTAAGTTAAGCATATGCATATTTTTATACCCAGTGTGTTTACATTAAGGCGGTATATTTTATTGGAATATACGGTATGGGGCCAGTCTGACTGGCTGTTTCATTCGGTCTATGTTGCCAGCTGGAACGCGTACCGACCGTGCGCAGACAGTAAAATGGACAGGACATAACCAGTGGCACACAGTTTGACTGTTTGATTGACAGCGCCGGCACACGTGCACGTTTGTCTTGTCTACAGATTAGAATTCTAGATCACCAGTTGAGTGGCTACGTTTCGCAGGTGTCTTGCTGTTTTTTTGCAATGCAACCGCTAACAAGACTTACTTTATTCCAAATTTTTACATATTGTAGTAGTTGTAGTTCGTGCATACATCGTCCGTATTTACAAGGCGTTCTTGTTTTGTGATGTTTGATTCCAACCACTATATGTCAGTTATGAATGGAAATAATGGAATCATCTCAATTTATATTGCCACGTCGCCATGTTCTAGTTCGATTTTATGCTGATCAAAATTCCAAAGTAACGGATATGGTAGAAATAGTCTCAAAGATCCATGTTTATATGCTTTGTAAATTATGGCCTATTTGATAGTGCTTTGTTTGGCAATAATTCTTCTGCTGCCCATTAATTTGCGTCGAATGATGAGAGGTTTGAGAACTCTTGAATACTAGATTTCGATTTTCAACAACTTTGAACTTCATCGTATAAGGTGCCTCCGGATTTGTACGAAGTTTAATCATAGTAGAATCAGGGACAGGGATTCATGTGCTTGGTCTGGTTGGTTGTTGGTCACATATTGAATTAGACTTTGATTACATTACTGCACTTGGTTAGGCCACTCTCACTAGTTGGTTGCTGATTTCCCTTGCCTGAATACTCGCTGCTGAAATTTTGAAATGTTTTCTGGTTGACTGTGGAATCGGTGATGTATAAACAAACCTTTATAGCTAATTCTTATATAATTTTGATATGGTTTCTGAAGTAAATGTACTGACCGAGGAAGTGTTCCGATTGAATTAGAGACTTTGATTGAATTAGGATGCTTCTTAAGTGACCTTTGGATGGCTGTCCTTGCACATTACCATGCTATTCGTTCGGTCTACTATAAGATGTGTTGCTTCTTCTTACATGCTGGTCGAGCTATAAGTTAGCCATGGGCAAGTCATGCACCAAAGAATAGTAATATCTTGTATACATACGTACAACACTACAATAATACGATTCGGGTTGCATTTCAATACCGTACTGTGGACTGTGGAGTAGACCAAGACCATGACACAATCACTAGCGGAACAGCGAATGGAAGTTCTTAAAGGCAGTAATTTTTTCGTTCTTGATCTTTTTATATTATAAAAGAACTTGATGAAGAACCGGCCTGATCCCTTTATTAATTCGAAAGAAAAGAAAGTATCATGGCTCAGGCTCTTTGTACTTCCCATATTTGTTTGCTCGTACTACTGGTATATCCTGACCTCAGAGATCCGTCTTTGAGTTTTGTGGGCGCACATGTGACACGGCTATCAGATAAGGGTATAGAGTATAGACCGACCAACTAGTGGGTTGGGTTGGGTGCTGTGTCGATGACAAATTGGGTGTACTTTCGATACCCTGCCTTGACACATGCACGTCCGGCAAACTCATGCAAACCAACCATAGGTACACGAAGGTTGATATGATACCATTTGTGTGTGGCAATCGGTGGTGGCGTTCAGTATAACGATGTTTCGCATCAATATATTCTTAGATACTATATTGACTGTTTTTATTATGATCCGATTTGATTGATATCGGCCACTTGTCATTTTGATTGTCTGCTTTGATATATGCTGATTGTGTTCGCAGAATCGGGTTTACGGCATTTTAGTGCCTGGTTCCATTTATGCTGCTTCGGCATAATTTCATTCAAGGCATTTTAGTATCTGGTTCGATTTATGCTGATGTGCTTCGGCATAATTTCATTCAAGGTATTTTAGTATCTGGTTCGATTTATGCTGATGTGGTTCGACATAATTCAATTTAAGGCGGATATGGTAGTTCAGGTCAACAGACCCCGACATCATTGAAATCTGCGGTCAGGTTGACTGGCGTTGAACGGTTGTCGTCATCGGGTAATATAACTCCGCAACGTCACCGCCCTTTTGCCATATTTTTGCAGTGAATTGTAACTTGATATCGCTAAAGTCTGCAATAGCTGATCTCACCACGTGTATTTCCTTCCTGATTCAATTTAAATTTTCAGTTTCATATAGGACCTATTATTTTTTATCATCATCCAAATCCCATACATATAATATAATTTGAAAATGCCGGGCACTCTGGTGAGAGACACGTGCCGTTTCCATCCATACTGTGTAAGTTTCCAATATAGATTATAAGTTTTTTTAAATCAACATAGTATTATTTATTTGCGAAAACTAGGACTTGTTTGTTAAAAGACAGGAGGCAACTTTTCGGTTCAAAGTTTCAATGAATACTCTTAATGAATTATATCTTTTAAATTATTTGTGTTGCAGGGTACGGCAACGGGCAACGCTTTGGCACTGGGTAACGGGCAGCCAGCACAGGGTCAGGAACACGCCACTGTCCGTGTGTTCACCAATGCCCGTTCGTTTATATACCATTATATTGGCTTGTTCATAGCATTATAAATGATCATATAACGAAATATATTGAAAAGTAGTCAAATTTCATATTGATAGTGGTTATATGGTTATATGTGGTTGCAGAGCACGATGCATCGCCCATAACATCGGAAGGTGGCAACGTCGTCGAGACTCGCAGTCGTGTCATCAAGTACGAAACCAATGGCCATCGTCAGCAGGTATGTCCTTTCCTGGTATATAACCATTACATCAGGTACAATTATCAGGGTTTGAGTGATATCGGTCACCAGGTGCTATCGAGTAGTAGTCGACTGCTATCGATAACCAGCCAGCCAGATAATATTTATGTAATGTTCAGGCCGAGTCGAGTAACCCAATGGGCCCTGAACCGGACACGTTTGTGAGCAGCCGAACCGTCAGCTCGGGCAACCGTACCATCGAGACCGTAACGGTGGGTGGCGCTTCTATTATATTTTATGCCATATCAATGCTGAGACATGTGCTTTTCATGAAAAACAAATTTTTATCGGACACTAAAAGGAGCTTTGTGCTCATGTTCTTTTTTTACTTTTTGGCTATCGCAATTCCGAGTTCATGTCTGTTTCACCGTGTTACGTTACCGTCCAATGTTGCAGATAATTATCTTGTTATGATACTTGTTATGGCCGTTTCTGCTGATATTGGTTATGCAAAATGTTCAACATGTAGTGTGTAATAGTTAAAATGTTCAACATGTAGTAAGTTATATCATTAGTGGACGGTTAGATAACAGCAGTGGGGTTCCTCATCATTTTATATCTACAAAATTCAATGTCAATGTCTTATACGTGGCAATGGCATGTTATTTTGTCGTAAACTATAGGCTATTCTAGGTTTCTTGTTACTCCGACTTTTTTGGGCGCGCAAAGTTTCAACTCAAATCTATTGTTGGCGCGCGGTTAAAATTTCGAAAAAAACTTTCGTTCAACATGATTTTTGACAACATATGAACATCGCGCGAAATTCATGTGGTAACGAGACTATTAAACAATTTTGATAACAAGAAACCCCGAGCAAGCTGTACGTTGGTTATGTCTTTATATTCGATTGTCTATTTTGGTGTTGCACATTTCAGTACAAAACAGAGCGGGACGGCGTGATCGAGACGCACGTGGAACACCGAATCACCATACATTCCGGTGATGACATCGACCATGATGCCGTTAGTTTGAATCATGCTAACAAATCCGGCTCACAATACTATTTGAGTCATAAGGAATTCCAAGTCGATTGTGTACTTGATCTTGTCGTTTGTGTACATGGAAGCATGGCTTGTCTTCACCCTTTCATTTACTATTTATTATCTTGAAAATAACCCTCGCCATCCGAAGTTTCCCGAAGTTTGTATTATTATTATAGAGTGTCAAGCTCGAATTACTAAGTCATCTTCAGCTGAAAAATCGCTGAATTCCAATGGGCAAACCACTTTTCTATTATACATGTCTTCGTGACGGATCTGGTTCTAAGATGTTCATTAACCATAATTATTTTCTCATCAATGACACATGTAAATTGGTTTAACCTTTTACAGGAGCTGAGTTCAGCGATCATGGACGCGACCAAAATGAACCCGGACATGACCGTAGAGAAGATCGAAGTGAAGCAAGAGACGCAGTGCTGAGTATTATACCATTATATACGATGATGAGATTGTGATTCCAATAAACCTGGTGTTTGCATTTTTAGATCAAGATGATTGATTAAGTGTTGTGTAACTCACTCATCATGATAACTATTTGTATTGTCTAATCCATGTTCTGTACTATTGCAAAGCAACATTTTTGTTGTAAGGTCGTCTGCGACTTTTTGTCCTCTATCGCAGAATAAGTGAGTTTGAATTTGCCTTGATTTTAGTGTGCTGCCGCTGTTCTGTCACTGGTTGTTATCGAATCGGACTTGAACACTTCCGCTGGTGGTTTGGTCACTTCTCCAATTCTCCTCATGTTTAACATAAGCGTTTTTGTATTTTGAGAGTGATAGACCACCAGCCAATCTGGTACATGATCAGAAGATTGTGCCGTACCGTGCTCTGCATAATAATGCAAAATTCCTGCATAATTGCATGAATAAGTTACATTATTAAACTTGTGATTTGAGTCATATTTTGTTCGATGAGTCGGGGGAAAGTGTATACTTGCCAAACGCGTAATCGATGTGATCTAAATGTGTTGGATCTGGTTCTTGTTGAGATAATATCCATCTGTAAAAATGTATGGAGACGTAAAGCGACTGTTTGATTTGATCATCTAAAATTATATTTTTTGTTTTATTTGTTTTAACGTTTGTAACTCATTTGTTCCGTGCGCATTCAGTCTGTTACACCAGTTTATATTTCTATTTGTCATCTATTTGCAACAACCACGTTATGCAACACTGGTTGTCGTTGTTGAACTTGCAAATCATCTATTTTCGTTTTGAAATTGCCATCCATTCTGGCATCTATTTTTATTTCTATCTCTGATGTTGAGATATTTTTATAAAGCTTAAATTTTTTTATTCCAATATTGATTCAACTCTAATCTCACCATTAGAAAATATAATTAGCTAGTTTATTATTACTAATGATTATGCCAGACACCTACTGCATTACCAGCACAACTCGTCGATTCAACAAACCCTCATCACAGTCCCTCAAAATTCCTTTTTATCCGTGGCATCACCTTATTTTGAAGAAATTCTAATTTCAGTGTTATTTTGCTCCATTCAGTCACCACAACATGTTTATCTGTATGGTATCCTCTTAATAACGCATTTGTCTTGTATACCGGCCTTAATTTATACACATTTATCCATGTGCGCAAAGCCGATTAATACCCTATGTACCCCTGAATCGTTGGTCTAAGCCTTCGGGTAAATGTTAGGTTAAGACTGATGTTTCAAGGGGTAACATACTTGGGGTTATCGCCTGCCTATTTGTGTCCGCAATACATCGTGATTGATTTGGTGTTGTATCTATTGTATGTAAAGCATTGTGCTCTCATCGGGGCAGAAGTGTTACTATTACAACAAAAATGTTTTACAAGTCAAGGTTTCACTTCTCTCCTTCATTACCCATCAACAATACCACTATAGCCATTAACATGTCCTTTTGTTTGTGTGAGCTTGTCGCCAATCTGCTGCCCAATCTCGTCCTATCCCGTTTCGTTTGTTGCCACTCTTTTCTACTGGTGAAACAGTCAGAAAAATACAAAGCAAATGCACGAACCTTTTTGGGTTTCAATTCTATGTTAGAAATTAGTGTATTTTTCTTTCCGAATCATCTGTTCTTCTTTA
>OZ038443.1:14802210-14819710 GCA_964036265.1 Daptonema setosum
TTATTATATTGTTTATCAGTTTTGCAAGTATCCCCCGTGGTTCTCGATCTTGGTCAAACCAGTACAAATACGATAGAACGTGGCACACCCAGACCAGTTCAACTAATTCAGTTGCTCTAATTTATATACCGAGAGTGCGATCATCACAAACATAATGTGTACCAGTGTGTAGGCGTCTATTGGATCAGTGACTCAGCACAAAAACAACTGCACTTGATAAGCATACAAACGGAACGGGATTTCACCTACTGTTGTCAAAGGATGGTATCCAATATATATCAACGGTGACGAACGGAAATAAAATTATATACGTTCAACTACGAAACGTTGCGGTATCAACTTTTATTGCTTGTCTTCCTAATTATATCAATCAAATTCACATTCGTAAGCAAACCCGTGCATTGTGAATCCAGCTGCGACAGATAATAGATGCGACAGAGTAAAATATACGACAGTCATTAAGTAAATATTTACCAGCTGATTGGATAATCAACGATAGCCGTATTATTTAATCAGGTTCATTGTCACGGAAGTTTTGTTGGGGCGTTGTTACCGGGGAAGGAACAAACCCAGACTGGTCAAACTTGTTAACAGAAAACTTTTTTGAAAACGGTGTACATCAGAAACCAGTTTCAACTTCAAAGAGCCCGAAAGACACGAAGAAGCAATGATAAAAAACTTGGAGACCGGGGTGACTGAAAGATTGAAGCGTTCTACCCCAAGTATGTACAGCCAATGTGATCCGAAAACTGTGGGAAAGTTAAATAAACTGTTAAAGAAGCTGCAATCACACCAAGCCACTGTATTTTCCTCAAAAAAAGTCTCACCTTTTGATTTGATTCATGGAATGACAGGGACTTAACGGCCAGCCACTTGCCCCTATCCACATCGTAGCATTGGTATACACTCCCAAATGTTCCTTTGCCTAACAGTTTACCGACACGCCAGTTCAGTGGTGGTTGTGGGGCTGAAATTTATGTTCGTGTCATATTAAATAAAAACAACAACCACAACAACAACAACAACAACAACAACAACAACAACAACAACAACAACAACAACAACAACAACAACAACAACAACAACAACAACAACAACAACAACAACAACAACAACAACAACAACAACAACAACAACAACAACAACAACAACAACAACAACAACAACAACAACAACAACAACAACAACAACAACAACAACAACAACAACAACAACAACAACAACGACAAAACCTCTTACATGTGGCTGATCCCAACGCATCGGGTGCATGCGAACCAGGCTGAATCTTGATGCTAAGCGATGAAACATCGGGTACGATGCCAGAGCTGAAAGAGATATGAAATTGTCATTTATGAAGCTGGACGAAAAGATCAATTAAAAGTAGAACAGTGAAACTTATCTTATATACTGACATCAAAAATGACAAATAACCTATTAGAGGACTGTGGTGCCTGTTTACCGGTTTGTTGGGCCAGTCGTGGATTATTGACCCAATGCTGACCTTGCTGGTACTTGAAATGGTTGACCGATACCCGACTCTGTGCCTTCGAGCTGGCTGTTGGCTTGTATGGGATGTCTTGGATCTGTAACACTTCATGTATTTAACAACAACAACAGCAGCAGCAACAAACAACGACAACAACAACAACAACAACAACAACAACAACAACAACAACAACAACAACAACAACAACAACAACAACAACAATAACAACAACAACAACAACAACAACAACAACAACAACAACAACAACAACAACAACAACAACAACAACAACAACAACAACAACAACAACAACAACAACAACAACAACAACAACAACAACAACAACAACAACAACAAACAGCTAGAACTAACATTTCTCAGTATCTCGCTGGCATTAGTTCCACCTATACTCCGTCCACCACCAGGTCTAATGGGTCGACGACTAGATGAAGATGCCTTACGGGCACCTGGACCTGGTGATAGTGATCGAACCGATGTATTTTCATATGGTGACTGAAACAGGATGTCAAGGCTTACTCACTCACTCACTCACTCACTCACTCACTCACTCACTCACTCACTAACTCACTCACTCACTCACTCACTCACTCACTCACTCACTCACTCACTCACTCACTCACTCACTCACTCACTCACTCACTCACTCACTCACTCACTCACTCACTCACTCACTCACTCACTCACTCACTCACTCACTCACTCACTCACTCACTCTCACTTACTCACACACTCTGACTCCCTTACCGGTGCTTTGTGTTTGATCTTGTGTAGCAGGAGCCGAAGACTTTTAACTCCACTCCATTGCAACATGTCGACGGCCTGGTCTAGCTCTTTTTGAGTATCGATTGTGACAAGCACCTGAACATTGTTTGTTTATGTACACACATTAACAACAACAACAAAAAAAACAACAACAACAACAACAACAACGTTTATTATATCAATAACCTCCTCGGTAGGTATTGTGTACTTGATTATTAATGAATCGCCATCTGGATATGATTCTCTGATTTTCATCTGTAGATGTTCCAGACGAAGTGGCTTTGGCATCATCGCCGCTCTGAACATCACTAATTAATCAATCAACCAGTCAATCGATCAATCAGTCAGTCAGTCATTCAATCAGTCAGTGAGTCATTCAATCAATCAGTCACTCAGTCATTTGGTGATGTTCTTTACCAACCGTCTAACACCCTGGTATTCGAATCTGACTCTCAATCGAGGACTCTGAAGTGAGGAACTGGACTGGCTGCTGCTCGATGGTCCGGACTGATGCTGGGTGGAATCAGATGGCACGGATACGCTGCGGGATGGCAGTGACGTACCTGCACTTATGTACAGTACTCACTCACTCACTCACTCACTCACTCACTCACTCACTCACTCACTCACTCACTCACTCACTCACTCACTCACTCACTCACTCACTCACTCACTCACTCACTCACTCACTCACTCACTCACTCACTCACTCACTCACTCACTCACTCACTCACTCACTCACTCACTCACTCACTCACTCACTCACCCACTCACTCACCTGGTGTATTAGAGCTGGTGGAGGTGGGTCTGGCTCTGGCCGCGAGTTTCTCTGCCGTTGGTGGCATGGCAGCAGCCAGATTGCGTCTGATCGAAGCCAACACGTCATCGTTGAAGTTCCCGGGCTGATTTCGATCGGAGGTACTGGTTGAAGGGCACGAGGCCTTGCGATGGGACGATTCAGGCATGGAGGATTGGGGTTGTTGACAATGGTGTGGGTGACGGTCAGGAGTGCTGTAAACATTGAATGGATGCATTCACTCACTTATGATCTACTAGCTCACTCACTGATTAACCAACATACTCACACAGTAACAGACTCACTCACTCACTCACTCACTCACTCACTCACTCACTCACTCACTCACTCACACACTCACTCACTCACTCACTCACTCACTCACTCACTCACTCACTCACTCACTCACTCACTCACTCACTCACTCACTCACTCACTCACTCACTCACTCACTCACTCACTCACTCACTCACTCACTCACTCACTCACTCACTCACTCACTCACTCACTCACTCACTCACTCACTCACTCACTCACTCACTCACTCACTCACTCACTCACTCACTCACTCACTCACTCACTCACTCACTCACTCACTCACTCACTCACTCACTCACTCACTCACTTACTCACTAACCCACTCACTCACTCACCCACTCACTCACTCACTCACTCACTCACTCACTCACTCACTCACTCACTCACTCACTCACTCACTCACTCACTCACTCACTCACTCACTCACTCACTCACTCACACACTCACTCACTCACTCACTCACTCACTCACTCACTCACTCACTCACTCACTCACTCACTCACTCACTCACTCACTCACTCACTCACTCACTCACTCACTCACTCACTCACTCACCCACTCACTCACTCACTCACATGATTGAACAAGCCAAATCGTTTTCAAAAAAACAATAGACTAGTCTATGTTTCCACTGTAGACTTGAGCAGGTAAAAAGCTTACTTAGCTACACTTTCGACCAACATGTTCAGCATTTCCATGCCTATTTGGAATGGTGTTGTCTATGGAGGTAGTCGATTCATCTGGCACCTCAGCTCCTCGTACAAATTGAACGAAACCAATGCGATATTTAGATGATTTTATAATGTGCCATTAATGCCACGCAGTAATAAAGATCATTCCATTAGTCAGCTGTTGTTGTTAAAATTGATGCTGTTGTTGTTGTTGTTGTTGATGCTGTTGCTGTGGCCATCTATGGTTGATGAGTCAAGCGAATGATGAAGATGGTTTTGCTGGTAGACCGTGCCGTGCGAAAACGTAGTAGAAGAAAAATATATAATGAAGAATGGCGTGCGCGCAGTTTACGTCATCGTGGTTGCAGTACAGGGTGGGTCGTAAATCGTTGCATAGAATCCAAAATGGAAGAGATGAGATGATGTCCAGAGTTTAGCTTACATTGAAACTTCGATCCTGCAATATTGAAAAAATTATATTTCGAAGAAAGAAATAATGAATGGTTTTCAATAAAAAAAACGAGGAAGAAATCAACAATATCACTTTGATAACTCGAATTAAAAAATCTTTGAATTGAACTTTATTAATAAGAATACTCTCTGTAATCAGGATTTACGTTACTATCTGCTGACCTGACAGTACGGGGCCACCGACGACCAATTCAAACAGTATATATAAAAAGTATGGTAATATACGGCCGTATTACGCACTGATAGGCCAGACTCAACAAAACAACGTGTCTGGATGGTACATACAAATACATCAGTGAATCATTGCATGTACATACATACGTACATAGTTCTTTATATTATTTAGTGATGGTATTTAATAATCGATGTAGGTGTTGGAATCGAACAGATGGCTACGTCATTCATACTGAAACCAATATAAAGGTTTCGTCTTCCGAAGGACCGTGGTGACGGACCAAGCCATTCCGATGAAGACATGTCTCTGGATGTCTGCCTAAATAACGTTAGTAGCAGTTGGTTTTCATTCGCATTTGTTACCTCTTAACCTCATAAAATCGTTGAAATCGTTCGATTATTGTATGCATTTAATTATTTGCTGCCGTCATCAAGATGGTGTGATAAGTCATGATGAGAAAGACCCTTCCTTTGTCAGCTAGGCGGTAACGAACGACATTAGTTATCATGTAAAATTGAATCAAATTGAGTGTATATGAGAAATAAAACCGACAACTGTTTTTTTACTAATTACCAATGTGCACTTTTAGCAGTCAACGAACACAAAACACCATATCAACACCAAAATAACATATCACACAAACACCGTAAATATATAGCAATCCGCGTTCTATCGTTTTGTCTGGCGTCCTCTCAACTCTGCCAAAAAGTGAACACATCAAATTGTGTTATAAACCGGGCAATAACTTCCCAATAATGGTGTTGCTATGCAAGTTTCATGTGAACTGTTGCAGCAGATAAATGATGTTTGGAAAGTAACATAATAAACCAGATTTTTGTAAATAGCATGTAGACATGCTGTCTACGAACACAATAAAAGTTGTAACATCGAATTAGTGAAAAAGAGTCAAGCCAGTGGTAATTTTCGGTTTTATTATGCCGTTTAAAGGAACATTTGTCACATTAGTGTTAATTTTGAACGCACAGATTTGATTTTAAATTTGTTTTTTTTGCATTAGAAGAGTCTCCAAAAAGTCGGTGAATGCAAGGATACGAGATTGACTGTGCAATAAACCGTCTGCGTCTACAATATTCAATTCAAGGTCATATAACAAATTGGATTGCAAAGTTATTTCAGCTTTGAATCATCTAACTGTGTAGTATCTTTATCAAAATGATTCTTTCTGATTGAACGGTTGACATCCTTAGGCCCTTCTGAACCGATTAAAACTGAACATTGATGTTAAACTTTGCGATTCAACGGTTGAGAGAACAGCTAAACTGCATTACAAACATAATAAACATCATTTCATTTCGTATGTGAATTTTTCTTGCACCGACCGGTAATATGTATTGATATAAACTTGAATGCTGTCGAGACTATTGAATGAAAATTGATTTGCACTTAATCAGTATACATACATGTATGTATGATGAGCTCTACTAATTGTTTGTATGCTATACATAAAAGTCTGTCGGTTAATTTCGATGCAAAAAATAACTCTTTCAATCATAGCTAAGTCTATGAGTTATACGCAAATCTTAATGTTTATGGAATGGCAAATGGAAGTAAAATTTAGATTTTTATTAAAATACAATCAGTAAACAGTGGACCGAACCCGATTAGAAGCATCTTAATCCCCAGAGTAACACTTCCACTATATAGCAAAATTAAATTAATCATTTATCTCCGGTCGCCAGTCGAACGTGAAAAAAACCTGAACTTATTATCTGCGTAGACAATCTATGAGAAACAGAACATTTCTACTTTGTATTGCAATAACAGTCCTCAATCGTTTACTGCGTGTACTAAAATCCAGGCACAAGTACGATAACAAGAACAAGTTCGGAAATTAAAATAAAAAAGGACAAAGCAACATATCATCGTTCAAAGACCAAGCCACATGACAGAGAAATGAACTAAGCGCGTGCACAAAGTTCGATATTCGACCGCAAACTGAATAATACCGGCGTGTAAACGCATGTACACCATATTCTGGATCAACATAGCATATAAGCGTGAGTATAGTTGCTGACTGACTGACTGACTATGTACATGTGACTGTCACCATGACTGTAAATAAAAGGCTGACTGTTGACGCGTGCGTAGCCGCTCAACACATAACCGCTTTGGCCAACAGTAAGTAACCGACTGACTGACTGACAGACGGACTGACTGACTGACGGAATCACTGACTCACTGACTGACTGACTGAGTGACTGAATGGACAGACAGACAGACAGACAGACAGACAGACAGACAGACAGACAGACAGACAGACAGACAGACAGACAGACAGACAGACAGACAGACAGACAGACAGACAGACAGACAGACAGACAGACAGACAGACAGACAGACAGACAGACAGACAGTCTGATTATCGGTATCATCTGTATATCGGAGAAAAAATATATGCAGTTTATTTGTCTGTAAGTTGAAGAACGGATGATGTCTGCTGTCTGGTAATAGTGGGCTTTTTGGCCGTTTTGTTGGCGTTGGCCGTCGTTCAGACGAGCTTTTGGTGATATGGCTATTATAACACATGACGTTGGTGGCTTTGTTGGTATTTTTGATGTTGTTGATATTGCTGATATTATTGGGAATGGTACTCACATAATATTGCGCAATATGTCACACCATAACGAACAAATTTTTTGAAAACAAAAATGATGGACACTGTATTTAAAAATAGATCAACCAGATCTACAGATTCCACCAGAGTGCATACGAAACGTAAGTTTATAGAAAATTTCTATGTTTGTCAGAAAATAGGTATGTAAGTACCAGTTGAGATCATCAGATCTTCTGGTTATCACAGGTATGTAAGTTTAACTATTATGCACGTAAATGCCATCCAATTCGTAATAAGAAAGCCGTGTTGTTTTGGTATGGCATAATAATTGATGTAAGATTGGACAACGCGCTGCCAGCCGAGTTAACCTCCAAAGGTAGGGAAATTACCAGTTTTCCGGCCATATCACATATACCTCAAGGAACAAATTCAATCTTTTGAAAACAATAAAGAGGGGGAATTCCACTTTTCCCACGATGTCTCGGTCGCTAGTGGGACAACGTGTGCAGCGAGTCGAGTGGGTCGTCGGGTCGACTGCTCAACTCACTCCATCAACAACCAGTCACTAAACCATTTTGTTTGTCTCTCACTGACAGACGGGTAAACGACTGCGTTCAGTGACTGCTTGTATGTACTGACTGACTGACTGTTGACTGACTGACTGACTGACTGACTGACTGTCGACTGACTGACTGACTGACTGACTGACTGACTGGCGAAAGGTGCACAATCACAAAGCAGATACCGACCGAGAGTGCTGGTAGAAAAATGACAACAGAATGCGGGTATATACATGTACTGCTACTTGTCTTTTACCGGATGCTATCCTGATTTCGATGAATTATCTCAGGGAAAATCGTGATAAAAAGGTATGGAATCCCAGAATTCTTTGAGTACGTGAAACGCTCATATATTTATTTACTATACTTTAATGGGTTCAGAGTAAAGCAGAGCAAGCTCTCCGATAAGCCGAGGTACAAGAGAAGATTGAACTGATCTTAAAAAGCACTATATCAAATATTTTGGCTTTTGTGGCACGAATAATTCCACACATGGATGACAATCACAACTTCTTTCATATTACTTATTTTTTGTTAAAGCGCTTCCGCAAAAAAACTTAAGCATACAAATTGAATTCATAGTTGATATAAAAAAACTTCCGTGAGCAGGTGAGAAACGTTTAGGTAATGGGAAGAAAAATCTACTTTAACCATGTAACAGGAACCGTTAGTTTTCAAATACAGTAAAACGCCAAACGATCTGGTCGCATTGTTATATATATGTATGTAGTTTCGTCGAAAAATAAATTGCTGATAACAAATAGTACGGTAGCATCATAAATATATAAAACTATGTGTATAAAAACTGACTGTTTGGGTGCAAAATACAAGTTCCGACTGGTTTACCAGCTATAAACTTTCTTTTCTGGAACTACAATCAAACATAGCTGATTACACTTTAAACTATAGACATAAAGGAGTGATCAACTCTACAGTTAAACTTTACAATTTGAAACATACAACTTTTTTTGAAACATACATTGATACCTTATTGTAAAATAAACTGATGCAATATTGTTTAAAATTTTGTGCAAAAATTAAAAATGCCAACTGTAAAATCAATTTCAAAGAAATTTTATCAAGGTTAATTGTAAATAGGAGTCCGCGGGTCGTATACAGTTTTTCGGGTGCAGACTCCTAGCCAAAATGATAATGCTGTCTATAAAAGTTGGTTACTATTCCCCATATCTGATACCATCAGTTCGCAACATTACTAAAAATAAGTGCTATAAAAAATTATATCTGAGTTAGGGAACTCGTGGTCACTAAACGCTGATAAAAAATCTGGACCTGAAAGAGCACTGGCACGGTTTGTGGTGTCTGATGAGGGTAGACGTATAACTTAAATGAAAGATATAGGATAACTTTATAACAAGTATTGAGACTCAAACCAACTGTTTTATGAAAATACATGTTACAGTTTTTCGGTTTCTATAGTGACACACTTGACCATAAAGAACGGAAGGCCTAATAAAGCAAAACAATTTGCATTATTTCACTGTACAAAAATCCCAACTTTAACGTTTTCCAGCTCCCTCATACAACTTCACGCGCTAAAAACAGGTAAGAGGAATGCACATACATACATTGGTGTCACGATGATATCCAACGAACAAACAAACAGGCAAACAAACGTCGTTTTGCGAGCACCTTGAGTGAAATGGCGCTATCGAACAGAACTCATGAAAAAAGTGTCGGCCCGACAGAAAAAACGGACGCGGCGGTCTGGAAAACCGTAACGATGGTGATGATAATGATGCGACTGAATGATGATAATAATGCGACTGGAATATTATGGTTGTTGCGTCGAGTCACGTACGGCGTTGGCTGATAATATTACTGATATTACTGATAAATGATGAGGCAAAGTGCAACGCGTTGATCTTTACAAGTCATAAAACAGCAATTGATTCTTTTACTTTGATGATAGAACCGGGTCAACTCTGGGGCAAAATCAGGAATGAATTCTCATAAAGAACACAGGAAACAGTCATGTTTTTCTTAGATTAGTAAGGCCATGGTACAAAGAACGTGGTTTTCCCTAGTTCACAGAGTTATATGTAGAACGGAACTCACACAGCTTTGATGGACATTTGCATCTAGGACTCGCTGCGGCAAATGTCGTAAAAGAGGTTTTTCGATGAAAGCGTTATATTTTCGAATATTGGACTGAAAAATTCACGGCGCATAATTTTCTGAATGCTCTGCACAATAACACTAACAAAACAGGTTGTCAGAGCCACATTTATTTATCGTTGAAGCTCTGAAGTTTTTTGGTTGTTTCCGTCATTTTGAATGTTGCATTCTAAGATGTTGTTATATATGTAGCGTGTCTATGGTGATGCTGGGAACAGCTACAAAGTTTTCGCAATCATTGGAGATTCTTCAGAAGCACAGAAAAGATCGAGTTCTAATGATTATTGTGGTGGGATTATATTTTGTATTGATTTCTGATTTATGAATTACATGAATTCAATTCGATGATATTTCAAGTTAAGCCCGCAAGAATAAGTTATTTTAATTTATTTCTAGCTTCAGTAACTGTTGACAGCAGGAAATCGTTGCGAAATACGGGTTCCTTTAACGATAAATTATAGTCCCGAAATAGATTTCGGTTATCAGCAGAACACAATTGCTTGAAAACGTATCATCTCTCGTTGTTTTTAACCGAGCAGGAAAAACTTTTACACTGCTGATATGGGGAATTGGACACGATGGGTATCGACGATTAGTAGTCGGTTTTATTACTACTAAATTTTATAATGACATTAACCCGGTATAATTGCCCAGTAAACCGGTTGGCAAATGATTGTCTCTTAATATCGTATGACGCTGTTTTACTATATCGAGACTGTCTGAGTGGACATTTTTTGGAATAAATTACGAAAACAAAATGGTGCATAGAAATCGTTGTTCGAAATTTTCACTCGTAGAAACTCATCAACGTAGTCCTACATGTTCTAAATATTGAGTGATTCTGTCATAAAACATGTTTCTTTCATGTTTACTGAACTGACTTACAGACTGTGTATCTGACACACAGGCAAATTGACTAGCCGATTGAATGACTGTATTTATAGCCGATTGACTGTAAAACCGATTGACCGTAAAATCGATTGACTGTATAGGCCTCGTAATTGGTTATAAGAAATGGTTTAAAACTACGACAACCCATGGCATGGCCAGAACCAGATTCTCAAGTCCAGAACCGGATTCTCAAGCAATGAATTTTCTGTGCCACGTTTTGGCCACTTTCAAAATTTCTTAGAACCAGATTTTCAGGTTCAGAACCGGATTCTCAAGTAATAAATTTTCTGTGCCACGTTTTGAATTTTTCTTATAACCAATTACGAGGCCTATATAACCGTTTGACTGTATAACCGATTGACTGAGTTAATGATTGGTTGATGTTAATAACCAAAAATTAGCAACGGAGATAATCGTTTTACATTCAATTTTGCTGCCACAAACGTCAATGCTGCAATTTTCTCAACTTGAACTGTTACATGTGTTAATCGGTTCATATTCATAGCATAGCAACAACTATTTTTCTCTACATAATTTTTTTACCGCAGCACACATTGCCGCTATAAAATGGAGTGGAAACAAATAAATCGCGTTATCCGTGGTTGAAACAGATAATGTTAGTTTTTTGTAACACACCCAACAGTCCTCATTGGCATTTGCCGTCTTGAGTTTCAGGGGATGAGTTATCAGAACGGTCAAAACTGGCTGGTCATTCTGCTAGATGTGTTCAACCAGATATTAATGGTTGGGTATATTAATTTTAATTTTTATAGTTGTTTTAGGCTTGTATTTGGAATCACTGTTGCAATATAAAAAAACTATCACAGCATCGACACCGGTTTGTAACTTCTTTCCAGTAGCCCATTCGATAGTGCTCTTTTGGGGTACGTTTATAGTTTTCCCTGAACTTTCCCTGGACTTTCCCAGGATACAGTTGTCATAAGCAGCGACCAATGTGGCTGCTATATGTAGCAAAGTGTGTTAAATTGTGAAACATCACGTTTCCCGGGAAAGTCCAGGGAAAGTCCAGGGAAAACTATAAACGTACCCTTGATAGTTGTTTTCAACAGTGGCGATCGTTCAATATTGTAAAAGGGTAGCCACATTGCGTTGCTGCAGTATTGTTTACAGAACATAAAATGTTGGTCTTTCCTGTTCAGGCAGTTTGTGCCAATCACTGGCGGACGAGCTAAACCTCCAAAGAGAGGGGGAATTTCGTCAAAGAGGGGGGGGTCGGCAACTTTGGAAACACTTTACCTACACCTTAGAGACAAATTATTTTTTTTGAAACAGCCAAAGAGGGGGGAATTCCACTCCCCCTCCTCATCTGCTAGTGGTGCCAATGGTGGCAGCAGCCGCACCACGTCCCAATGACAATGCACAAGCGACCGTCATATCAGTGACATCGACGTCATCATGACGTGATCCATTCAGTCCACAATCATATAAAAAATGTACTTATTGTGCCTTCATAGCTACAAGAACCACTTCATTTTAGGACAACTAAATTCACATAGCACATCTTACATTGCATAATGACTGTGTGGCAGCTAGGCTACTTTTCCATGTGCAACGCAATTGTGAGAAAAATGTTCATTGTGTTTCAGTGAAGTCTTCAATGTAGACTGACACCAAATTCCCAAGGCAAGTAAATGTGATTCACTGCTTTACTTCACCTACATCAGTATTTCAATATTTGTGGTCTATAACCAAACTTTCAAATAAGGTCTTCCGCCAATCATCAGTCTCTGAATGTTTTCCATTTGTGCAACGAACCACGTGTGATTCGATCATCGGGCTTTGCAACTAAACGACTGGTTGCACGCAAATTGGCTACAAAATACATTTTTTGTTGGGGCGCCTTTTTATTGCGTTTATTACAGTAATCTGAACCGTGTCACCTTGTGCCAGCCAGCTGAGAATCTGAATCGATTAAAATAAGCCATCACGTCAGTATGCATACGTAAAGTAGTTAATTACATGGTTGCATGTTTTACTGGCAACATTGTAATTGCTTCCCCACGAGTTCAAGTATTTATACCGTAATCTTATGAGACGAACCTTTTTTGCTCTGACATTACTTACAGTATGTGTCTTCTTTTAGCATTATCCATTTTCAAAACAGGCAGCCGTTTCACTTTGAAAATACTCTGGAAATCATTTTAAAATCCTGTCGATAAATTAGAACTGTCTCATATTATGCTAATTTATGTACCTTTCAACTTTTATATCTGTTTACATAGATGTGAATATGTATCAAAAACAAAAATACAGTATATAAAAAAATATAAAAAACATCCTACTCAGGGTTTTAGGTTTGCATATGAAACAAATGTAACGAGATTTGGGTTAACATGATGTGTCAACTACAGTACATGTTCGTATAGTACTGTATTTGCTTATCTGACTGTATGGTAGGTGGTACCCAGGTTTATGAGCCTTTATGAAACGCCTGACTAGTTTACCATAACCTGGTTGGTTCGTTGGCATTATTCGAGAGTGTAAACAGACGGCGAAATTAGATGCATGCCATCGTATCAAGTAGAAGTCCTTACTGTACGTACTGTATTTATTTATTGACGTCATTGAAACTGTGGTCATTTGGTCTATTCCAAGTATCAAGTTAATGTCTTGTTTTTGTTTGCCCATTTCATAACTTATGATACTGTTCGTCTATTTTTATATGTGGTTGACATGAGTACAAAATAAACAACTCATAACTTTTGTTTACTCAATGAAATCTCCAAACAGGTTGGAGTAACCAGTAATATGTTGATTATTCGTGCTTTCACCATAATTCCTTGCAATTACATATATATTTCAAGTATAGAAGGATTTAAATAACTTCAATATTTAGTATTGCAAAAAATGTCTCCAAATAATAAAAAGTCAGCCGAATCATCCACTACCGAATCAACACTACGTCGATGGCAACGAACACTCAAGATACCCGGTTTCACCAATACCACTGATCGTTTGGCTTATCTGGCATTGACTCAGTCATCTACTAAGCACAAGGAACAGACGCAGCCAAGACTCGATGACCATACCATACAGGTTTGTCGTGTTTCACGGTGTTTTACTACTAGAAACATTATTATTTTTCGCCAAAATCTTGATTACGTAGATTCATTTGTATTTCACGGTGTTGGTGAGTTATCATGATTGATACATATATGTACATGTACTTCGAATGTATGTACTTCGAATTTCTGGTTTTATGTGAGATACTGTAAACCTCTCATTCGTATGCGAGTGTTTTCGTTCTCTTTCTTCGCGACTGCTTCTGAACACGCAACGAAATTATGAACAAAATTTGATTAGGATTTAGGATGTTCATGGACGAGCCAACATGTCCGACGCCCGAAGGCATTCAATATCTTCCATCACATACAACCAAGTTCCTAATCATGTTCTCAGCAATTTAAAAAAAATTCTGGTTCCTTCTGCTATTGGATGATTGTTTTGATTTGTTCTCATGCCGGCAGATTTGAGAGGAACCTCTAAACTAATAAACCCACGCAGCAACCACCGTAACATATTGCTTGTCATATGTACATACCTGATTACCACTAGTGGACGAGGGAAGAACGAGAAGTTGGAATTCTCTCTCGTTGGCAGTTTAAAAAGTGTTATTCGTACTTTAAGATGTAGATAAAATGGGCTCAAACTGCTAATTCTCTCCCCCCCCCTCGAAAAAATTCCCCTCCCTCTGGTGGAATGGGTCTTCCGCTCGTTCTGATTACCACGAAATCATGCATTCTAAGGTGATGGAGCTCATCAAAAATTCAGAATAGCATTTTTCACTCATTGCACCAAAGTATGAATAAAGTTGGTTGCGATAACGGGGCAGCTGATGTGGGGAATCATAATTAATATATTAATACACAACGTGATATGGCGTGATGACAAATGATGATGGTCTGCATTGGACTTTGAACTTTACATACATATCTTACTGTAGCTCAAAAACTCATCCAACAGCACTCATTTGAGCTTTGCATACGTTAGCTGTGTACACGAACTCATCCAAAAACACTCTGAATCTGCATACTACATGGATTGCTTTTCAAGTTTGCATGCGTTCAATTCTGCTAAGTGGTTATCAGACTCGTACATTCGACGATTAGTTTCTGCAGAGTGAAGCTTCTGTACCAAGATTTCCTCACTGACACGGTTTGGTTTGAAGATTGCTTATCATCTGACATCTGTCCTCAATTTTCTTATACATCAGTTTTCAAAATTTCTTTGCCACTCGCGTCGCATACTTCTATAATACGGATAAGTGGTTGCTACATGGTTTCAATATGATAACGTTGCGTGTTTCACTCTGGTCTGAAAATGCTAACAAATAAAACCTGCTCATTCGGTTTGTTTATCAAGACGGGCGGGCCACTGTTTTCTGAAATTTGAGACGTCCTGGTGTAAATATCTCTGGGTACCAGATTTCCTCAATACTTGTATCTAAGACGTTTTTGTGGTACGTATTAGTATGTACATATGTATTCATTTTTTCGTTATATTATGACAGTTCCTGCATACAGATTCATAGATTTCTTAGATTGCTTCACTAATTTATTTATTAAGCTCATAACGTTAACGAAAAAACTTCGAACCGAATACCACTGACAAGTGTAATCTGCAAAACTCTACCAAAATTTAAGCTCAATGCGCTGATTTGCGTTTCCCGTTTCATAAATTGTCGCTTTTCAATGGCTTACCATTTCCTACCGTAAGCTATGAATTTATTGGCCGTAAATTGGTTGTTTGCCGGCGAGTCAGTCAACCGAATGACCGAGTTTTGGTTATGCTGACTAAGTTTGGGCACGGTTTACGACGTGGTTACACAATGTAAATGTCATGGTCAACCATATCAACTTTGGGTTGCTTTTACTACGTTTTGTTAAGTTGAAAATAGTATTTTTAAGACAATTGGTAATTTGACTAAGATAATTCAATTTTTACTGGCCTTTAGTTGTTTTGTATTCCTAACAGAACCATTGAAGGCTGTTTTTTTTAAGTTGACAACCCTTAAATTCAAATGTTTAGTTGTACCTTTCGGTGCCGTTTAGCTGTTTTGGTGGATGAATACGTATATGTATAGTACCTCTGTAACTTCAGGGTTTATGACGTTCGTACATATATGTACGTCTGTTTTTCACTTAAATATTCATGAAAAATATCGTACCAGCCAGCAAAACTCACGCGATCAATTAGTACATGTGCGTTTTATGTTTTCGTATATTCATTCTTCTGTCCCTTTCCAGATAAGATTCAGTTATTATACCATTAGACATGCAGTACCAGTTGAACGATACATACTGTAGTTTACTATACCATATAAACCACACAACTATGTATTACCATGCAACTCATGTACCACGAAACCTACAGTACCGCACTGATGATCTCAACGCAATCGAATCCCAGTTCACTCAATTATGCATCAACAAAATAACCAGGATGAGGATGTCAAAATAATCAAGAGTCACGTAACAGTTGTTCATAACACACCTGTAAACATCGTCTTCTATCGTTTAGAGTCAAACCTTCTCTAAAACGACTAGTTCAACGTTTGTTTATATTAATCCAGTAGTGTGTATAAATACATAGTTGAATCACTCTTCATCCCAACTGGGAATAAAAAAGCCTATTTAACTGACGTTAATTTAACCAAACCGCAAACCATGAGGTTGATTATCAAACATCCGCCAGTAGTTTCATGGCAGCTTAACGGTTGCCTGGTGTCATTTTCAATATCAATGGCAAACAAAAACAACTGTTGGTTTTGTGGCAAAGGCACTTTCCCAATATTGGTTCTGCTGGCAGAAATAGCGTGAATTGCACTGCCGTCACACCCACATTAATGGGAAATTGGCTTGGTATATCATGATTCCATCAGTGGGTTACGGTAGGCAGTTCATGACACCGTCATGTTTCTTCATTCTCATGTAACCTTGTATTTCGACAAAACACTCTAAAACAACGCAAAGATGTCAGAACCTACAGAAAAATCGTCTGAATCACCGGGCGACAAAGTAAATGCAGACGACAACGTAATTGCCGAACAACAAACAAAAACTTTGACAAAGAAACGGAAAATCTTTGCGTCCGGTGTTCAATCACTCGACCGGATTGTCGAAGTTGCCGGGAAACCCGACGAAAGTTCGATCGACAACAATCACAACTTCAAGTTATCAACACCAACGGACACGCACAGCACAAAATCTTCAAAGTCAAACAAATCCACATCGTCAGCTGACAAAATCAACAAAAAGGCGACAAGGGTTGTGGAAGCCACCAAAACCAACGTCACTTGTGAGAAGACGAAAATGTCGTTACGCAAACTCGCCAAAGCGTCGATCATTTCGAACAAGTGGTCGGCCAAATGGGACAAACTCAAGTCGTTCGACACGGAGTCCTCGGGTTCCGGCAAATTGGGCGGAATGGTTTCGACTAAAGCGTCATTGGTTGAAACGAATGGCAGACTGATTGAAGATGTGCAGAATGGACACGAAATTTGCAGGATGGAGGACAGTCCCTTCTATGCACATCGGGTAGGTGGTGTGCTACATAATTACATCTATAATGTACATCCAGGTCACTCGCTCGTAAGTTCATAAATACTTACTGTGCTG
>OZ038443.1:14822210-14834710 GCA_964036265.1 Daptonema setosum
ACAGATAGACAGATACTTATAGGATACTCAACTTACAGGTACCACCGAACTAGTTCGTCTGATGTACGATGCTGCCACCACAGGTGGCGATGCGGCTGAACTGCTGGCAATGACAGACTGTCTGGGCATGACACCCTTGCATCGGGCTGCCATGTTCGATCATGCACATATTGTGCATTTTCTGATTGATAAGGTATGATGTTCAACATCACTCGCTCACTTACTAACTCACTCACTCACTCACTCAGTTACTCACTAACTCACTCACTCACTCACTCACTCACTCACTCACTCAGTTACTCACTAACTCACTCGTTCACAGGGCGCCAACGTGAACGCAGTCGATCTCGAGCACCGATCGGCTCTGATGCTGGCTGCACTTCGATGTGGATCGAGTACAATGAGATTACTGTATGATGGTGGAGCCGATATCACGATCAGAGATAAGAAGGAACAGAATCTCCTGCATTACATCGTCAACTACGCCGGGGCGCAACTTACAACTGATCTAACGATGATAGCTAAGGTGAGTCAGTGAGTGAATGAGTGAATGAAACTTATTTTGAATATGTTTACAGTCCGAAATCGGTCGCAAGCTGTTGAACGAACGCGACAGCGAAACAGGTTGCACTCCGTTGCATCTGGCATCGCGACGCGGTCAATTGGCCTTCCTTGACCAGTTGCTGATGCTGGGTGCCACGTTGAACACTAAAAATAACGACAGTCAGCCACCATTGCATTTTGCTGCAAAGTTGGTACTCAATTTCACTCACTCACTCACTCACTCACTCACTCACTCACTCACTCACTCACTCACTCACTCACTCACTCACTCACTCACTCACTCACTCACTCACTCACTCACTCACTCACTCACTCACTCACTCACTCACTCACTTATTGCAGATACGGTCGTGTCGGCACTGTACGCCGTCTACTAGAGACTCCACAAGGAGCGTGTGTCATCAACGAAACAGATCACATGGGCATGACGGCACTGCACATTGCCAGCATGAATGGTCATGAAAAGGTGGTACAGTTGTTGCTGAGCAAAGGAGCACTGTTGCACAGGTCAGATAACAATTTATTTATAATTATAGGAAATTATTTAGGTAATAACTACATAATAATTTGGGTTATAATAACTTCATAACTTATAATAAGTCAGAAGATTTGTTTTTTCAGAGATTACGATGGCTGTACGTCACTGCATCTGGCTGCCCGTAACGGGTACACGCAGACCATGCGTCTGCTGCTCGCGTTTCATCACAATTTACTTGACTTGAAAGATAAACGCGGGGTTGGTATTGAACTATAATTGACTGACTGACTGCCTGACTGTCTGACTGACTGACTGACTGACTGACTGACTGACTAACTAACTGACTGACTGACTGACTGACTGACTGACTGACTGACTGACTGACTGACTGACTGACTGACTGACTGACTGACTGACTGACTGACTGACTGACTGACTGACTGACTGACTGACTGACTGACTGACTGACTGACTTACTGACTGCAGAACACAGCCCTGCACACGGCGGCAATCACGAACGCCTCATCTGCTTGTGATCTGCTACTGAGTAGTGGATGTTTGTACACGACCAACAATGATGGATATACACCCTTGGATTACTGTATTGAAGAGAGACATGTGGAGACGGCCAGCAAATTGGTGGAGCATGACAGGTTGATTGATTGATAATATACTTGATGATGCAAGCACAGTGACATAATAACTCAACGACGAGTAATTTTAGGAGTTTCAGAAAATTAATGACTAGAGGTATATTCATTTATTAACTCACTCTTCATTAACTGACTCTTAAACGCACTCAACTGCTCATTACATACATCAGATGGCGCGAAATAGTGACGTTTGACTCGAAACCATTCGTCTGTCCGTTGCTTGGGCTGATACAGAACTTACCAGAAGTTGAGAAGCTTGTGCTCGATAACTGCTGCACAAAATCAAATGCTGATCCCACTTCCAAAGATTACTGGGTTGGTTTTCGATGAGTGGTCGGATCAAAAACTGTAGTAAATTTTTTTATTGATTGACTGATTGATTGATTGATTGATTGATTGATTGATTGATTGATTGATTGATTGACTAATTGAATAAGTGATTGATTGGTTGATTGATCGACCGACTGATTGATTGACATAAACAATAATAAGTTTAGGAAAAGTTTGACTTTCGTTACCTGCAACTGGACATTGACACAACGCACGAGTACAAGAAGCAAGGTAAACCCATGCCCATGCCGTTGCTCGCTCTCAATGTTGGTGGTAACCACAGCGAAAATATATTTTCATTAATTGAGTTTACATTAGAGTCATAAAAATCTTATTTGGTTTGATTCAGTTGTCAAAAAAATTAAAGTTATGTAATTTATAAAAATATTCCTAACATATTGTGTTCATGTTCAGATGATGGTCAAGTACGGACGCGTCGATCTGCTGTCGCATCCCGTTTGCCTCAAATACCTGAACATGAAATGGTGAGTGCCATAATGGCCAAAGCTGTTAAAAATAACTAATTTGAATTCGTCACTTTGGTTGATTGTTATGTCTGTTATGACCGTTACAAGTGTTATTTCCAATCAACCAGTGAACGTTTGATGTTTGGTTGCAGGCGAGCGTACGGTGCGGCGGTAAACTTTGTGACGATGCTGGTCTACTTTGTGTACATCATAACGCTGACTGTCGTAGTCGCGTGCTTTGACCCCCGGTTGGTTCAACATAAATTTATAACAAAAATGCATAACATAACTTCATAATAACTTCATAACACACCAAAATGTAGCTACTTGATAACATAACTATTTTTAACCAGAGTCCAGTTGCTATCATTTACCCTTATCTACACGCTTTAGCCACATAATTAACGCATACAAAAATTTTGGTCATGTGAATGTGAATGTGAATGGTACTGCAGATTCATGCGTCTTCATGGGCACATTCGTCGTATTGTGCCACTGAACCAGACGTCGTTCGTTGAACGGATAGCACCGCCGCACACATCGCTCTACAGCTACGATCCTGAAGAAGACATACCCGTCTGGAAATGGCCGTTGAAGGATCAAGTTGGTTGATATTCCGCAAAACATTGTGTTAAGCTTGTTACAGTGGAAACAATGATGCGCATACAGTACAGGACAAAATGATGTGTCAAAACCCGCGGCCGCCTGCAGGCCGCCTCGGTTGTCCGCATACTTTTTATTTTGGTGTATATTATGAGATACACGAAACTTGTGTTATTTTAATTGAAATAATCGGATAGCCCGCCTCAAGCTCCATAAGATTATTTATTTGAGCATGAGATAAGCAATAAACACAATATTCCATAGTTCAAACATAGCAGAGTCACAAACGCGATCTAGAAAATGCCCACTATGTAGTTTTTTAAAGAACGGTTATTTTTAGAGAGAGATTAGGTTTATAATAGAAAAAGAAAATAGCCAAGTAAATGTTTCAGCTCGGCCAAGCCAACATGTTGTACAGCGTTCCATTGTTCGTGCTGCTGGTACTGCTCACAGGCAACATCATCAAGGAGCTCGTACAGATTTGGATGCAGGTTCGCCTCATTCTCTTAGGATGGTTTTTTGAGCTATATGCTCAGATTACTTTTTTACGGGAAACTATCATGATAAAACTTCCTTCAAGAATTTGTTCCATATTATCATGAATCCTTAAAACCACCGTGTATGTTTCAGCGTTTGGGCTACTTCTTCGATGTGGTCAACTACACCGAATGGCTGCTGTACATCACTTCGGCTTTGTACGTCTACCCGATCGTCATGTTTGATCGAATCTGCGACGTGCAGTGGCGGTGTGCGGCCATTGCCATATTTCTGGCATGGTTCAATCTACTGATGTACTTGCAGCGGTTGGTGAGTGAGTGAGTGAGTGAGTGAGTGAGTGAGTGAGTGAGTGAGTGAGGGAGTGAGTGAGTGAGTGAGTGAGTGAGTGAGTGAGTGAGTGAGTGAGTGAGTGAGTGAGTGAGTGAGTGAGTTCACGCAATTAAAGTTTGTGGTTTCAGATGGGATTCGGTGGGTATCTACGTGGTCATGTTCCTTGAGATCATGAAGACCGTGTTCAAGGTGACTGCCGTCTTCTCTGTTCTGTTCGTAGCATTTGGCATGACGTTCTACATTCTGCTTGCCAGCAGTGTTGGTGCCGCTTTAGTTATGATTGACTGACTGACTAACAAACGGACAGACGGAGTGACTGACTGACTGACTGACTGACTGACTGACTGACTGACTGACTGACTGACTGACTGACTGACTGACTGACTGACGGACTGACTGACTGACTGACTGACTGACTGACTGACTGACTGACTGACTGACTGACTGACTGACTGACTGACTGACTGACTGACTGACTGACTGACTGACTGACTGACTGAATGACTGACTGACTAACTGACTGACTGACTGACTTACTGACTTACTGAATGACATACTGACTGACTGACTGACTGAATGATTGACTGACGGACTCACGGACTGACTGACTGACTAACTGACTGACCCACTGACTAGCTTACTGACTGACTAACTGACTGAATGACTGACTGACTGACCAGCTAATCAGGTTTTCAACCACAACGTAAATTTTTCAGCGACCACTCGAACCCCTGACATCGCCGTTTCTGTCAGTGTTGGAGAGCGTGACGATGATGCTGGGTGATCTGCGTTTCGGTCAACTGTACTCGCATCCATACCTCTATAATCAACTGCTATATCCGGCACTCAACTTCTTCTTTGTGATTCTGTTCGTTCTGATGGTACCTGTGCTGTTCATCAATCTATTGGTGAGTGATAAATTTGGCAAATAGTGACTGGATGGTTGAAATTCAAACTATTGGTGGTGCATGAAGATTTAAATGCTGCAATTGATGTTTAAGTGACTTAGTGATAATTAGAATTATTAGATGAGTGACTGAAAATGTCTACAATTGGATGGATTAACCCATTTTACAAAACAGATCGGTCTGGCTGTGGGCGACATCGAGATGGTGCAGAAGAATGCCAAGTTGCGTCGACTGGCTATGCAGGTACCAACATTTAATACTTTAAATAATTATTATTAGCATATTAGTATAAAAATTTATATTTATGAACTGAAATCTGATTAAAACTATAAACATTCACAAAACCCATCATCACTCTCATTACAGGTCGAATATCACACCGAGTTGGAAGACCGCTGGCTGCCGTACTGGATGCTCAAGCGCATTGATAAGAAGGAACTGAATGTTTATCCCAATGCCCTGTGTGGAGATAACAAACCCCTGCATTCGGTTAGGACTATCAGACAGACAGTCTGTCAGTCAGTCTGTCAATCAATCTGTCTATCAGTCAGTCTTTCAGTCAGTCAATCAGTCAGTCAATCTGTCTGTCAGTCAGTCACTCAATCATTGCGTGATTATAGTTGGTGACCAAAATCAAAGACCTGGCCACCTCCAGCGTTGTCCACCTGAAAGCTGATGGTAACGGACGCAATGCCCAGGATCACGCTAACTACGTGCTCATGAACGAATTAGAAAAGTCCAAGAAACGGTTGGTTCAATGATACGTAATCGGAAGGATGAATGGATGGATGGATGGATGAATGGATGGATGGATGGATGGATGGATGGATGGATGGATGGATGGATGGATGGATGGATGGATGGATGGATGGATGGATGGATGGATGGATGGATGGATGGATGGATGGATGGATGGATGGATGGATGGATGGATGGATGGATGGATGGATGGATGGATTGATGGATGGATGGATGGATGGATGGATGAATGGATGGATGGATGGATGGATGGATGGATGGATGGATGGATGGATGGATGGATGGATGGATGGCATGTTTCAGCATCCGAGGCATACAGTGCCAGCTGGATCGTCAAACTGAGTTACTGCGTTTAATTGTGCAGAAGATGGAAATCAGCGATCAGAATGAATTCGACGTGGGTGTGAACCTGGAGAAGCATTGTCCCGAAAAGGGAAAGAAGAAGTCCTTTTCTAAAGCGGAAAAGAACTAGCTAATAAAATGACTCATTGGGTCGTTGTTTTGTTCTTGTATTGTTTGTGATATCTTCATGTAGAATACGTAAATACTTATGAATTATGTAAGTCTCGCTCTTCTCATTCTCAATTAATGTCTCTTGTATGTATTTAATTTGGGAGGAGATTGCTAAGTATAACAGTTTGTTTGTGACTATTTGGTGGTTGTTTTTTGTAACTTTGTTATCTAAAACTGCATTTACACGTTCATACATTGTTTACTATAACAATTTCATATCATGAAAATCATCGTGAAACACTTTCTGGCCTATCAATGTGTCTTGTCAGCCAGCCAGCGACCATCGATATCCGCACGGGTATCACGTGTCGTTCGTTCTATTACATTTTCTCTTGGTTGTATCATTGTTACTTTCATATATATCAGTGTTACATATACATGTATATCATTGTTACATATATATCATTGTTACATATATATATCATTGTTACAGCCACGAAAATAAGTTGTGTCGCACCATCTTTTTTATACGAGGTTGAAGCACACGAAAACAGCATCGTTACATAGCTATGTGTAACGACAGCCACTAACTACTGTCGTGTAATTCAGATCGACAAACCATTTTTCCACAATTGCCACACAATTTATTCTTCCGGCTTTACTTCCAACTGATCCACCGTTCACATTCCATTCATCAATCAGTCATCCCATTCAATCATCATTTCTTGATATTAGCCAATTGCGTCTGTCTATTATTTTGTACGAAAAGCCATTTTCATACTTGTTGTTGTCGTCTGTGAATAAATCTGTCTGTGGAATTTCGATCGTAAGTCTTTTCTGCAAACAATTGAACCAATTGATCGGTAAAATCGCCATCCAAAGTATACAAATCAGCAAGCATGGATATAGAGATTCAGAAGAAGGAAAACACCTAGGAAAACACACCGGAAGATATCATATGATACAACATTTAAAATTAACGACTAGAAGAAAAGCAATCAGGCAACCAGATGGTGTAAAAAAGTGTTTAAAAAAACTTCGGCATAGCCTTGGTAAATTTGAAATAAGGGTTTGTTTCACAGTTTCATTCGATTTAGGTTAGTATTGTATTGGTTTGGTACACCTTTGTCCAGTGACTTTCAGGCAGTTGGCTTTTATCCAATTGTGCTATTGTTGCATAATAACCGAATAAATATTTATATTTTTGTATCTGCACATGAATCAGCCCCGTTTGCCAACAAGCATCACACAAACGGCATATCCCATCAGTTCAATGCGCTCCATCGGTGGGCATCGACCAAAATCTGTGCCAAACTCTCCCATGGAGTAGGCGCCCATCAAAGGAATGCCGTCCAGTGCCGCAACCAACACCCGGGCCACGTTGTCACGACGTGCGCAACAACTGAAATCAATAAAATATATTATTACTTTGAAAATAATCTTCGAAAAAAACTTTTCTAAATTTATTACGGTTAAATTATGTACCGTGACTTGGTCAGCTTGTTTATCTCATACGGGTGGGCTCGAATTTGTGAAAATTTTCGAGTAAATCAACATTGAATAGCAGAGATGGCTCGGTTTTTTCGCAAAATTAACAGTGTATAGGAGTCTTCAAAAGCTTCAAGAAAAAAATTATATGAATAATTGCGGGGGGGGGGGGGGGGGGAATTAGCCGAGTAAGCTCCAACGAACACCATAGCGATGGCGAAAAATGGTGCCGAGTCATTGGACGTGTTGAGATGGTGTCTGACTGCCTCCGATACTCTCACCTCCAACTGTTCTTCTTTTTTGCATTCATCTTCTGTTACAATAAAACTCGTAACGCAAGCATCGGCACCTCTGATCAATATTGTCGTCATACCGAGTGAACGCAGATCTCTGGAAAATTTTGTGAGGAAATCAGTTGATGAGTCAGTAAGTCAATGAGTCCGTGATTCAGGTAGACAGTAAGCCTGTCCCACCATACCTGTCTTCCGGTTGTAAGTTATATACCGAGTTGAACACTCCGCCCACCACATGTACAGGGTGCTCGGAAAATGACCCAAGAGCATCACAAATTGCGATCGGCATTTCGTGTACATCAGCATAAGATGCCACCATGAAGATAACAGCTTGCAGGTCAGGCTGTGAGTGAGTGAGTGAGTGAGTGAGTGAGTGAGTGAGTGAGTGAGTGAGTGAGTGAGTGAGTGAGTGAGTGAGTGAGTGAGTGAGTGAGTGAGTGAGTGAGTGAGTGAGTGAGTGAGTGAGAGAGTGAGTGACTGAGTGAGTGAGTGAGTGAGTGAGTGAGTGAGTGAGTGAGTGAGTGAGTGAGTGAGTGAATGAGTGAGTGACTGAGTGAGTGAGTGAGTGAGTGAGTGAGTGAGTGAGTGAGTGAGTGAGTGAGTGAGTGAGTGAGTGAGTGAGTGAGTGAGTGAGTGAGTGAGTGAGTGAGTGAGTGAGTGAGTGAGTGAGTGAGTGAGTGAGTGAGTGAGTGTGTGAGTGAGTGAGTGAGTGAGTGAGTGAGTGAGTGAGTGAGTGAGTGATTAGTTTCTGTGATGTGTCACTTACCTCATCACTGATTTTCATTGCCTGAGCGAGCTTGGATCGGTCTATTCCATTGTTTACCAAAGGCACAATATCATTCAGGTATGACTCAAGTGTGATGTCAAGTAGCTCGATGTGCAACACCTGGTGATCGAGACAATACGGAATACATATCGAGACAAGTGCGTCCGTTTTGAGGGACCTAAACTGTTGTTCAACAAAAGTTATGACCAAAAAAAAAACAACAACAATAACAACGACAACTAACAACAACAAAACACAGAAAATTTAACAAAGTACTCACTTGCTAGAAACAGATGTGTCCGCTGAGGAGCCACCTAAAATTGAAATAAGTTGAACAAAAGTTCCCGGAACCTTAGGAACCGAAATAAACTCATTATGGATTTCACCACAAAAAATCAAAAGAAGGCTTGTTCACCGACCGAAAATGCCCTTTGACGATTGGGCAGCGATCAGACAGACGTCGGGTGGCAGGGAGTTACGGAGGGCAAACAGATCGTGGCCTCCATTACAGGTACGGGATGCTGGCAGAGTCATCACGCAGATACAGTAACGTATGTTGATACGTAAAGACTATATGGTGTGAGTGAGCGAGTGAGTGAGTGAGTGAGTGAGTGAGTGAGTGAGTGAGTGAGTGAGTGAGTGAGTGAGTGAGTGAGTGAGTGAGTGAGTGAGTGAGTGAGTGAGTGAGTGAGTGAGTGAGTGAGTGAGTGAGTGAGTGAGTGAGTGAGTGAGTGAGTGAGTGAGTGAGTGAGTGAGTGAGTGAGTGAGTGAGTGAGTGAGTGAGTGAGTGAGTGAGTGAGTGAGTGAGTGAGTGAGTGAGTGAGTAAGTGAGTGAGTGAGTGAGTGAGTGAGTGAGTGAGTGAGTGAGTGAGTGAGTGAGTGAGTGAGTGAGTGAGTGAGTGAGTGAGTGAGTGAGTGACTGAGCTGCATACCTTTAACTGCTCCCGATTATGGTCATCATCAATCAATGAATTCCATCTGTGTTGTTGGCTCTCCTTAGCCGATCGACGGAACGTAAGGCTTACTGGTTGTTGTCGAGATCGTTGGATTCGTTGAACATATTTGTGCCACGTACGACACACCCTGAATGATACATAGAACGGTTCACTCACTCACTCACTCACTCACTCACTCACTCACTCACTCACTCACTCACTCACTCACTCACCTCACTCACTCACTTAACTACGAACTTACCGCGACAATTGGCAGAGTTCACGGTGACTGAAGTTGCAGAGCAGACTTTGTATGACCTGTGATGAAGTGCTGACTAGATTCGTGAGTACGGGTGGTATTGGGTACTCCATTGTGAATAGATGTGTCTGAATAGTATTGAATGTATATACATATTTTACAAACTCTTCTGTAACCCACATGTACAAAAAAATTTGTGTGAGGCTCGCAGAAAAAAATTTAGCATGCATTACCCATATACATTTTATGTACGTCGCTGATAGGCACATTGTGAATACAACCATGTTTCCCTGAATGTGTATATTACGTAGTGCAGTCTGTATGTTCATATGTGGTACATGACTACATGTACTCGTATGTACCGCACTCATAGCAACAATGTGTTGTATGCCGCCTACCAATATGGTTCAATGCATTATTTTGAAGCGGTCGTTTAGCCATCAAAACAGTTTGCATAATTGAAAATAGCAGTTTAGTTTGTTGTTTTCAGAACAATTTACATCAAAAGCAGCCTGAAATCAAAAGATGTCCAAAGTCACAACTTGTTATCTACATTATTAAATTCCAGATAAAAACGGCATGAGCTATGCTGAATAACGAGAGCAATTTCATACGCGAAAGCACCAATTACAACAACATTAACATCAACAATAACAACAACAACAACAACAACAACAACAACAACAACAACAACAACAACAACAACAACAACAACAACAACTACAACAGCAACAGTAATGTTGAATGTAATCAACATCGAACTGTGGTGGTCACTGTTTATGGCCCCAATGATATTAATCGTCACCTACTACATCAAACTTATTGAGCTTCTGGTACCAGCTGCCGCAACATTCAACCCGTCACTCAATCAGTGACTGAATGCGTTACGTAATCAGCGACGGAATCTGAGATGAAACCCCTACAGACCAATGAACGTGTGGTCTGTTGCATGATTTATATGGTAATTGCTATAAAAAAATCTATAGTTCAGTGCATTACTTTCAACTGGTCTTCGTAAGTCAAGTCACTGCTAACAGACTGATTGTCAGAAATATGTTTTATTCCTCCTTATTTAAGTGCCTCTTGCCCCTATCACTCGCATATAATAAGGTGTTTACAACAAATTTCACGTGTGATAAAGTTGTTTAATTATTTCTCTAATCATGAATATAACCTATGCACTTTTGTGTGACCGAAATGGTCATTTTTTCAATGAAACGGGTTTACGCAAGGCTTACTATGTGTATAATTAACGAAAAAACTATGGACATAAATTGCCACTAAAACTAGTAGTCAAGAACGAATGCAGGCTAGAGCAAAATAAGAAGTACAGATATTATATAGTGGATTCCAAGGAGCTTTACTCACATGACTAAGGTACACGGCAAGCATTAACCAAGTTTTCACGGCAAAAGCCAACCTATTTTAACGTGTATGGTCAGATACTGCCATCAACCTGATGTTTCACGCGAATTCATTCTGTTTTGCTGCCACAATTTGTTTATTATAATGTGAAGAAGTGGTCCATGAACAGCCATAAAACATACTTCTGATTTGTGTAAATACTGGTTATAGTTCATTCAAACTTCTTCATTATGGGAACTTGTCTTCCAAGTGTAACAAAAACTATTAAAAAAGGACACGCCTATACAGAAATGAGATAACGAACAAAAGATGTATATATAACAACGGACGGATCTCACAGAGATGGTGTGGTGAACTACTGATTCGATCAGTCATATTGTTTATCAAATCAAAACGCAGTCATAAAACATTTTGTTTTTTACTGCGGTTTATCACTGGTCACTTGTAGTCACTGGTAGTTTGCGATCAGAACAGCTCGAGACATTCAGTGGGTGCTCTTCGATCAACATGTTTCAGTACATCCAACATGTTCGATACCATGAAATTGCTCATGTCCACAAAGTAGTCGGCTGCCGATGGGTCATCCAAACACGATCGGGTAAGGCGTCGTCGGATACACTGCTGTATACAGCCACCACGACTGCAGTGAGTGAGTGAGTGAGTGAGTGAGTGAGTGAGTGAGTGAGTGAGTGAGTGAGTGAGTGAGTGAGTGAGTGAGTGAGTGAGTGAGTGAGTGAGTGAGTGAGTGAGTGAGTGAGTGAGTGAGTGAGTGAGTGAGTGAGTGAGTGAGTGAGTGAGTGAGTGAGTGAGTGAGTGAGTGAGTGAGTGAGTGAGTGAGTGAGTGAGTGAGTGAGTGAGTGAAGTGAGTGAGTGAGTGAGTGAGTGAGTGAGTGAGTGAGTGAGTGAGTGAGTGAGTGAGTGAGTGAGTGAGTGAGAGTGAGTGAGTGAGTGAGTGAGTGAGTGAGTGAGTGAGTGAGTGAGTGAGTGAGTGAGTGAATGATGAGTGAGTGAGTGAGTGAGTGAGTGAGTGAGTGAGTGAGTGAGTGAGTGAGTGAGTGAGTGAGTGAGTGAATGAGTGAGTGAGTGAGTGAGTGAGGGAGTGAGTGAGTGAGGGATGAGTGAGTGAGTGAGTGAGTGAGTGAGTGAGTGAGTGAGTGAGTGAGTGAGTGAGTGAGTGAGTGAGTGAGTGAGTGGGTGAGTGAGTGAGTGAGTGAGTAAGTGAATGAGTGAGTGAGTGAATGAGTGAGCCAGTGAGTGAAATACGGAACAACTAACATGCACTGTGCCACATGGTCATTCCTGTACCTCTGATTGTCTGGACACTCGACCCGACACTCATCATCAGCCATGT
>OZ038443.1:14839710-14867494 GCA_964036265.1 Daptonema setosum
TTGCCACTGCAATCAAGAGTACTCGGCGTTCACGAAAGTGAGAACACATTAAACTAGGAAAGGCTAGAGAAAAGTTTGTGAAGAACGGTTAGTCCTTGTCAGTTCATTTTTGTATTTTAGTAAAACGTTTGAGTCTTGTGCACCGTTGTACGCGTTGTACCTTAACATGCTGAAAACATGGTTCTCAACGGGGGCGCAAGTTCTCGTTTTCATGAGCCATTGAGCGAAGTAAGGCTCAGATTGATGTAGTCGATGCAGCAGCTGCGTGTGAACCATGACACGTGGCACATGTTTTTACGGCACGTTTGGGCACTTGCTTTTATTCTTAAGGATTTACCTGCAGATAAACAAGAAAAATCCAACAGTTACTTTATCAGATTTCAGTTAAAAAAGCTGCTTGAAAACTCGTGAGAGAGAAAGGGGTAAGCCGACGAACATTCTAAATATTTGTTTTTGTCAATTAGTATGATTACATACGTCCATATTTATGTAATTTGTGTAGTATGTAGAATACTATAGGCTTATCGAGTGATGCTTATAAATCGTTGTTTATATGTACATACAGACCACATTCATCTGGTTTAAGGTATATGTACGTTTTAATGAAGAAATGTTTTCACGAGCTGTCATTTACAGATTCACTTTTGTATGAAGTTGGACTTGACTGGGACAAGCTCCTCAGATGATATGAGTAGTCCACCACTATATAGAATATATCGCTAGATTTATGCAGTAATAACACGTAAAGCTGGGCGATGGCAAGCTCAGTTTGTCACGGAAATCATTAGTCAATGTCCACATACAAACCCTGCAATTACATGACTGGCATCTCGCAGGCTTTGAGCCAAAAACCTGGAATACCGGGCCCAGGAACACAAGTATCCATCATCATGGAAACTCGAAAATGGAATATTACCTGATTCACTACATATATCCGTACTGTTGATGAGGTAGTTCAAATTACAAATGGATAGGAAAACCACCGATTTTTTTATTATGTATACATAATCCATGGAATTGGAGTGTCAATTTTAGCCTATACATACTGTATTATTATATTTGGTCCGTTGGCTACTATGTATGTCCCGTAGACGTTCAGTTCAGTTCGATTCATGACCAAACAGACCATGAAGAATATAAATCAATGGATCATTTGATCGGCTTACGCCAAGTTTTAGTGTCCGACCAGGATACAACGTGCCCGACGGCGAGGTATTATCTGCAAGTGACATTCACGAGCCAACGTGAGTCAGTATGACTCTGTCAAGTTGTTCACGGTTCAGTTGGGTTTCATCATTTAAAATTTATTTATATTTTTATATCACTTACTACTGCTCTCGGTACGTTATTTTCATCATTCGATATTCTCTACTCTTATTTATACCTCTTCTGTTCGTATGTAAAGAGGTTACTAATTGAATTATGCCATCGACAATGACCAAGACGCATTTATATTTAAAGATGTGCACTTCAGAATCAGATCGTATCGCAAGGGTTTACGGCAGTCATCTCAAATATACCGCAAACGCACGAGTCAAAAGTTTTTTTAATCTCAGACAGTTTTTGTGACTTGCTTACATTCTTATCATGGCACCGAACTTTGCCTCATCAGTATCACAGTCACATATGTATATGTATGTATATCTATCTGTACCATGGTAGACACAGAAAACAAGCCCGACGGCACGGTATTATCAGTCGGACACCTTCAGCCCGATGCATCCAGAATCCAGATGTATCCAAGTTGGCAGCATTACTGTTGTGGCACAGATAAAAGAGCCTGACACGCTAAAAGCACTGACTCGAGACTGAAAGTGCTGAGAGGGTGTTTATTTGATTTCATCGGGTGCCCGGTCGTAAGTCAAGAGCATCCGCTAAAAGCACAATGACAGTCCGCACTAGCGGTCGAGACGGAGAAGGAAAAGTGGAATTCCCCCTCCTTGGAGGTTTCAAAAATGAGAGTTTGTTCCTTAGAGTGTACGTAAAATTACCTGATTTCTGTCAATTTTCCGTTTTCTAGAAATATTCCCTCCCCTTTGGAGGTTTGGCTCGTCCGCCAGTGAGTCCATGATCATGATACGTTTCGGCGGGGTATGCAGCCTGAGAAAGTCGCCGAAGTCCAACCAAAGTGAAAATTCTATCAGCCAGTATTTTGGTTAACATTTATGTACACCTTTGATTGTGAAATGCGGATTCTGATTCGTCGATCAATGATTATGGGACCATAAGATAGGAGTGATTGACGATCATGTTACTATTGTATGGTCGGGAATAAATTAGTATGGATGGCGTACTAGACAGTGTGCCACCAAGTACAATGCGTGCTTATAAATCATGGGAACCTAAAAATGGGTAGTCATTTTTCTCATCTTGCAAAAGGGACTAGAAATAAATTACAGAAAACTAAAGAAGTGTAAGGCTTGTTTCAAAATTCTAGAGATCAACTCACGTATAGCACCCGTATTTCATTATAACAAATGAATAAGATTTTTCCCAGTCATGATGTGTACATGCCTGTGTCACTTCATGCCGGGAAATAGTCTTACGACAAAAAAATTTGTCTCAGATTCGGGACAAAATTCGAATTCGATAGTTTTCGATGTCAAACGTGCTAAACTCATTACATACTTCAATTTTATAATTTTTAGTAGAATAATAGAACCGAATTTATTTATCAGAAACCCAAAATATATACATTTCAACTGAAACATTTTTGCAAAAAAATGAAGAAGGTATTCAATAGGCAGGGAATGAAAATAATAAAATTTATGCGTGGTGAAAATCTTATTCACTGGAAATCCGTCGGTCGTAATCCGGATTTGGTTTTTCTCATAATGAATTACGGAGGCTATCTTATATATTAAAACTCCAATGTCCGTAGGTATGTCCGCAAGCTGTTCCATATAAATATCAGAAGTGAAACGCAAATAAACTTTTTATGTAATTTTCATGCAGAAACAAAAAAAATATAATCATCATCACTTTCATAAAAGTTGAGTTGATATTGTCATCAACACTCAAAGGAGGTTCCCTTAATTCACTGAACTGGAAATATCGTTGACCTTAACTGATACTACCGTAATTGTTGTGCCACGGGTTTCAATGTTTCTATTTTAATGTGGGAATAAAAAAGCTTTTTTCCATGAGTAATCGAATTATCAACACCTTTCGTCATGAATTATTTTCTAGCTAAACTGTTGAACGTAATAAGTCTTTTTCAAATAAAATACTTTTGTTAAAATCAAAAGCCATAAATTTTGTGTTCAGGAAGCCGGGTAAAGTTTTTTCATCTAATGTTCACTACAAATTATCGGGTCGGGTAATGAGATAATAAAAGTACCATTTTTTACGAGATGGGGCTTTTTAATATGATACTTCATGGATCGAAAACAAATTAATAATAGCCAAACTCCACGGGTTGTATTTTCAACTATTTTCCACGGGTTCTTTCAACTACTGTTACCCTGTAATTACATATACTGAGTGGGCATAAGGTAAGATTTAAAAAAGCCGGGTTTAACGGGTTGATATTGTGCGTTATAGATTACCCCATATCGCGTAATCAGGGAAAATATATAAAAGAAGTTGTATTGAATTGAAAACTTTACGGGTGGCTCTAACTTTTTGACGGGTTTTTGTTACAGTATTCTGCCAATAAACTAAACTCTAGACAAAAGTTTGAATAATCAACGGATCGGGTTAACACAACCGAACACTTTTAATGGTATACAAAAATACACATCATCCTCGGGTTTAGTGCAGGAAATGGTTATTATTTAACTTGATCTTCCGTTGCCCTGCAACGGGTTTACCCTAGTCTTATATATTAAAACTCCAATGTCCGTATGTATGTATGTATGTATGTATGTCCGCAAGCGGTTCCATATAAATATCAGAAGTGAAACGCAAATAAACTCTTTATGTCACTTCCATGCAGAAACAAAAAAAGTATAATCATCATCACCCTCTCTCATAAAAGTTGAGTTGATATTGTCATCAACACCCTCAAAGGAGGTTCCCTAAATTCACTGAACTGGAAATTTCATTGACCTTAACTGAAGTTACCGTAATTGTTGTGCCACGGGTTTCAATGTTAATATTTTAATGTGGGAATACAAAAGCTTTTTCCATGATTAACCGAAACATGACACCTTTCGTCAAGAATTTATTTCTAGCTAAACTGTAAAACGTAATCAGTCTTTTTCAAATAAAAGACTTTTGTTAAAATCAAAAGCCAAAAATTTTGTGTTTAGGTGGTCGGGTGAAGTTTTTTCATCTAATGTTCACTCCAAATTATCGGGTCGGGTCATGAGATAAATAAAGTACCATTTATTACGAGATGGGGCTCAAATATAATATTTCATGGATCGAAAAAAATTATTAATAGCCAAACTCCACGGGTTGTAATTTCAACTATTTTCCACGGGTTCTTTTAACTAATGTTACCCTGTAATTATACTGAGTGGGTATAAAGTTAAAATTTAAAAAGTCGGGTTCAACGGGTTCATATTGTGCGTTATAGATTACTCCATATCGTGTAATCAGGGAAATATATAAAAGAAGTTGTATTGAGTTGAAAACGTTACGGGTGGCTCTAACTTTTTGACGGGTTTTTGTTACAGTATTCTGTCAATAAACTAAACTCTAGACTAAAGTTTGAACAATCAACGGGTCGGGTTAACACAACCGAACACTTATAATGGTATACAAAAATATACTTCATCCTCGGGTTTAGTGCAGGAAATGGTTATTATTTAACTTGATCGTCCGTTGCCCTGCAACGGGTTTACCCTAGTCTTATATATTAAAACTCCAATGTCCGTATGTATGTATGTATGTATGTCCGCAAGCGGTTCCATATAAATATCAGAAGTGAAACGCAAATAAACTCTTTATGTCATTTTCATGCAGAAACAAAAAAAAGTATAATCATCATCATCACCCTCTCTCATAAAAGTTGAGTTGATATTGTCATCAACACCCTCAAAGGAGGTTCCGTAAATTCACTGAACTGGAAATATCATTGACCTTAACTGAAGTTACCGTAATTGTTGTGCCACGGGTTTCAATGTTTCTATTTTAATGTGGGAATACAAAAGCTTTTTCCATGATTAACCGAAACATGACACCTTTCGTCAAGAATTTATTTCTAGCTAAACTGTAAAACGTAATCAGTCTTTTTCAAATAAAAGACTTTTGTTAAAATCAAAAGCCAAAAATTTTGTGTTTAGGTGGTCGGATGAAGTTTTTTCATCTAATGTTCACTCCAAATTATCGGGTCGGGTCATGAGATAAAAAAAGTACCATTTATTACGAGATGGGGCTTAAATATAATATTTCATGAATCGAAAAAAATTAATAATAGCCAAACTCCACGGGTTGTAATTTCAACTATTTTCCACGGGTTCTTTTAACTAATGTTACCCTGTAATTATACTGAGTGGGTATAAAGTTAAAATTTAAAAAGTCGGGTTCAACGGGTTCATATTGTGCGTTATAGATTACTCAATATCGTGTAATCAGGAAAATATATAAAATAAGTTGTATTGAGTTGAAAACGTTACGGGTGGCTCTAACTTTTTGACGGGTTTTTGTTACAGTATTCTGTCAATAAACTAAACTCTAGACTAAAGTTTGAACAATCAACGGGTCGGGTTAACACAACCGAACACTTATAATGGTATACAAAAATATACTTCATCCTCGGGTTTAGTGCAGGAAATGGTTATTATTTAACTTGATCGTCCGTTGCCCTGCAACGGGTTTACCCTAGTATGTATGTACATAAACTCATCTTATTATAACACTGATGAAGAGTTGAGCTGCCTTCTACTAAAGAGTTGTGTAAGAGGTTCAGGGCTTCCGCAACTAGCTTTCACCACAGAGATTGGACACGTGTGATTCACTAGACTCACAATGATCTGTACCCACGATTCTTTAATATTCCTGGTTTTTTGTTTCAGGTATAATTGTGATTTAATAATGTAATTTGCTAGTGTTGTCTCGAGAACGTAACCTACGTGGTAAAATGTCCTCCACTTAAACATCACCCCTTACCTATCATGTATCATCCAATTGAACGTAAAGTAACAATGTGTCTTCCAACAACACTTGTGATCATCACGAATCAGTGTTTGTGCTTCAAACCAGACGCGTTTGCACCTGATATTCACTAGACTGTCGAAGGTTTCTGTACCCACGATTCCCTAATCTACCTTTTTTTGTTTCAGATGAACAAATGTAGATTTTTAGTGTTATCTCGAGAACGTAAAATGTCATTCACCTGAACATCACCCTCACCGTCATGTATCATCCAACTAAACGTCCATTACCATCGTGTCTTCTCACACTTGCGATCATCACGAATCAGTTGTGTTGGTGCTTCAAACCAGACGCGTTTGCACCCGACATTCACTGCCAGTCGGCTGGCATGATCGCTTCCACCTTGAATTCGGCTACCATGGAACATCCTAACACGGTGCAGACCGATACGACACTCAAACTGTCAAGTTAGTGATGTTGTTGAAGGTTACCTCGGAGCAAGAATGCTGGAAAAACATTACGTGTGCCAAAATACCATAGTTCGTGTTTGAAATTTTTGCTGAACAACTAAAGGGGCTTTGCAGAATAACCAGAATTTTTATCTGAATGCGGCCAAAAACTTTGTCAATACTGATGTTTCTCCCAAAACTGTGGCACACAGGAAAAACTTTTGTGCGTTCGTGCTCTGGAGTAGTTTACATATCTCTGAGTATACCTGATTGAGTGAGTTAGTGAATGAGTGTATTGCAGTTTCTCTTGGCGAGTCAGTGTGCGCGCGAATAGAACTCGCACCATCAGATTTGCCACCAGATTTGAACACGGAACCGGATGGTTTAACTAACTACACTATACCGATCGAGCCAAAGATCACACAAACTCCGGCTATGACAGGAAAACTCTTGATTGCTGTCAAATATGAGCTACTGGAGCAGCATTATCCAGTAAAAAGCTACTACACGTTCGGAGTGCCACACATTCACACCAATTGTGTATGCAGGTTGGGAAACTGTTAGTAGCTTAGTGTAGGTTAGTGATTTCTCATTGCTACTCGACACTGCTATTTAATATTTCTATGTACATTGCTATTAACATTGTTACTGGACATTACTATTTAATATTACTACTTCAGATGTGGTAGACCACCATCCGCCTGCAAGTCAACCTTTTACCTTAGCAATACAGGTTCGTACATTTCACTCAATTTTAACGATAACGATTGACTATGTACTTTAATTACTCAAAAAATATATAAATAGACGGAAATATCAAGTAGTACGTCAGCTCAGATTATCACCAGAACACAATTACCAGGTTCACCAATGCAGTTGTGCAGCTCCGAGTTTTTGCGACTGACGTGTCGCAGTCAAAAGAGCAACTTCGAGCAGTGCGCCAGTCACATGACCACCCATTGGTGCTGCGATCTAGTAGTCACGCCTATTAATGATTCCAGGTATTATAAGGCCTTATTTAATTTTCATCTTCCTCAGAGCAAAAAGTTATACTTTTTCTGAGAATACCTTTCATTCAATTCCAAAGATCCCAAAACAAGTATTACTTTTACAAATATAATTCTCCAGGTACACAGCAATCACACTGGCCAACCCATCCAAGGTGGCCGTGCTCACCTTCAACTACCAGCACATCAGTGGGAACAACCAGTCGGTCAGGTACATCCAGCACGAGTACAGAGTCAGGCTGGCACAGCAACAAACCATACAGCTAGTTGACAATCATGTGCAGGTGAGTGAGTGAGTGTGTGAGTGAGTGAGTGAGTGAGTGAGTGAGTGAGTGAGTGAGTGAGTGAGTGAGTGAGTGAGTGAGTGAGTGAGTGAGTGAGTGAGTGAGTGAGTGAGTGAGTGAGTGAGTGAGTGAGTGAGTGAGTGAGTGAGTGAGTGAGTGAGTGAGTGAGTGAGTGAGTGAGTGAGTGAGTGAGTGAGTGAGTGAGTGAGTGAGTGAGTGAGTGAGTGAGTGAGTGAGTGAGTGAGCTGACACAGGCACGCATCACGTCAACACCGAATGAGCACTGTTTGCCATCAGATGCACGATTGTACGTGAATGAGAGGCACAACGACTCGATGTTGATGAGTGGTGTAACGTTGAATGACTACGATGAACACAACCTCGATAAACTCGGATGGTTCAGGTAGGTGGACCAGTGGTGATCCAATCAGCTGCTTCAGTCAGTCAGTCAGTCAGTCAGTCAGTCAGTCAGTCAGTCAGTCAGTCAGTCAGTCAGTCAGTCAGTCAGTCAGTCAGTCAGTCAGTCAGTCAGTCAGTCAGTCAGTCAGTCAGTCAGTCAGTCAGTCAGTCAGTCAGTCAGTCAGTCAGTCAGTCAGTCAGTCAGTCAGTCAGTCAATCTGTCCGTCAGTCTTTTCCTCACTGCTCAACCAGAGTGTCTGTGATTTCAGGTACGACGGCAATAAATGGTACGTACGTCATGGTGAAACTAAATTACCCGAAGCACATTCGATTCGAACGTTAGACTGCGAAGCCAATACATATGAACAGACGATGCAGATGGAGCAGTACATGCTGCACACACAGACTGAAAGCAATGTTAGTCAGTCAGTAAAACAGACAATAAGTACGTCAGTCAGACAGTCAATAAGTCACTCATCCAACTAATCATTAAATCAGTCAGTAGTCAGTCATTCAGTAAGTCAGTTAGATTTTATAACAACAAAGGTTTCAGGTACGACTCGGTGCCCCTTTACTGCAACTCGAGTCTTGGATATCAAATGTGAGTCTGCAATTAGGACGACGGCAGTTGATTATACAACAGGTCGGCAGTTGATTATTCATCCATTCAAGTCAGTGAATATGGGCGTTAACCAGCCAATAAATACACTAGTACTGTATATCTGTAGGTATGTATGGTGTTTCGATAAACAGGTTGCAAACAAAAATTCAACATTCGATTTTTGTATTCAGAAATCTGACCACACCCTGCAGATGGACATCGTATTGTCGAACATGAATGCGATGGTGACGCAGATGAGGCACAACGAGAAGGTGGGCGACTTCAATGCCACACTCCAGGTTGGGTGTACTGCCATACAACTTGGCAATGGCACTCGTTATTATCATATTTTGTGACCTGTTTAGTCTAATGCCAGTTTTAGAAACTGATAATCCTAGGTTTGAAAGCTGTCTTTGAGTCACAGAAACTCACGCATTGCTCTGGGCTTTCTGCCATAGCCTGTCAGTTTAATCAACCTCTCTAGCAACTAAGATAACACCATTCTAAATGGTGTTAGTGTGTCATATTGGCTTCAGTAAATAAAAAAGTGCCAGTAGAAAATGTTATAGTAACAGCTACAAGACAAATAAATCTCATCCTTTTATTCTTCCATTTATTGATCATGCAATTCAGATGGACAAACACGGTCGACAGTACGCCAATCTCAGTTTCGTCAACTGCACTGGCACTTTGCTGGGTCAACTTTATGGAGCCGGACAACGGTCATCGAAAGTGGACCTTACCTTCAGTATAAAACTGGTTCGATTATTCGATTGTAACATTTCCACTAACGCACTCACTAACTCACTCACTTACTCAGTCACTCACTCACTTTTTACAGGGTTCACCCGAACCAGCCAGTCGTATTATTCACTTAGCCAGTTTATCAGCCACTGATCATCGGTGGTTATGTTTCATGCTGATCGGACATCATGACAGGTTAGATGACTGATTGAATGGGTGACATATAGACTCGTTGACCGGTTGTTTGACTAACTGATTGGCTGATTGACTGGTTGGTTTGTTGAATGGTTGACTGATTGACTGATTGATTGGTTGGTTGACTGATTGACTGGTTGTTTGATTGACTGATTGACTGATTGACTCGTTGACCGGTTGTTTGACTAACTGATTGGCTGATTGACTGGTTGGTTTGTTGAATGGTTGACTGATTGATTGATTGGTTGGTTGACTGATTGACTGATTGACTGGTTGTTTGATTGACTGATTGACTCAGTACTAACATAAAAGTGACTGAATCCCAGTTCGACTCCTAGACCGACTCACTGACTGACTCTCTTCAGACGACTGTGCAAGCTGGCCGAGTTTCATGAGACGGTAAGTGACTGGTTCATATTGGACAGACACGAACATGGATGGACGAAACATGAAGGTGATTGTAGACTTATTGACTGCGATCCCAAGTGGACGGAGGGCGAGTCGTGGTGGAGCTACTTGGCTGAGCAGGTAAGTGAGTGATTGAGGTTTTTTATTTTTTTTGATGAGTGGGTGAGTTAGTGATGGATTGAGTGGGTGAGTGAGTGCACGAGTGAGTGAGTGAGTTAGTGGGTCAATGAGTGGGTTAGTGAGTGAGTGAATAAGTGAGTGGGTGAGTGAATGGGTGAGTGAGTTAGTGAGTGAGTGAGTGAGTTGAGTTAGTGATTGAGTGATAGAGAAGTGGGTGAGTGAGGAGGTTAGTAATTGCAAAAGCAAACGAGTGAGTGGTTAATGGAGACAATGAGGAATATCTGTTTGTTTCTCTTCAGATTTCACCCCACAATTGGTTTCGAGAGGATATGTATTGGACAGAAAAGGTGAGATTGATCTAATTCAATAGTTAGTATTTCCAACAAAGTTCTTTGTGTGCTCAATAATCTTCGGTTTCAGTGGTTATCCAATTTCGATCCTAGATTATTTTTTTATCATGCCTACTATTTCTTTACAAAAATAACAACAACGACAACAACAACAGAAACCATAACAACAACAACAACAGAAACCATAACAACAACAAACTAGTTTCAGGTGTCGTCAGTGCTCAAGATCGTAATGGCCGTACTGGCTCTGGTGTTGATCATCTACGTGTTCAAGTCGTGCTGTGTGCCATTTGCCAAGTGCATCTGTGGAAGTGGTGAAGCACGAAGACAGATACTGCACATTAAACTCGATAAGTCCTTAATGTCAAAATCGATACAGTCAGTCTGAGTAAATCATGGACGAGCTAATATAATAAAGCTAAAATGCTAAATTTCCGGTGCATCATGAGAACTAGAGACCAAAATTAATATTAACGCCACGTTGACAGCTTAATTCGAGTTTATAGCGGAACTGGTTTAGTTTTCGATCACTTGCCAGCATATAACAATAAGAATTTGGTATAATTTTGAATGCTTCATAATCTGTGTACATTGTGCTATATACCCTATGATTGTAATTTATTCTCACTAAGATACCTCACTTATGTATTTCATTTATAATATTTACTGATTGGATATTTTGCAAATCCTTTGACGGTTGAAAGTTATAAGCGTACACGAATTAAAAATCCAATCTGAATGATCTCACTCACAGGTTATGTTTTGAACTTGAAAGTGTTGCCCTTCCAATCCTTGTATTCAAGTATAATGTGTTATAACACTGTTCATTCTCTCATGTTGTTTATTATGTTGTCTGTGATATATTCTCTAAAATCGTTTTCATTATTTATTTATCATTTCCAACCCAAATGACGGGTCACTGTCCAGTTTTATCCGGTTTCAGAACAGAGAGGCTATGATTCGCCTGCTTTTTATGAGCAGTATACAAATACTTTCCTTTAATCAGACAAATTTTGATCATCTAACAAAATACATAGTGTAGTGCAGCAGGTTCAGCCCGAAATATTTATTTGTGATCAATCAACTTTCATATGGAACTTTTAATTTATTTTTTATTTCAACTTCTTGTTATTGTAAATTTTTATCTTTATTACATAAAGTTACTCACAAATCTAATATAAACTGAATAAATAACGAATAATTGTATTGTTGCACAATGTCTGATATCACCAGAATGCCATACAGTCGATATATGCATATCTTATTTCAATTCATGCCCGTTATTCTACTATCTATTGACATATATAACGCACGGGCCATTTATGTAATGTTCATTCATCACTACAACCTCAACTCTACGAATAAATTTGTGACTGGCATCCGCTACCAACTACGTGATCATCATCACCCTCTCAGTTATCATCAGACCCAACTTGCGCACTATGCAAAGGGCACAGCTCAACTCAACCACTTTTATGCGTGGCAGTGAGCGTAGTATGAATCAGCAAATGATGGATTTTATGTTTTCCATGCAAAATGAATGGCGTGAAGAGAGAAAGTTACTGCAACAAGAACGTCTGCAATGGCAACAAGAACGGATCGGATTTATGAAACACCTGCAGAAAATGTCGGATCGCAGCGAAGGAATGAAGATGAAGTTAATCGAAGCACTGAAGGGACTGCAAAAAAGGAGCGCTCGTGTGGAGAAGAAGTTCTGCCCGCTTCATGGCCTGGGAACACACGGAGAGGCCGAGTGTCATCACTTGCGGAGGAAGAAGGAAGAGGAAGGTCAGTGTACGGATAGAAGTCAGAAAGAATCAGACAAAGTTTTCTCGGTAAATAAAGATGTACCAGTTAAAAGTCAGCAGAAAGATGAGGCAGATCAGAAGCAGCCGTCAGTGAAGAATAAGAAAGAGAAGAGACGTGAGGATAGGCTCCGTCAATCAAAGCAGGAGTCAGAGAGACAGTCAGTGCCGTCAGAGATTGAGCCCAGTAGCAGTAAACCAGTTCTTTCGAAATCTCCGATTGAGGTACAACGTATCGCGCCCATCGGACATCACGGTCTCAATTCGGCGGGGAAGGACGTGAAACGAGCCAACGTGAAACCCGGGAGCAGCGACAGTGGCAGTGAAGATCGGAGACGACGTGGACCGAAGGTGAAACTGTTCAAAGCGCGACATCCGGTGACCGGCATTATGGTAAAAATCAAGAAGAAAGAAGACTCTGACGGTAACAGATGGTACATAAATGATGAACTGACCGCAATGGACAATATAGTACAGGACGATAGCGATAATGATCATGATGAAAAGATGGTAAAGTATTTTATTTATCGCTAAAATAGGGGAAGAGTCGATATATGCATATCTTATTTCAATTCATGCCCGTTATTCTACTATCTATTGACATATATAACGCACGGGCCATTTATGTAATGTTCATTCATCACTACAACCTCAACTCTACGAATAAATTTGTGACTATACTACAACCAAAATTGATGGGATTAAGTGCGAAACAAAACAATTGAGATGACGGTGCCGTAAATGAACATTATTTAGTTAATTTAATTGCACAATTAAGATAAAGTGCGCATATCAAATACTTACAGAAAAGATACTGAAATTCAAGTAATCGCTGAATGTGTTTGTTTATTCAAAGCATAACCGGTTTCTGATTGTTAAAGTAAAACGATATCAGTTTACTGCACCAGTTTATTCAGCCATGAAAGCTTCAATCTCTTCCACTGTCCGGGGCAGTACCGAATAGTTGACGCATCCACTTGATGTGATCAACACATCGTCTTCAATACGAACCTGCAACACAAATTTATCCATGTAATAATAAGATTTACCATAAAAACTTACTCTTCAAATGTGTCTGTTTCTGTTACATTCTATTGATGAATCATACGAACGATATGCAATAAGGCAAATAAGTGCTAATGGTGTCTAACTAAAGAGCAAGTCACTGTAGAAACACAGTAAAATATTTTTCTAATCAGAAAACCAACACCAACCCCACCCATTCCACGGAACTCGTTCAGTCGATCCACGTTGATGAACTTGCTCTGTACTTTGTCGGCGATGGCACGATCCAATAGTACATCCTACACAACTTGACATCATTAACAACAAAACCACAAAGTAAATTAGCCCAAAGGATTCAAGAATGATGGTACAAAAACAACAACAACAACGGCAATAATAAAATTAACAACAACAACAAGAAAATGAACAACAACAACAACGAGGCCGACAATAACCTTACCTGGAAGTAACATCCGGGTTCAATAGTGATGTACATGCGTTCCTGCAACACACGGGTTGTGCGCAGACTCTTTAGACCGGGCTCAGTCAATCGAGCAGGTGCTGGCTGCATATATAACATTTTATAACACAACAATAACAATTACAACACAATCGGCAATAACAACGACCATAAAAACAGCCATAACAACAACAACAACAACAGCAGGAACAAACCGGATTGTAACCGCCCACGTCGTGCACGTCAAGACCGAGGAAGTGACCGAGACCGTGAGGCATGAATACAGCACCCAATCTGTAAGTTTCTATTGCTTGTAACCAAGTTACAACAACAACACCAACAAAAACAACATCAACAACAACAACAACAACAACAACAACAACAACAATATCAATAACAACAGCTGAACTCACCTGCACTTCATCATCTCATCAACGTTACCAGTCAGCAGTCCACCCTTAACCAGATGTTCCAGTATGTTGCGTTCAGCCAACTTATGCATGTCCACCCACGATACACCTGAATATTACAATTTACATAATCATTTAAACTGTTAAAAATGTTGAAAAAAACCTTTTTTCTAATTCACCAGCATCATCAACTACTTGTTACAAAATCTAAACAGAACTGACCAGGTTTGGCCGAATTCATCACGGCCATATTGGCAGCATACACGGCATTGTAGATCAGTTTCTGGTTCTCAGTGAACTTGCCGTTGACGGGAAACGTCGTCGTGATGTCGGCACCTGTGCATAAATCACTCACTCACTCACTCTTCAGTCTTCAATCACTCACTCATTCACTCACTCTTCAATTACTCACTCACTCACTCACTCACTCACTTTTCAATTACCCACTCACTCACTCACTCATTCACGCACTCTCTCATTCACACACACACTCGCTAACTCACTCACTCACTCACTCCTCGCTCGCTCACTTACTCACTCACTCACTCGCTCACTTACTCTCTTACTTACTTACTTACTTACTTACTCACTTACTTACTTACTTACTTACTTACTTACTTACTTACTTACTTACTTACTTACTTACTTACTTACTTACTTACTTACTTACTTACTTACTTACTCACTCACTGACTCACTCACTGACTCACTCACTCACTCAATCACTCACTCACTCACTCACTCACTCACGACTCACTCACTCACTCACTGACTCACTCACTCACTCACTCACTCACTCACTCACTCACTCACTCACTCACTCACTTGCTCACTCACTCACTCACACATTAACTCACTCACTCACTAACTCATTTGTTCTGTCTGACAACTAAATACAGTCCTATGCATTGTACATCTTGTGAACACCATCCAACCATAGCAGAAGTACTCGCCGCCCATATCGCACAGGCACAGGTCACCGTCCTGGATCTTGCGTGAGTTGGGTTGACCAGCGTGTCCATAATGCAGAATGGCGCAGTTTTCGCCTCTGCATCAATAAACCTTATATAGAATAACACTTCGACTATGAAACCTAAAAACAAAATATTATCAATATTGCTAAGATAAGTGCAATAAAAAGAAAGAGCCAAAACAAACGATCCAGCGATGCAGGTGTAGGCGCAGTGCCGAGAACCAGCGTAATAGGAAGTGTGGAATAGAAAGTAGCTGTAATTAGATGCATGTTACACAACTGACAAGGCACTAAACTTCAATCATTAGTTCTCCATAATTTACTACGCACATGTTTAACTCATAGTTACATAAACAAATTAGTCATACACAATCCACGACAGAGTTTTAACTTTCAACAAATCTATTAATCTTTCGCGACACAAATTTGTGAAAATCGCTTCAAATTCCTCCACCCACCTCTCATTCTGGTACTCGTACAGTCCATTGTTCTCCTTCAACTGTTTCTTCGCATTCTTCATCATGGCCTTGTGGGCATCGCAGCTCTTCTCGGCAATGTACTTGAGCACCTTCAATTCTTCGTCCGTTTTGAATACGCGGCTGAATTAAACCAGAGTAAAATATAAAATTTTAAAATACGCACTTGAAAATCTTTATATTATCCTACATTCAATCATTATATTATCTGGGTGTGAAATAAAGTCAACGGGAAACGAACAACAGACCATTCGCTCATCGCCGGGAACAACAGTGTGTAATCGAGCTTGAACCTGAAGTTAATAAGATTATTCTTATGTTGATTGACGGTGTTTTTATTCATAATCTTGAATAGTGATGACTGATGATGTGTAATATTCCTATAACATAACAGTTTTTTACCGCAATAATACAATCCCTAACTTTTCCATGTCTGAGAATTCGGCAGGTGCATGCGTTTGTCCGCTGTCTGTGTTGTTACCGCGCTGAAATAACAATCACATGATTGGGTCACTTCAGTAAGTAACTTGATGATAATGATGCGATCATGAAATAAAGGTTAACAGTGATTTACTCAATTAACTGATCAGACAGTCAACAAAGTTATCAGATAGTTAATCCAATGATCAGATGGTCAATCAAGTAATCAGACGGTCAAGCAAGCGAGCAAACAGCCAATCAAGGTATCAGACAGTCAATCCAGTGATCAAACAGTCAATCACGTGGTCAGACAGTCAATCAAGTTGTCAGACAGTCAATCAAGTTGTCAGACTGTCAATCAACCAGCAACAACGCCGTATCAATGCCCATTTCTTTGAGAATATTGGCCAACTGGTGAGTATAGTAAACGTGGTCTACCTCGTACTGGCGCTTCACTTCTTCCAGTGAGGGCGCCCTGCAAATATGTTCTGCTATGTTAATTATAATTAACTTGGAGGTAACCTTGAAATGAATGACAAAGATTCATTCAGTGAAGTAGAAAAACAAATTATTTTCTATAAATTCAACTATAAGAATCTGAAACGGTCAATAGCTGAGTACCAGATTAGTAGATAACCAAAAAAATGATCAACATGTGGAGTGGATTACCCGGTTAATTAATGATTATAATAATAAAAATGTGACGAACGTTCCAGACCAGACAGCCATGCCCTCAGGATGTTGTGGCACAAACAGCAGACTCTGTCCCGAGTGCACGTCAATGGCACCATAGCACGATTCCAGTGGCACACCAAATGCCCAGAAGAAAAATGACTCCTGAATGACACGGAACTTTGCACCACAAGTTAATCGCGTGTGAAACAACAGTTAATATAACTTTCATAAAAAATGTGAATACTTTCAATAAAACATGTAATTATTATTGTAAAAGTTCTGTGTTATTGAAGTGGTAATATCACTGATTAAATCGGTTAGTTGAAGAATCATTACACTTCACTTCTCAATAACCTGACGAAAGGCTGGCGGATTACAGTCGGTCGCGTAACGGGTTTTCTCGACACCGCCCTGAATCAAACACATTCATATCGACAACAATGACTTAACAGCAATTTTCATGGTGGTACGGTAAGTTAGTGTCAATCACCTTGGTTCCACTGTATTTGATGCGTTTGTAACAAGAATTATTGTTATTTAACATGGTTTCACAAAAAATCCTTTTATCCTGACTAAAAGCATGTTCTCTCAGGTCTATCGATAGTTCAAGTCATAACCAGAAAAATCTTCTATCGAATTCGTCATTGCTACGACAAATAACATTGAATAAAATGAAGAAATGATTTGTCATAATACGAACCTCCAAGACGGCAGCAGTTCCAGCGACCAGACCGGGATTGTTAGCGAGCAGCTGTTTGCAGAGTCGTTGCCTGTTGAGCTTGAACAGGCTCATCGGTATCTGCAGCGTATGTGCACCACGGGACAGATGTGCCATTTCTGATACTGTAACAACAGTCAAGTACTTTTCATTTTGATCATGAAAAAGACGTGCAACATTGTACCACTAGCGGACGAAAAGGCGAGGGAAACGCGGAATTCCTACCTCTTTCGACCTCAAAGGAATACTAAAATGCCTTGTCGTTGTACCCTCAGCTAAATAGGCCATCCCAATCTAGCCAGACGCAGTTTTCAGGATTCTATCAAATTTAAATAGTTTAAATAAATTTGGTGAACATTGTGAAAGCAAGCACAACAACACGATGAATAACCTGACACAACACTTTCTGACAATGATACCTTGTGACCATCCCTTCGTTTCTGATTGGACGCTGGCAAACTGCGCTGCAGGTGACCGTACGCTTTACCACTCTTTTTGGTGCGCACACAGATTTGTGCTTCTGACATTTACATTACATACAGTTACAACAATACTTCACTTAACGGCTTTGTATTTTTTTCAAACGAAACAATGAACTTTCGTTTGTTTCAGAAAACGCAATACTATTTACAGAAAAACGACTTACCACTGGTTGTCGGCATCTTATGATATTGAAATAATCCAGGTGTGTTCAGAATTCTAGTGTCAGATACTGGACAGCTTGCATAACTATATTAGTAACACTCATGTTTGTTATTGGCTTCGCAGTAGCCAGAACATTGCAATCCGACTTGTTCATTTAGCAAGTTTGTTCGCAATGGCAGACGGCTTCAAAGCAGCAGAGAACTCTGCCAGTTAATCAAAGCCATGTCTAATGACATTGAATGCTGCCACCATGTCACTGGGACAGCAGTCCAGGACTCCTCCAAGTCCAATACAAAACTGGAACGACATTCCAAACTATAAGTACGTACATCGTACACTTACAGCAGGTTGTTTTACCCAACCATGTCGACACGAGGCAGCGCGCTTGTTTTGCAGCTCCAATTAGAAACGAAAAGACTATTCACCAAAAACGTAAGAACAAAAACCATTGTAATAGTGCGGCTAACCTTCAGGCATGTTTGCAATTTCCAGCGGTAAGTTATCGATATCCAGAGATTTACTCAAAACATTAGAAGTATGTCAGCAACAGTTCGAAATCAACACTGCCTGGTTTGAACCTTGTGGTTATGTTGTGTGTATGTGAGGTTATCTTACAAGTACATCTGACAGCGTTTGTATGGGGGATAGGAGGGAGGGGGTTGGCACCAAGTATGATAAGCATTATTCTACACAACTTTGACGGCAAAACATACATATAGATAACATATTATTTACCTGTACATAACATAACCTGATGAACATTATGTCGGAAATGCAGCAATTCTCATTGAAAACTCAGCGCGCAAGACGTGATTCTGAGTGACTTGAATGGTCAATAACATGCAAAAATAGATACCTAGCTCCCATATTAGACGACCTTGTTCTTCGGCGGTTTTATTATCACTCAACGTGTACATAAAACCGAGCAACAAAAAATTTATGTCGTCAATGTAGAAAACCTGAAAAATTATCTGATCATGTATCCGTTCTGTGATGAAATTTATCAGCTCAGACACACAACCAGATTAAAGTTCTCTAAAATGACGATCAGAATGAAACAGTTGTAGATAGTTTATAGGAACGAAAATGTGAAACCTTTCGTAAAACGTGGTAAACCATCTGTGAAATCTGAAAGCATACGATAAAAAAACAAAATAGAAACCTAAGGTTGATAAAAAATACATTTACTGTGAGAGGTTTCCCATTTTGAATAAAATCAGTATCACGTGGGTAATAATCTGTTAACCATTTGATAAAGAGTGTTACCTAATCGAAATAATATAATAATAATCGGGACATAAGTTTGAAGCAGTACGACATCATTGTTGAATGTTGACACGACGACAGAATGACTATTTTGCAGGGTATCAAAGACACAAGAATCAAACAAAAAATCAAGTTGAGAGCAGTATCAGCCAATACGCATGATTCAGACATAGAAGCTTTAGTACAGTATTATCAGGTGAACCAAAAAGTCACCGACTACAAGGTGCCAAATCAAGTATGTGTGTACAGCTGCAGATTGATTTATCCTAATTAAACATGATAACACCGTGAGTTATTAACTCGAAAAATGCTGTACTGCAATATTGTGTTGAACACCCTGTACCCTGATCACCAAACAAATTAATTCGAGTCAATAGTCTTTCATTACTCACAGAAGAAGTACGTTTACATAAAGACTCGATCTAAAATTGAAATCAAGTATGGTAAAAAAGCATATTCACAGTCAGATTGATTGGGTTCTTCGTATCTTGAAACTTGAATGTTAGGAGGCAAATTCTCATTTAGGGTCAACAAGAGCTACTGAACCAAACACTTTTAACTTATCTTATCAGTCAAACAAAAGAGCATATGTGTGAGTAGTAGCACTTGACATATTGTAGTACAGAATGAAAAAAGAAAACAACTTGAGTATAAAAATTCAATCTCCAATAAGGCTTGAATTTTACTCTTCTCTGAGTGACAAAAACTCGTGTTTTGAAATATAACTTCGAGCTTGACGTCGGTGTTCGGTTAAATCACAATGGCAATGGCGAATTATGACCAATTCAAATCATAATGCATGTATTCGAGCATGCTGAGTGTCCAACGACCAAAGACGAATGTCTGTTTTGCAGCCGGTTTCTTTTGCTATATTTTTTATATCCAAACAAAACAACACAACAGCTCATGTTTATAAAAGTCCGGCAAATGTTTGTTGTTGTTGTTGTTGTTGTTGATAACTTTTATAAATTGTAGCTGTTGTTGGTCACTGATGTTGACACTGTACGCGTTGAGCACCACCGGGCATGTGACCCTCCTCATCCTCATCACCATCGTGATACGCCTCGCGCGCTATAATAACAACACCAAATTACCAATATGAATCAAGGCCGCACAAATCTACTGATCTGTCTTATTCTCGTTTAGTTAAAATCAATCAGTTGAAAAAAATTCATGAAAATAGAGCTTATTGATCTGTCAATCCATCACATTATTCCATTTGCTTAAAATTAATCAATCGTGCAAACAGGGTGTACATCTCATTGACGAGTATTGCTAAAGCTATTTTTCATTGAAATGTAGCAACACAATCTTATGATCTGTCATATTCTCGTTTACTCAAAGATCAATCAATTTTGTATTCTAAACTGAATGTACTTTACTTTTGATTGACAAGTATTGTTGAATGAAGCACCAACCTCCTGCCCGTCCACTGAACTGTGATGCTTCGAAGGGCATCAGACTGACCTCCTCCACGTGCTCGGCCTGCATGTCTGGCAGGGGCTCTGATGGCTCCGGTCGTTTAGGCAATAACTTCTCTAGTTTCTGAAATTTAGAAATAACTTATAAAAAATAATCCATGTCATATTTGAATGGAACTCACGTTCCGTTCCACGGGCATTTATTAACTCAATGAAACTGAGCCTGGGGAATTACGTTAGTTAGTATAATTCTAGAACATAACCAAATGATAAGTTCGATAAATTTGCTTCGTCGGCTATTATAAGTTACCGAATACTAAGAGAAACAGAAACAGCTTTGATGTCAAGCTTCACAAAATAAAATTAGAACCCATTAACTCACCTTAACGTCGGCCTCGAACTGCGTGTTGTCATTGTTGATAAATTTATCGGGGAATTCCACATCGAATTTCACGAATAGATGACCGTGCAGTGTCGGATTGCGAACGCGTGGCATACCCTCGTTGGGAATGCCTCGGACACAGCCTGCCACAGTAAAATTTCAAATAAAAACACTGATAATTCTAAACCTATTTATCAACCTTATATCTTTCATCGGACGTCTAACACTCAAAATTACATTTTAGAGAATTATCGAAGCAAATTACCGGTCCGGTAAGCATACATATTTGGAATTGGTTGGATTTACAGTGAATCATACTTATGTGTTCAGCCTTTTACGAAACATTGAGAGTTCAGCGTGTTCAACCTTTTTTGAGATTAATTCATCAACAAAAATATCACCATCCTCAACCAAATACAATAATATCAAGATTACCTTGCTCCAGCACTTCTCCCGGTGCCGTACTGATGATCAGATCCCTACCGTCCAGATGTTTAATGGCGAATGCCGTACCCGTTAATGCTTCGGCCAGATTGACCTGAAATTGACAACCCAAAATCGATATTGATTCCGCTCACGCAGGGTACGTGCATAAGAAAACTGATAAAAATAGAAATCTAATTAATTAAAAAGAAAAAACAATATTCAGATAAGTCTGACCGTTTTCTTAATATACAGATCGTCTTTGTCGCGCATGAACGTTTCGTGCTCCTTCTCTTGGACCACAATCACCACGTTACCGGGCTCAAGTCCGGGCTGAAACCAACGGGCAGATTAAATAACGCAATCTAAATAACCTTAAATTGATCATTCACCGAGAGGGGAATAAACAGATGGAGCTCCGACGAAATGTTGACGACTTGACGTTAATAAAATCAGCAATATAAGTGAGCAAGATAACAATGAATTATAATTTATATGGTATAATGTGTTGCACTATATCTATTTGTTCATTTATTACATACCTCCTGATCGCCCTCTCCATGCAACGTGATTCGTTGGTTGTGTCGCATACCCGGGTTTACCTGCACCGTAACAACTTTGGTGTCCTTCTGTGTCTTCTTGCCGCTGCAGCCTTTGCAACGATCTTTCTCCGGTATCGATGAACCTTGATAACATTCATAAATATAAAGCTACACAAGCCTTCTTATTCTTCGGTTTGGTCAAAAAAATTCTCTTTCCTTCCACCGAGTTGAACCAAATAAATATAAACCAGTGAACTTATTGTCTTTAGCTAGCAAGAAATTCAAGTAAATGGAAGTGTAATCGGTGAATAAGCGAACGAACCGGTGCCTCCGCATTCATCACACTTGCCGTGCATCTGCTGTATCATGCCCGGTCCCAGTTGCCGCATCACCACCCGAACACCCCGACCCCGACAGCCCTTGCACGTCACATTCGCACCGTTTTTACCGCCCGCACTATAATTTTGAAGTTAAAATCCCAATCGAATCACATAAAATATCGGGTTCTGCTTATAAATAGAAACACCACTAACCCATTGCAGTCGCCACATATGACCTGTTTGCTGAGTTGTAGTTTGGAGGTTTTGCCGCGGTACAATTCTTCCAGTGATACCCTGCAATAGACACGCCGGTGTAAACCATGATTGGAATAAATTTATTTATAACACCATTACATTTAGTAGAAAAGATGAATTCAAACTTTAGTAATGTTTTCTTACTTACATGTAATAGTTGCGCGAACAAACCTATGGTTTTGGGTACATTGCAGGTAGTATTGACGTTTTAACCGTTAGTATTGTTATAGTTTCCGTGGTGGCAAGCCAAAAATGAATTGGCTTTAATATAACCTGAGTGGATGTAATGTGTCCTGTCCCTTTGTGCGTCTGGGTCGTCCCATGCCCCCACCGAACATGCCTCCCATACCGCCCATTCCACCCATCCCTCCTCCACCCATACCACCGCCACCGAATATGTGCGAAAATATATCGTCATGCGCGAACCCGCCTGAAAATATAGAACAGAGGGGTAGGGTACTACAGGTTCAGGTCCAGGTTGTACTGGACCATACAAATCGAATGGCAGATGGGCTGCTGATTATCATAGTAGGTTTTGGTGCACTAATCGCTAAAGAACTGAATAAGTCGACATTGATTGTAGCAGAACAAGTGCTACCTAACAAAATACGTTGCAAGCATTTGAGACAAGCAACAGTTAAATTGACTGACCTCCACCACCGCCACCTTCTTTAATACCGTCCAGACCCCGGGCGTCATATAACTGACGCTTCTGTGGATTCGAAAGAACTTCGTAGGCAAAGCTGATCTCTTTGAACTGAAAATATGTATAGTAATGATTTTAGTACATCAGAACAACTTTATTATGCTCGGAACATGCTTACGTTGATTGACTTTAAACATGAACATTGATGAATCATTGAATGAACAACTTGAACAAATAACCTTTTCACCATTCCGTGGATTTTTGTCAGGGTGGAACTCTTTTGCTAGTTTGCGATAGCTCTGAAATAAGAACACAATGAACATTTGGTGGACTTCTCCTAGTAAAATTCATTACACAGCTTGCCTATAAACGAGTTTTCTATAACCGATGTTTTTTTTCGAACGATGCCTTGTCTACATTGTGGAAGAGTAATACAGAAAAATTAATGACTGAATAGAAAGTGGGTAAATGAGTGAGGTGAGTGAATAAGTCAGTGAGTGAACGAGTGAGTGAGTTGTGAGTAAGTCAGAGATTAAGTGAATCGGTGAATCAACTTTGGAATGACTGCTTTTATAGAGATAACTGTTTATTTAGAAACATAAGGTAGTGAGTGAAAGAGTAAATGAAAGAGTGAGTGGGTGAGAAGTGAAAGAGTGAGTGACCGAGTGGTGAGTGAGTGAGTGAGTGAAGAGTGTGCGGGTGAGTGAATGAGTGAGTGACCGATGATGAGGTGAATAAGTAAATGAGAGAGTGCTCAATGTGAGTTGTTACAGTCGTCGAATGAAGCTTTGACCCAATCAAAACTGCCCCATCCCGGTCCCCACATCTCATCATTACAAACTTTAACCACCTCTAATCTCAATAGAGCCTAAAAAACAAATGAACTGAACAACTTACCTGTTTGATAGTGTTGTCATCAGCATCGGGCGCCACTTGTAGCAGGTCGTACAAAGCCGTGTCCACCGGACCCGAGTGTCCACCCATGCCTCCCATCCCGTTCATGAATTCAAACATGATGCCAATATGCCCGATATATTATTATATTAAAATAAAGAAGTCTTCTGGAAATAAAGTATATGGACAGTTAACTTTTGGTTTGTTATTATAATTAAACTGCCATTGAAATAGGTGCTAATTCTTGATTTGCATCATCATTCTGAAGAAAAATCGAGAAAATAATGAAATGGTGCATTGAAAATAGTTTACGCCAATCCCGGAAAATTACGATTCTTCTAATGACTTGCATTCACTTGTACGAAAGTTCAGTTGTACGAACTTAAAGCTCAATTGTTACTTTTGAGCAAACACGTTTTAAAATTGTTCCTTTGCACTAAATTTCTAGAACAAAGTAGACCATGCTCTCAATTTGGAAGATACATATGATAAACATACTGAACCTCATAGGAAAAAACGTTTAGCAGAAATTGTCTTTCTGTTTAGCCAAATGTAAGTGCCAACATAACCTATAATCCCATACTCATAAACATAAAAAAATTTCAAACACCAATGTTTTTTTGCAAATGCAAGACGTGTTTACATTACTTCCAAATAATGTGCACTGACTAAAATATCATTCACCTAACTGAATATAGAAAACTTGGGGATGTGTGGAACTAAGCAGAAGGTTATATGTTTCTGTTAACGTTGTAAAACAGAAAAAATTCTACCTAACTCGTTCAATCAATCAAGAGGGCTGATGCACTAGCGGACGAGAGAAAAAAGGAAAGTGGAATTGCCGCAAAATTACAAAACCCAGTATTTTTTCTAGAATTTTTACTAAATGCCAAAAAAAATTTCACCAAAAATATATTCCATATAAAGTTTTACTGTCCGTTAACCCCCGATTACCTATCGTAAGGCTGGCTTGTCCGAGCGGGAGCGAGGGCAAGCGCGTTAGGCCCGCGCAGCGGTGGTATTTCAGTGGTCACCCACCTCATAAAATTTCGTGAATAGGAAAAATTATAGGAAAATTACTGGGTTTTGAAAATATGCGGAATTGCCCCCTCTCTGGCAGTTTCAAAGAGTATAGTTTGTTCCTTAAGGTGTAGGTGAAATGGTCTTATTTTTTGCCGATTCTCCTCTTTCACAAAGTTCCATTCCTTTTGGAAGGTTTGTAATCATGCCGCAATGATACACATCACAACTCTTTCGTTCTTATTTTTTTATTTTATACCGTTTTTTTCGCGTGTCTGAAACGTTAAGCGAATGATTGTGTGCCGTTCATCAATTAAATTTTTCCGATTGTCGTTGTGGTGGCGCTATTCGGCTAAAAACGAGTTAATTCGATTTTTATCATCGCATCGGTGCTCTCATAATAGAATTCGTCCGATCCAAGCGTTTTTTTGTTTGGAAGGCAAAAAGTTTTAAGAAATGAAACACACGCCAGGCTACGGCTCTAAAATGTTTGTAAATTACTGTCTTCTATCTGTCTTCTATAAGCTGCCAAACGATCTTTACAATGAAATAACTCAGACGGCATTGTTTTATTCTGACTTTCCGATAATGGAAAACGACGTTTATGGAGGAAAAAGCAACACATGTGCTATGAAACCTGAGTACATAGTTCACTAGAGTAAACAGTTAGAGATTAGAGTCAAAGATGAGTTGTTTGGATCACGTCAGGCAATTTTCCCATTTGCGTCGGACACAATTTGAAACGTGTCCCCTGTTCGTTTGAGCACGTGAAGAAACCTGAAATATACAGTAGAGTGGGTGAGTGATTGAGTGCATGAGTGAGTGGGTGATGAGTGAGTGAGTGAGTGAGTGAGTGAGAGAGTGAGTGAGTGAATGTGTGAGTGAGTGAGTGAGTGAGTGAGTGAGTGAGTGAGTGAGTGAGTGAGTGAGTGAGTGAGTGAGTGAGTGAGTGAGTGAGTGAGTGAGTGAGTGAGTGAGTGAGTGAGTGAGTGAGTGAGTGAGTGAGTGAGTGAGTGAGTGAGTGAGTGAGTGAGTGAGTGAGTGAGTGAGTGAGTGAGTGAGTGAGTGAGTGAGTGAGTGAGTGAGTGAGTGAGTGAGTGAGTGAGTGAGTGAGTGAGTGAGTGAGTGAGTGAGTGAGTGAGTGAGTGAGTGAGTGAGTGAGTGAGTGAGTGAGTGAGTGAGTGAGTGAGTGAGTGAGTGAGTGAGTGAGTGAGTGAGTGAGTGAGTGAGTGAGTGAGTGAGTGAGTGAGTGAGTGAGTGAGTGAGTGAGTGAGTGAGTGAGTGAGTGAGTGAGTGAGTGAGTGAGTGAGTGAGTGTGAGTGAGTGAGTGAGTGAGTGAGTGAGTGAGTGAGTGAGTGAGTGAGTGAGTGAGTGAGTGAGTGAGTGAGTGAGTGAGTGAGTGAGTGAGTGAGTGAGTGAGTGAGTGAGTGAGTGAGTGAGTGAGTGAGTGAGTGAGTGAGTGAGTTGAGTGGTGAGGGTGAGTGAGTGATGAGTGAGTGAGTGGGTGAGTGAGTGAGGGTGAGTGAGTGAGTGAGTGAGTGAGTGAGTGAAGTGGTGAGTGGAGTGAGTGAGTGAGTGGAGTGGGTGTGTGAGGTGAGTGAGGGTGGTGGTGGTGAGTGGGTGGTGTGGTGGTGGTGGGTGAGTGTGTGTGTGGGTGGAGTGGTGTGGTGGGAGTGAGTGGGGTGTGTGGTAAGTGATTGAGTAAAAACATTTAATCACATTCATGATTGCTTTACAAGTTAAAGAATATTGGCTGGGGTTGAATGAATTGGAAAAGTGTTAACCAGTTGTCATATTCTTTTCCGCCCTCATTGATGTGAACAGTACCCCGTACTTGCACGTACTCAGGTCCCAACTCAATCACATCGATTAGCTTCTCTTGGTCCCAGATAACCTTGCCGCCGATGTATGCAGAGACGAGTGCTGGTAAATCTGCAACAATCAATACCTCCGAGTCAGCCTGAATTTATGTCATGAACCGGCCTACATAATTAGTGTATTTTGAAATCGGTAAATGTGTCGGAAAACAGATTTAAGGTTTGTTGATTGAGTTTTTTCAATTTTTTGAAACATTTACAGTGAGGGTGCAAATGAAAAATGTTTACCTTTGGCATCCTTTGGAGGCATATCATTGACGAAAAAGTAGCAATTATGGGCGTACATGCCCAGCAGTGGTGCAGGGTCATTGCCTTTGTTGTACTCGTGCGATTTGGCGTAAAATGCCAGTACTTGGTCGGTGAGACCTGGGTGAGTGAGTGAGTGAGTGAGTGAGTGAGTGAGTGAGTGAGTGAGTGAGTGAGTGAGTGAGTGAGTGAGTGAGTGAGTGAGTGAGTGAGTGAGTGAGTGAGTGAGTGAGTGAGTGAGTGAGTACTACTGGTCATAACTACTAACTCATTTTAAGAGGAATTGATTGAACGATGAGGACAGCG
>OZ038443.1:14867694-14923274 GCA_964036265.1 Daptonema setosum
TGAGTGATTAAGTGAGTTAGTATTTCAGTACTGTGCTTGCATTGTCTACAGCACGATCATTGTGGTGACAATGCCGTATGTGTAACGTCACTCAACGATAATCTGCCAAAGTGCATGTGCCTACTGGGATACATCGGCAACGGAGCCAACTGTAAACGTTAGAAATTGGGTGTGTGAAAAAGTCATTCAATGAATTTTTCAAAACCTATTTTTGGATGAAGAAAAAGTGCTCAGAAAGGCTCACTTTGACACGAGATGAAAACTGTGACAATCTGTGTAAAAAAATTTCCTGTTTTGTGAAAATAGTTCATGTTTTATAACTAATTGAATTGGCATGTTTCAGTGGTGAATTCAGACGACGAGGAGCACGGCTTGAAGTCATTAGACAAGCAGAAACAAACGGGCGAGCGATCAGTGTCCATAACCAAGTCGTGTAATGGCACAACAATCGATGGACAATGTTGGTGACAAGCATACCATGGATCATATCACATCTTCCTTACTATATTTTTTACGTACAATTTTTCTGAGTTCGGAAGAGTTGTTCAACTGTCGATTTTTTTGAGTTTGGGTTATTTCTATAGTCATAACATGCTAGTAGCGGAAATCTGCTTGTTCATGAGAAAAAACAATGGTCCATTCTATGTCATGTAAAATAAATTCTATGATACCTGTTGTTAACTGACTAGATATTTAGCTACGATTATTATTAATTATGTGGTTATATGTATTTCTCTTGTCAGCCTTCGCTTCATTCGATGACGAACATGCTCACCATGCTGAACATACAGATGCTACAAACAACAACACACATGATGGTCTGTTTGCAACAACTCACTTACTCACTCACTCACTCACTCACTCACTCACTCACTCACTCACTCACTCACTCACTCACTCACTCACTCACTCACTCACTCACTCACTCACTCACTCACTCACTCACTCACTCACTCACTCACTCACTCAGAACATGCTCAACATGTCGAACATGGTGACCACCCTGCTCTTCCTAATATTCCTCGACTTTCCCTCGAAGCTCGACAGCTGGGAAAACGAAATAAAATGAATTGTAGTCAAGTTGGTAATAATATCAGAACAAATTACACTATTTTTATGCACTAATTATAAGGTTTTTGACTATCTGACATCGCTTGCGCAAGAGTGGTGCACGAAGCATGTTGTTTCTGAGAGCAAACATTTTTAGAAGACATTTATCATACGTAATCTCTGAGATGAATACGTTTTTATCTCTCGCATAAGTTTGGTTGATATCTTTTGAACGTTAAAATGAAACAATAAATGTTTGGTCCATATCTATGAATCGTGATTAATTGTGATAGTTTGTGATACCGCCGAGTTGATTGTTATCAATTTAATGTGGTTTTATGCAAATTTTTTAGTTGGTGTGCGACTTCACAGACGGCTATTGCAACTATGCCAACGATGTCAAAAGTGAATGGAATGTACAGACAATCGCCAATGGTGAGTCAAATAAAAACCCAACGGGTTACGGTACAGCTAATAAGTGTGCCAGAAACCTTCGCTTCCAACATTAGTTTCGTTTATCTCGAAAATAAAAGCTTTGTTTTCCATCTTAGCCAAGTTTTTTTGTTTATGGTTGTTCCTATTGGAGGCAACGCGATCGCTTACGTGGTTGGCACCGATGGTCAGATGGCACATTATCTGATCAGTGACACTTTCGTGCTCGATCGACCAGCCGCCGTGGCATTCCACTATTTCGAATCCTCCGAATCAGCGAATCACGTTCGGGTCTGCGATAATGACGTGGACAACACCGTGTGGATCGGGGACGTGCTGAGGAGGGGGTGGAGGAGTGCACATCTTGTGTTGAATGCTGGCATACATAGGGTGAGTGAGTGCAGTGAGTGAGTGAGTGAGTGAGTGAGTGAGTAAGTGAGTGAGTGAATGAGAGAGTGAGTGAGTGAGTGAGTGAGGGAGGGAGTGAGTGAGTGAGTGAGTGAGTGACTGAGTGAGTGAGTGAGTAAGTGAGTGAGTGAATGAGTGAATGAGTTAGTGAGTGAGTGAGTAAGTGAGTGAGTGTGTAAGTGAGTGAGTGAGTGAGTGAGTGATTTTTAAGTAATTAAGATGAATGAAGGTTAGTATAGTCACGATTACGTGGGGTGGGTCAGTGAGCGTTCCAGTCATTCAGTCAGTCAGAAACCATAGCTGATGAATTATGTTATGAAAAATTAAACCGATTTTTTGTAATTTGTTAATAATTTCATTATTGTCTTGAAAATTCGTGATTATTAGTGTATGAAGATAAACATATGAATGTAATTGTAAACATAGTAAATTGAGCAAACAAAGCGGTGAGTGTTACGTTTATGAATCAGCTAAACTGAAGCCGACAGTATTCAGTCAATATTTACCAATGTAATGTATATATTTGTAGATCATCTTCGTGGCCGAGCAGCTCACCAGTTCTGACCTGGTGGCACTGGACAACATCCGACTCGTTGATGCCGATAAAAATACTGACATTTGTGCATAAATTATTATTATCACATGTGTGTACATACATTCTTACATAATTCTTCTGCAGTTTTTTTGCATAGACTCTCTAGTGCCATTTGGCCTTTGTGATTCAGTATGCGACACCAATCATATTCAAAATACGAGCGTGGATAAATCTAGGAAAAAGAATTCATTTGGATTGGTTTGACCATTAATGAAAACTAGAACTTGCATATTTTTGATAAAATGCGTATTTTGCTCACTGATTAAATGCGGCATATCGTGTAATTTGTGGTGCTGATTTTATTATCAATATGATACATACTGCATTGCATGTATTCATCATTACGCTTGTTTTTATCGTTGTGAATAAAAACTTCTTACTGACTAACTGAAATGTATGCAGCGCATAACTTTAGTAAATAACTTGTAAATTAACTGACAGAGGGAATCAGCCAACTGCCACCACCGCCAACTACATACCACTATAATACCTTAGTTAACTAAAGCCACTATTATCTTAAGAGTTTCTGGATGCAGTAGACTAGCTTGAAATGGAACTAAAACCGACTGACTGATGGAATCACTGACTGACTGATTGACCGACTGACTACCTGATTTAACGACTGACTGATCGATTGGCCACCCGACCGACTGACTGACTACCTGATTGATTGACTGACTGACTGAGTGACTGATTGACAGATTGACGAACTGATTGACCGGCTAACTGACCGACACACTGACTGATTGATTTCATTAGAGGGGCATCTATTATTGTTAAGCTGTCAATGTCGAGAAGCTCGCCACCTGCAGGTTTGTAAGTGACAGATTAACTGACAGACTGCGCTGGCTATTTGAGCACCGCCAACTACTGTGTGACAGTCAATCCGTCAGTCGATAGCGTCACTCACTTTAGTCTGTCACTCACTGATTGACTGACTAGCTGACTGACTGACTGACTACAAAACACCGGTGCAGGCAGCGCGGATTTCCATAAGCAAGACTGCAGAATTTACCCACTCAAGATGACATGACTAATTTATGATATTACATCGTTTGAAGGACAACAGTTTTCCGGCAATCAACATCCCATATTGTTGTGGGTCTAACCATGTAATGTGAAAATTAAAGTTTATCCGCGACAAGCTGACAAACCAAATATTGTGCTTTCTCAACAACAACACTTTGGTGGTGCTCTCAGTGGCGTCTCTTTACTTTCACACATTGGCCACTGAATACAAGTTTGAATGGCAGGCCGGGGCTGCACCGTTCGTTTGTCAATCAGTCACTGCCGTGATCCACATTTACCCTATTGTTAGTTATAAAATAAAATATATAGAATTTGATATTGGGAACTCCAATCTTTAAGTTCAGCGAAAATTTTAGCGAAATCGTTATATACCTAGTCGGTTAACTTAACATAACTTGCTTTGGTTTGTTAGTTTAGTAAAAGTAATGTTTTGTTGCTCATCAGTTGCTGCATACTGTTTTCAGTCTATTTCTCTGCATACATGCAAGTGTTTTTACTTGATTGGAAATGTTGTGTTACTTGGACAGAGGCATTGATTGAATATGTATGCCATGGAGGTGTCACTGTCAGCGATATGGACAGCGTTTCTTTGTTGCAGTGTTGCTCCATGTATGTACATGTCATTTGCAAGGGCTGTTATCTGAAGCAGCTATGTATCTGTATCTATGACATGTACATATGTAAGTCCATGTTATGTCATGTAAAACTTGTCCCATACCCAAAATCTAGTTTTTCCTCGGTAATAACTTGAATATATAGAATAGATGAAAACTGATGAGGATATAACGTAGGATTTGGCGCACTTTTTCAGTCATCAACTTGTTCTTTATTTTCCGTTTTTGTGCTAAATTAAACAGGAGATAACTGGCTACACGAACTGTTTGTATGTAAGACTCAACGGATCCGCTCCCGAACTACCAGCTATGTATATTGAGCTTAGCCCAAAACCTGTTTCCCCCCTGCTTAACATGTGAGTTTTATGAGCGTCTATTATGAGCGTCGTAGATCACAGGACGCAATGGACCGAAGCCATGTCGGTTCGTTCCATTAGACGAGCCGTATCGGTTGAATTTATCGAAGTCCTCGGGCATTTCAACTACATACACGAACGTATGAATGTAAAGTATGTATGTACTTATCTGGATAGGTATGCCCATCAGAAACCTTTGATGCGCCAGACTAAATGGTCGTCCGGTCTAACCATTAAATACCTTACAGTACTGAGTACACCAAGTCACTGGAACATCATGCATAACTATGTATACTGCTCATGTTTCATTATGCAATACGTTGTAACACTTTCGATCATTGTTGAAGGAGAGAAGTCTTACTGGGGAAATTGGCTGCGCTCACCTCTTCGAGGGAACAGATATGTAATTGAATCAGAAACATGCATAAAAATATTAGAATGACGGGTTATTATACTGAAGATCAAAATAATTAAGAATTGAAAAAAAATTCCTTTATTTTGGGCCATTTCCAGAATTTGAAATCTCGTATTCAACTGACACTGAAGGAAAAATCTTACTTATGTAGTTTTCTTTGCTTGTAAACTCGAATCGGATTTTTTGCATAATCAATCATGAGCAGTATATGTACCTACATACATATATGTATCCGTTTTCAATGATATCAAGCAAATCAGTAACTCTGTTAGAAGGTCATTAACTAATTACTGATTCAGTTCAAGCTTTTAAATTCAGTTCAAACTTTTCTGTTCGAGGTTGGCATTCCTCATTAAAGAGGCCAAACCAAATCATAGAGCCACATCACCATCTTACCATGTACAATGGTAAAAGCCCATGGAATGACTAAGAAATAACGTCAGCTAAAAGAAACGTAAAGACTCGCACTGCGCATGTCATGTCAGTTTGAGCACTACATTATTTTGACAGCCTGTTCCTTTGTACATGACGTCTCGGTTCAACATTATGGTATTACATTGAACGTCATATTGTCAGTGTCACTTACATCATTGATACAACTTGCTTTCGTGATCACTTCCAATCTGCGTGATAGGATATCAGGGTTTTGGTCCAAACGATTTTTCATCGTAGTAACGTTTCCCATCAACCTACATGATTGTATGGAACATCTATTTCGGATGTTTTTCTCGAAAACTTGGATAGTTATGAATAAAGGTTGAAGGTCTACATGTTCCAAAGCTATGAAATTTTCTTCAACATAGGAGAAATGCTGCTCGTGTATGTAGTTTACGTGTAATATGATGTATTCATGAAACTACCAAATATCCTATTCCATGTTAAAGAAGGGCGCATGCATTGCTAATGGTAAATAGCCTCACTGACATTGTGTCATATTAGGACATGCATAATGTCGAACATCGATGTCCTAAATATGGGCACCATGAATGTGAACCTAAACTAACCAACCAAATGTTGGTAACATAAATGAGCCGTGCGGCTGGAGTGCCTGGAATTTATAGCCAAATATACACAGTGCATTTATTGGTATAAGACTTTATCTGGGACATTTCATGTAAAAACTTTCTCTCACATTCTAATACTGTACTGTCCGTTTGGTTTACTAAACGATTTTTCTTAAATTAAAAACCACCTGGTTCGGCTTGTTCGAACATTAAAGTGCATCATCACTTCCTTCAAATATGCATTTTGATGACGTAGATTATGACGGGAAAGGTTTTACGAAAAAATGCCCCAGAAAAGTATTAAGCCAATAAACGCACTGTACTTGTTGCAGTACAGGTGTTTCTTTCCCATCAATCATGTATTGCCACCGTCCACTTACAAACTACTGTGCCCGATAAAAAGGTGTTGTCTGCCTTATATATGTGTTGTTGTATTGTACTACAAACATGTATCAATGTCTCAGTATTGTCTGGTTGCCCGCGGAGGACTCAATTCAATTTTCGCTTAGCCTCTCCCTCCGTCGTGTCCGATTCAATTTCTACAAATGTGTGGGGCCCGAGGCGACAACGATTGCGCCATAAAATGACACACAAGCAGTTCTGTATAGGTTTTTCTAATATTCATTTACTTGTTCAACTGTTTCCTGCATAATTAGGGACTTTAACTTATCATTTTTGAACACTTTGAATTGGAGTTTGACGAAAAAATCCCACAATATTATCGTCCCTCGACTTCGATTGATTAGTTTTATGCATAATTATGGTTTGCCTGGCTGTGTTAACGTAGCAAAAAAACTCTTTGTAACCTAAGTCATGCCGAAGATTATGTGAATTACATCAGGAACATGAATGTGAAATTCAGTATTTTACATTTGAAAACTATTTGATTGCTATGTAACTATAAATAATAATAAAAATATTGTACGATGAACAATTTGGAAGCATCTCTTTATCACCAAATGTTGTTATATACGCGTAAAATTCAGGATCTCGAAAAAAAACCAAACGTTCTCAACCATTTGACCCATTGAAATCCCAAAATATTTGCTCGTAAAAAGGTCTCTGTAATGCATTGGTGTTATCCAAATGTTTGTCAGTGTATATGGAAAAATTTGCAGATACGCGATGCACTGAACGAATAACAATCGTACAACCGTGAGTTGATTCAACCTGACATGGGATCGTTTGATTCTCAATGATGTTCGCCCGTTTGCTGCCTTCACTCTGGCTGATACTGAGTGTGATCGAGCGATGTCTGGCTCTGACCTGCCGAACTTGCTACCATATGGGAGGTCGGTTACATTTTAACCCAAAATTATCATGTAATTACCTCTTATTATATTGTTTTAATTATTTAACTGATTACCTAAACTTACTGTAACTATTTTTCCTTTATAATTCATTCCACCTTGTGAATAATATTATTAAATATTGTTTTGCGTTCAGGTCTTTCTGTGATACCCGGATACACACCAAGAGCTCGACTCGTGCTCGATTATGATAAAACTTATTGCGATCAGTATTCGATAGAATGTGCAAGTCATGAACAGTACTGCTTTAGCGGTTGCTCACCTCACTCACTTACTCACTCACTCACTCACTCACTCACTCACTCACTCACTCACTCACTCACTCACTCACTCACTCACTCACTCACTCACTCACTCACTCACTCACTCACTCACTCACTCACTCACTCACTCACTCACTCACTCACTCACTCACTCACTCACTCACTCACTCACTCACTCACTCACTCACTCACTCACTCACTCACTCACTCACTCACTCACTCACTCACTCACTCACTCACTCACTCACTCACTCACTCACTCACTCACTCACTCACTCACTCACTCACTCACTCACTCACTCACTCACTCACTCACTCACTAACTCACTCACTCACTCACTCACTCACTCACTCACTGACTCACTCACTCACTCACTCACTCACTCACTCACTCACTCATTCATTAACTGCAGCATCTGCGCACTCAGCTCACAACAAGTATTGGTTGTATCAGGGTTGTATAGATGCAAACCATCCGGAATGGAAACGACTGTTTTCAAGAATGGAACCAGGTGAAACTGAGTAACTTTTCTAGATGACCGACTGACTATCTTACTGACTGACTGACTGACTGACTGACTGACTGACTGACTGACTGACTGACTGACTGACTGACTGACTGACTGACTGACTGACTGACTGACTGACTGACTGACTGACTGACTGACTGACTGACTGACTGACTGACTGACTGACTGACTGACTGACTGACTGACTGACTGACTGACTGACTGACTGACTGACTGACTGACTGACTGACTGACTGAATGACTGACTGACTGACTGACTGTACCACATACAGGTGGCTCCAACAAGCAATGTTCTGTCTATCTACTATCATCGGAGAAGACTGCTACATTTCCGGGTAATGCGGCCGGCCGATCGGTTGAAATGAACATGTGCGTTTGTGGAGGTGGTGATGACTGTAATGTTGATGAGGACTATAACGGTGGCATGCAGATGCACACTAGAACCAGTGGTGCTAACAAGTACAAGTGCTACTCATCTGGTGCAATCATCTTGCTCACTGCTATCACCATATCACATCAAATTCTTGGAGCTTTAAACGGTTTTTAAATTATAATACTGCTACTGTATATCATGTAAAAAACTCATTTATTAGAATATTTGTACGAACTCTAAAAAATAAACTGTTCGCGTGTGAATAAACAATGTGAAATTAGGATACATAGGATACATACATATATGTGACTACTGATATATTTTGATACATTTATTTTCTATCTCCGTTTCCTACTTGTCAGTATTACTTTGTCATTGCAAGATGTGATCACTTTATTACACATAATATATTTGTTTTCAACATATTTTATCATGACTAATTTGCTAGTCCAAAACAATGGGTGTCTTCCATGGAAGACTGAATCACAACACATACATAGAAAATGAAATCTATACATAATCGGAAATTTGCCACAAATTTGTTACAAAAATCTACGAATTTATGTAGTACTCCGCGCAGAACAAGCAATTCCAGCAACATATATTTGGTGCATTCACTTTCAGTTAAGCATCTACGCCAGTAGGTTACCCAGAACTGCATTTTTTTCTAGAACTACCGGGTCCAGTGGAACGTCCGTTCAATAGAATAAGCCTCTCATAAAATTTCTATCGCAAATTTGAAAAAGTGTCTTCGGTGCGTTCGTCGGGGACTTGCAAGGACGTTGAGCACGACCAAAGCACATCACACAAATCAACGCTGAAGAAAAAATCGTCTTCCCTCGAAACCGTTTTTTTTTCACCAGCAAAGGCGGATGTTGGATTTGGCCGATGATGGGAATTTGGATTGTATCAAAATAAAATTTCACTTGACTGTGCCTTATTACTTTTTCTAAGCACAATTTGTTTGACTGACGAGAGGAATGGAATGCCTCAAATAACATTTATGCCTATCCAATGAAATTCACGTTAATGAGCGTTCATCAGGCACCATTTAGGAGTTGCATAAAAAACGAAAATCAGCGACCGACCGACCGACAGGCCAGTGACACTCAATCACTCGTGCAATGTCAGAAAGTTTGGTGGTTCTGCTGCGACAGACGTATGGTAGAAAAAATGATGATGGATGTCCGGGAGGCTTTGGTGTTCAAGCGTATACTATGTTGAAGAGGAGGGCACCATATGGGAAAATTGTAGGTGAGTAGAATCGAACAAGCCATTGATGTGAGAACGATTGTAGTAATGTAAGTGTGTAATTGAGTTAAATCGTTCATTTTAATGTTCTGTAAGTTGATTCCCAATTCTTTCAACCAGTTTGAATAAATTGAATGAGTTATTTTTGCCACGTTCTGCTTTTATTGACCCGGAACTCGGAAGTATGGCTTTGTCTCAGAACATCACCCCAAAACGCAGTCATTTGTTCGGTAAGATTGATGAAGGCTGCCAAATAACAACTTGGTATTATTACTACAATATGTTGTTCTTTACTATTAAAATGTCGGAGTAGAGTTTAGATCAACAGAATGAACTAGAACTCATCATCCTGTTGATTTCATGTGAGTGATTTCTCAATAAGGGAGCAATAAAAAAGCCGCTATACCTATTCTACTTAGTTTAACGATAGTAGTTTTTTTTTCCACTTTATTAATAAATATTTTTAAATTTACTGTTCATGTTCACTGTGAGACAGACCAGATGTACAATTATGGTTGCGCTAGTTTTATACTTCCTCTCATTCTCTTGTTAATTTACTTGGTATTTATGCTTATGTGTTTGTACCGCTGAATGTTTATTGCTCCATTTTTCCCGTAATTTATTGCTAGTACTAACAGCCTTCTAGTTTTGAGACGAATAAAACTTGATACTGGATAGATACAACATATAAAAAATATGTGAAACTGTACAATACTTCATAATGTATATATGAATAAAATTATTATAAGAGCTTCACTTTCTATATAAATTTTATTAGTTGATTTGTTAGCTTCGGATGGGTCTGAACAGCTGCATATGTACGTACAACTGATATGCAGCGGAAGCGCAAATGCAAACCGCGGAAATTTGCCTTTACTTTTTTCTACATATCATTTGCGTGCAGTTCTATAATGGAAAACCAATTTTCTATCCGATGGAAAACCAGTCGGATCATCGTGTGGAAAGTGGATATGAATTTCGGTGTTTCCACGAGCACTAGCGGACGAGAATTGTGGGAAAGTTTAATTTCCCCTTTGGTGTTTTCAAAACGTAAATTTGTTCATTAAGGTAAAATGGACTGAAAACGGCCACTTCCCCTCTCTTTGACGAAAATCCCCTCCCTTTGGAGGGTTCGCTAGTCCGCCAGAGTCCACGAGTAAAATTTCGTGTTCGTGCAACAATCAACCATAATTTTTCCAGTTTCAAATTATATTTCACTGAAGAAGTTACAGTCATGAACTTATATCCATGTAATCCGCTTGCGTTCCTGTTACATACAATATGTCATAAATAAGACTATGAAAGCTATACAGTATGAACAAGTGTCATGTTCTTTTAGTGAAGTCTTCAATCTGATGCAAATGGGCTGTCGGTATCGTGAACGTGGCTGGCTGTGGTTGCATGTTGGTCTCAATGACACATCTTTCTGCAACACCACTTATTTCCTTCTCACCAAACATACATATCACAACCGATTGTTAAACTTCGATGCATCTGCTTCACAAAATGGATGAGAATAATTAAGTGATTAAGTATACTCAACAAAAGTGCATACTTGCGTAAAAATATAGTTTTAACCGGAAGCATCTACGATTTTCATTGTCAAAAGACCTAAATGTGTGGTCTCTGCATTTAATTTTATGCCTGCTATGACACAAACAACACAAGCAATAAAAAGCGAAATATGACTTCGTTACATTTTGGATGGAGTGTTTTCACATTTCTCGTAATTTTTGTAATGAACTGAATCGAATCTACTTGCAATGGTACTTGCAATGGTAATCAATAAAATGTGAGCAGCAATCAGTCACGACCGACACCCCGTGCTCAAACAATTACGCCGCTGTCAGCTGTTTCTCAGTGAGTATTTTACTTTTTTCGGTGCCACATCGGAAGACGTTTTCAGAATAGAAAAAACACGGAAAGGTGACAACCTGACAAGTGAGCCGTCATATTTGCCGTGTAGGTGACAAAAACAAATACAGATATGAAGTGAAGTTAGAACGGGTGTGTTTCGGATCGGAAGGAGCCGTCAAGCTCACTAGCGGACGAGTCAAATTTTAAAAGGAAGGGGAACTTCTTCAAAGATACGGGAATTATGCCATTTTACCTCTACCTTAGGGAACAAAATATTTTTTTTGAAAACGTCAAAGAGGGGAATTCTACTTCTCCCACCCCGTAGTGGTCAAGCTTATATGAATGTTCTATATGACGAGTGTTACAACAGTGGTCGTTCCATCATCGGTGGTTTGTCGCACAGCCACTCAACACCATTGTATTGTTTGACGCTGTTTGGGTGCCGTTTGGTTGTATTTGGTTCAAACTCAAGCATTAGCGGACGAGAAGAGGAGGGAAAAGCGGAATCCCCCTGTGACCATTTCAAAAAGTGGAGTTTGTTTTTTATCCTTGAGAAGGAAGTACAGTAAGATAGCCTAAAAACTGCTGATTCCCCCTCTTTGAACTGATTCTTTGGAACTGATTCACTTGTCCGCCAATGAACTCATCAAGCGAAACACCGGAGGCATGCAAACATGTTCGGCTTTCGTACAATATTGTGGTCACCCAGCTTGTGTTCATTTGTATTCATTACATTGATGATGTTCTTTGTCAACTTTTTAATCAATCAAGGTAAAAAGCCGGGCGCTTTTTTCACCTTTTTTCATCAGTCGCATCTGTGACACTGGGTTTCATTAATGCAAATCTGTTGCCACCCAATCGCAACTACAAACTGATTGCTTCACCTTCATTATTGTTCAGCCACACCATCATAAGCTCTTTAATATATTCCGAGCACCTTCCATTATAATACAATCCATTTCGTTTTAGTTTCATTATCGTAAACTCTCAATAATTCAGTGTACCAGATTACAATCAATTCAGTAATAACCCAAACTATTCAATTATTCCCAAACGTAATAACACAATCGCACGTTTTGCATGTGATTTTGTGTAGTGGTGTGCCCAACGGCGTTTTGTCCCATTTTGCTGCTCACCGTAATGGGCCAGTCTCCATTTAATCTACTATATTTACTACGTATTTACGGTTTCGTACCAAGGTACCTATTTACTCGAACTGAGCTCAAAAAGTGCCACTCGAAAAAATTATGTTCGTTTACCAACTGTTCCTCTGAACTGTGTAAAGGAGATATTATTTATATCTGTTGTTTCTTGGTAAATATGTTGAACGTTTTGTATAGTTGGATCTGTTTTCGTGTTTTACTGTTGCTGCCAGTATATAAGCACTCAGCTTGAAAGTGCAATTCATTGGATGTTATCTGTTTACTATGTATGTAGATGCGTTCAACTGAAATCTGTCAGCTTTCCCATATCTTCAAAACGGGAAACGTATTTTTTTAATTTAGATGATTCAGTGTTTTGGTTGAGTCATTCAAGGCTCTGAAAAAAAACTGAAAGTTGAAAGTCGCATTGACGCCTGCTACTTCCAATGAGTAACGTTACGTTTTGTCGTTACCAAAACAAAACTTAAGGCAATAATTTTCATTGACGCCCTTCTAACATATTTCTCGTTTCGCAATAAGATGCCAAAAAACATATCAATCTTACTCGTACGGATTCACAGGGACAAATTGTTACACTCCTTATTCACGCTTTACTAATCACGCCCGATACCATCTCCGCTCGATTTATGAGGTTTTCGCTCACGTTTTAAGATGGGCGCGTTTGTGGCACTTTCTGTAATATGCATGCCTATAACAACAACAACAACGATAACAACAAAAACAACAACAGCAGCAACAACAACAACTAAAACAACAACAACAACTAAAACAACAACAACAACAACAACAACAACAACAACAACAACAACAACAACAATAATAATAAACAACAACAACAACAACAACAACAACAAAAACAACAACAACAACAACAACAACAACAACAACAACAACAACAACAACAACAACAACAACAACAACTGTGTTGTTTTCTTAATTGCTTCCTTTAATGTGTCGCCGACAACGGCAACATTACTCAGGGCAAGAATCCATTTTCAAGTAAATTTCGCGCGCGCATTTTCAAGACTTGGGAAACCCGAGTATTCAATGTATCTTAGCCCTAGTAGATATGAGGGGCAAGGCAACACGATAAATGAGACCACATTTGTTTTGTTTGGGTTCTCACTAAATTGGATGTACATAATGTACTGTGTGTTTTACATAAAAACAGAAACGGTCATCAAGTCATCACATCCAGGATGTTGCTTTTTGCTGTCAGTGGTCAGTTTCATTTCCAGTGTTTCTTATGTGTATGTCATCAAACGATGTGCCATTGTGAGGTGCACCATCGAAATGAAGTCAGTTTCGGTGCCGTACTGAATTGAATCGTGTCGTATTCTGTGTGGTCAGCTGATCATCGCGCCAAAAAAGCCCAGACCAACAGACGCCTATTTAGAGGAAGTGTGCGCGCCAGTCGGTCTGTTTATAAACAAATACTCATTATAAGACGTATGAATGTATGTACTTGACTTTACTATGTTTTTGACATGGTGCCGGTTCCACTTTGGGCGTGCGAACTTATTTTTTTACCAAACGAAACGCGTTTGTATGTATGTTTTTGTGCAAGTTGGTTATACCAACGTTTTTTGGTCTGTGTGGCACCCAATATATACATATATGTACGAATACGAAATAAGTTTAAGTTTCCGATACTCGTTCCAGATCTCCAGTAGAATTATGCTACTTCCGAGCGGTGTCTTTGTATTTAATGAAAAAATGCTCATGTTCATGTAGTCAATGGTTATGAACCCTGCAATGCTCTAGTTTGAAATTATCTGTGATTTATAGCAGCTTATGTTTGTGGGACAGTCCACTAAGTATCGCTGTTGGAGATGATATAATATGATAAAACTCCGTCTGATTCGTTCCCGCTTAAATCCGCATTAAATTAGACTCTGAGTACTGTTGGGCACTTTTAAATAGATCATGACCTGAACACTTGTGCCATGGTCATGAGTTCACGCCAGATTCGGGGGCAGCCAGCGAGTGCTCGAAAAGGCGATGCGGCTGGCATTTATACCTATGGAGGGGGGGGGGGGGGGTGGTCACTTCTGCCAATCCGCACCACGCAACATGCAATGGGTTACTACATCACTATAAATGTATAGCAATAATTACGGTTACCGTACTCGATATGTCTCTATAACAGCTGTGCTCTGTTTCAGAACAATAATCGATCAGTTTTCCAAGTGAAACCGTGCCAGATAATGTGATGAGCAGGCGGCATTTTCAACGACATCTGTATTATTAATATCGTTATAATCATGCTCCCGAGTCTATTCAATGCATCAATATTAACTCTTCACTTATTCCTGTTCGCTCAAATCAACGCCCAAATCGAATGGGAGGTCGAGAATCTGCAAGACTACTACATTTACACGGATATTAACAGTAATCAAGGTCAACAGGCACCAGTGTTCCATCAGACCAACTCCAACCTCGAGCCAAAAGCGACGGAGTCGACCATCGTCTCGGAGGTGATACCGCCATCCAAAACCGATGTTTCATCCACAAAGGTAACGACCTCAACAGCAGTCACACCTATAAAAAATACCTCTGCATCTGCCTCGACAGAAACTTCTACGGAAGCGGAAGGTGTAATGCCATCTGGCTCATCGCACATGCAAAGCGACGAGGCGACATCGGCTGAGTTGCACCACGGCATTGACGAGTTGATTGACTCGCACCAAATACCCGTGCCGTCAAGTCATGAACACCATAATGGTATACATGAAGCACCGATTCTAGTATCTGAACCATTGGATTCGGTGGCCGCCGATGCCACGGCACTCAGGCCGTCTGGTATGGGTGTGGCAATGAAAGCTTGTGTGATCGTTGCTTTTATGCTACTCGGATTCTGTAGATGAGCACTAGTGGACGAGAAGTGCTGGCAAAAGTAAAATTCCCCCTCTTTGGCATTTTCGGCAGATATAATTTTTTCCCAAAAGTGTAGGTAACATGACCTGAAAACTGCGAATTCCCCTCTCTCTGGATTATTATAAGTAGCTTGTCCGCCAGTATAGATGAGTAAAGACAGTGGTGTTCGGCTGCACTAAAGGATTTGCTATATGATAACTTGATGCCATCACAATTGAGTACAACAGCCTTATTGATTCATGTAAACACGACCAGTTGAGTGATCAGTAAATGGCAGACCCCTTTTTGTAGCTGTGGTTTCAAAGACACCATACTTGTCAGAAATTCTTTACATTGTGCACCAAAAAACATGTCCGAACTTACATTGAATATTTTCTCAATTTTACTGATAAGGTTAGGATGGAACAAAATGTGTTACTTACACCGGTGTTAAACATGATTTTTTCTCAAAGTTTTAAACTGTTACATCGTTATACATCATCGTGTTCAATTTATATCTTCCAAGTGAATAAGATGTAACCTACTTATGTATGCGCCTTGTAATTGGTTATAACAAAAAAACTAAACTTGGTTCTCGACCATCGAAGCGCGCTGAATAAGACTTTTCCACTCATGAAGTTTATAATCTGGTTCATTTAATTTCCAAAACCTGTTTCTGATAATCTAGCACTTGAAAATCCGATTCTAGCTATGCCAGAACTTAATTCTCAACTTCATTAGTGTTCGTAAGTTCAAAGTATTCCTTATAATTGATTATGAGGCCGATCATTTGAATGAATACAGTTGTATTTTGCAAATTTGTATCTTTCCTTTCACAGACACACGATTAACAATAATTGTGCACACGATTTGATATGCGCACTTCAAACTCACAAACACACGATCAAAATTGACAAGTTATTGGTATTATTCGTTTATTTCTAGAAATCTCGAACTCAGGTATGAAAATTATATCAATAAATAAGGAACAGTATGTAAGATACATAAGTGAAAATTTTAAGTAAGAAATCTCCGAATGAATCACAGTATAGTATTGGGAATTGATGGCAGGAACAGCACCAAAAGCACATAAATGTATACTTACTCTGAGCACTGCTGGGAAAATGATTTCCACGGTTGAAATTAACCAGCTTTAACAGACATCCATAAGATTAACTTTAACAGACATACATAAGATTAACTAAGTAGAATTCATAAGGCACAACCTGCAATCATATTTTACAGACAATCGTGTTTTCTCCATCAATTGCACATTATATTTTCGCATTCGGACCCAGCAGAATCTGCAGCTTTTGTGCCAGCATGATGTTGCCTTTCAGCTTCATTTTGCCGCCCATGAAAGCCTGAATTAAATATGACCAAGTCACACAACAATACATAAACCTCGGCAAATGTTAAACAACTGTAAAGGTGTTTGCTGTTTACTCAGAGGTAACTCGGTTAAGAACTGATACGACCCCAGGTAGGCAGTATCCTATGGAAACTTACGCTTCTTAGATAACTAAATTGGCTAAGTTGATAAATTCACTGTTTTTGTAGGCAGAAATTAAGGACATGACTTATGTATTTCAATGTTCAGAATAAAGGGGCATACATTTATACTATAACATTTAATTACTAAAACATTTATATTAAACCCGTACCTGTTGTGGGTTCAACTTGCCATTCGTCAGTTTCTCCATGTCGGCATCATCGAGTGTGAATGTAACATTGGCCTTTACACCATCCTTGGGTTCTCCCTCGTAGATGGAACCACTACCGTTCTTCAGGTCAACAGCTGAAATTGATAAAGAGATAGTAATCACGATTATCTGATAATAATGAGTGAACAGCTTCTTGATCAGACAGTTTGTAGCAGAATGTAAACGACAGCCAACAATGATCATCAGGGGGGGGAGGGGGGGGCACAGGGATGATCTGAGGATAGATCAGGGTAGACCCCCTCCCCGATTCAAAGTATCTCAGATTGAAACAAAATAATTCACGGTTCAGCAATTTTTTGAGTACTTTAATGGTGTTCAAAAATCGTATTACAAATTACATGTTTTATTACATTCAGCCCCAAAATTTCGATTTGCACAGTAATACCGACGGATTTTTGTGGTAAGGATAAGCTGAGAATTGCGGCGGCTAATTTTCCTACCCCACCGGCTAGCCCTATCAGAACACCAAAAGTGCCGGTCCACCTCCAGTAATCATAATCATAGACTATCCAATACTACAATATCACCCTGAACAAGACTTCCTAGTTCAGACCGTAACTTTATACTCTAATACAAGCTAATATTATGATTATAAACTAACTGTATCTAGTGGCTTCTTTTCCCTTATCGGTGATTACAAATAGGAATACGGCCTTGACCTTGGCCACAGCATCGGGCCGTGACTCGAGACCAGCCTCCAGTGCCTTGAACACCTCCGGGCTCTTCAGATTTGAATTCTGAATTGCAGTCTTTATTAGTTATAACTAAACAGAAACAGGTACATTTTGAATGTTCTAATGAAACTAAGTTGAAAATTAAATTAGGGTTGGAGAAAAATGGCATAAAACTAACAGCGCCCATTTTAGGTCCGGTAGTTGGTGATACCAAAGACTTGACTGACTTGAGATCAACGTACGCGTCCGAGATGACAACGGCACCTGTTTCTTTGACCTGAATACAAATTAATGTAAAAACCAAACTTTAATACAAACAGACATGGAGTAGTAAAACCACAGAGATTTTTTAAACTTAAAAAAACGACGACTATACAATACAGGTAGAATTGAATAGACCCAGAAACAAAGTACATACCTTAGTCTGGAAATGTATGCGGTTGTTATCTCCTCTCCAGGTCTCGGTAACAAGTGTTTGACCGGGTATTACGGGTTTGGCGAATCTAGCCTGAAAAGCAAAAAATAATAAGGAAGTTGACGAAACTGCTGAATTAAAAGGATGTCCATGTACCAGGCAACAACCAGTGAAGTATCGTCCGATATGAATAAATATTGTTTTGAGAATCAATAATCTAGTGGTTTTGAAATTTCAAAATTTTCGTCGATCTGCTTTATAAATCGAGTTAACACGTCAAACTTAACATGTAGTCGAGCGCGTCATAGAATAAAAAGAAAAAAACGTGAACCGTAAATCATACAACAACAATGAAGACACCAGTCGATTTTTCAACTATTTTTACATTTGCGAACGATTTTTGCACGATAAATTTTTTTTTTTGGAAAATTCTCGTAAACTCAGTTCTTAATTTTTTAGATCACGCGTCGTGTATCGACCGACACCTCATGTTACGTTTGACATAATAGACATTATCATGACTCAACTTACAGAGCCGTTCGTTCAACAAGACTGTTCGAGGGTTTGCTTACCCACATGATATACTATCAACTTTTCGTATCGGACTTTGACCACATGTTTTTTGGGCGATCTCTTAATCAATTGATTCAACATGTACATGAAATTGAAACCTTACCAACAAAGAGAACTGATTGCATTAAAGTTTGACCTGTACCGTAAATGATTTTACAAAACAAAAGTAAAGCAACACAGTAAAACAGTATGATGATAAGAATAAACTACCTTAGTACACTTTATACATATATTCAACGTTTAACGCTGCACGCACACACCCCACTGTACATACATACATACGTACGTATGTGCAACACGATGTACGCTGTACACATTCATACGATAAGTCTATTTACCAGCCGTCTGTATGCAACATAACATGATGCACATAAGATACGTATATACTAGACTGGCCGTGTTAATAACATCACATGTAACCTCTTCAAATAGTTCGGTTCGCATGCAATTATAATGGAACAAGTCTCGCATCATAAAACAGGATACACCAACAGCAAAATTCGCATCAAAATGTGACATACGATGAGTTAAAATTATGTTTTGTATCAGTTTGATTAGGGACTTGGCTTCCTTACTGACCGGCCCAAAAAACTGCCAATGGCCCAATGATACAGGCTTAACGATATAACCTTGACCGCCTTGAACAGGGAAACGTCTCCATCAGCCCATTGCTCGATCACGTGACGAGTGGCAAAACCGAATGAACACAAACCGTGCAGGATTGGCTCTTTGAAACCTGCGTAGAATAGGATTTGCACTAAAAAATTATCACGAAGTATAATGGCTTAACAATTATCTAGAAACAAAGTAGTTTCACCCTGACATCCGATAGAGCGAGTTGGAATTCAATTCCATGTTATGTCTCTGGCAAGTACCATTCGTGTCAGCGGTCATAATCCGAATAAGACAACAACCAATGAAAAAACACGACCAAATCCGGTACTCCAATGTAAGCACCTATGAAACGATGAAATGAAAGAAGACTGATTGACTACGGACTAACCAAGGAGTGCAGCAAATGCCGGGTCCATGTGCAACGGGTTCAGATCTCCGCTCATACGGTAGAGAGCGGCCTAAATGTTTATGGTTTGATTGATAATGATACAATCACAAACCAAAACCACATCAATCAACACCCATACGATAACCAAAACATTTCAACGTAGTTGGTTAGCGCGTCAGCATCTAGAGCTGAAGGTCGTGGGTTCGAGTCCCACCAGGAAGCTGAATTTTTTCAGCTATTCTGGTGACGAACTGTCTATCAACCAATTTCCGATATAACGAATAACCTGATTTTCGGCTGTCTTCTGTTCGACAACGGCATCCGGCGTTCGCTTGGGTACGGGCACAGGCAGTTTTACCCCATCCGCTGTACGTTGACCACCGAAATTACCGCAACCGACCTGAGCATTTATAGATACATAAAAATGAACAGTTAAAGAAAAACATTAGTGTTCGCAAAAATCTAACCTGGAACACGTTGAACTGGAGTGTCGCCAGTTTTGTACCCGTGTTCACATCGTATGTTTCAGCTGAAAAGCAAGAGCCAACAAATTACAATCAAGTTCATTTGAGAACGATCAAGATTATTTACCGCAGAGTTATTCATTGCATATAAAACCAACCATTAACAATAATGGAGGCGCCAGATCCCTTGTCAAGAACGGACACGAGTTTGGAATGTGTTTTGACGGATGCCTCGGTTGGTATCGGGGCATGGATTTCTACGTATTGCTCGCCGTGCAGGATCTGCATTCAATCACATAGTATAAGCAATAATACATCTAACTAATGATTTTTGTGATTGATTATCGAACGGTCGTGAAGAACTCGATCAGCACATACATAAAAACCAACAATCTATCTGTAACAATGAGATAACAAAGATAATAGACTTAACATTTTGATACAGACTAAGATGGCCCAACTTTTTTAAGAGTTATTTTTTCATAAAATTATGTTGATAATCAAAATATCAAATGCATCATGTTATTTTTATTCTTCATGTTTTTAATTACTGACTGTGACTCTGAAGCATTGACATGATGACAAAAGCCCAACCTTGGTGGGATCGGGCGTATACCCATCACCCCATGTCACGTTTGACATGACATCCTGGATGGCGTTCAGTCCATTCGCCGCAAAGTAAGTGGGCAGTACCGCAAACTCGTCCGATGATTCGAACACAAATTTTAGATTTCTCGGACAAGCGCCCACTGAAAAATAGATCGAACAAAAATGTTTAACTTCACTCAATATCCGTTCATGAACAAGCTAGAAAATATAGATCAATTTCACATACTCGTCTCACAACATATGGGAATGTAACCTAAACCTAACGAAACTTTAGGAGTCGAGTCAGCGATATAGCATGTTTAGCACGAAACATGTTTTGAAATGAGTAGCGGTTGATTAATTTATAAAATAATTAACCAACTTGATGATAATAAAACAAACGACGCCAACCTCCCAACGCATAGAGAACAACGTCCCGAGTAGTGTACTTGACTACCGAATCGTCATCACCACCAGTCGCACGAGAGGCCACCAAATGCTTTGGGGTCTATAAATACAACTACATACGATTTAATTTAGATACAAGAGTGAACATAATCATATAATGGTAGAAAAACATTTAGCTAACATACTTACGTTACGTTAAATGACTCATTTAAGTAGAAAAAAACATGTCAGATTAAAAAGATTATAACTATGCAATTGAAAAATTCACCTTTGTGTTCGTGACGATTTCCGCACTGTCGCCCAAAATATTGGACAGAAGCGAAGCAGTGATTTCTGAAACGTACAGAATAAATTTTCATAAAGTTAATATAAAAAATTTTCAAGTAAAATCAAAACTATTTCATGCTAACCATCGCTACTTGAGAAATGTGTTGCTTGGCTCATGTCGTTGATTTGTTCCCAGTTGTCACGAACTGCAAAAAAATCAATAAGCTCAGAAAACAACAACAACAACAGTAAAATGCACAAATGAATATAGTGCAACTGCAACATATAAACCATTGTTACATGTATGCAGTAATCAAGAAAAAAAACAATAGTGTTACGCTTACCATGTTCAGCTTTTATATCCTTGAGATCTTTGCTTATCATTTTGCCAGCCCCACGGACAAAATACACTGAAATTAATTGATTCATGAATGAAGTAATCGTTTGTTGGATGGTTGCAAGAGTACGACTAATGATCAGTTCATGATAATCGAATAATTTCATTCAATTGAATGAGTAAATTAAGTAAAGTCAATTGATAAAAGTTATAGATTGTATGTGATGTGATTATTTAACTATTGCATTAATGTTTGAATATGATTGAGGTACTTGATTGCTAACTGAATTGATCATTGAATGATATAAACTGAACCGATTAAATGACAACGAATAGTTTACATTTAGATGACTGATTATTCATTTAACTGTTTTAATAGGTTAATCAAATAATGATAATAAATATACCATATATCAGGGGTGGGCCGGGTTTTTTGGCGTTTTGCAGGGGGTGGGGGGGGTAGCCGACCGAAAACCCCGTCCTACCCGCCCTGTCCGAAAAGTGAGGGGGGTAGGGTCGGGTAGGGGGGGGGTAGGAAAAAAAATTTTTTCGCAAAAATGCTTCGTTTTTGTTTGTTTTTGCTAAAATATCTTCTATTATAGGGTATAAACATCACATGTACCGGTTTTTTCAAGTTTTAACCAATAAAATTGACCCAGAAAACGTGTTTGTTCGAAAAAAAAATTTCACAGCCAAAAATTTTGGAAAAATGAGCCTCAAAATCGAGGTTTTGAGGCCGATTTTCTCAAAAATTTCCGAGTAGGGGGGGGGGGGGAGGGGGTAGGCGACCTAAATTTTTGTCTAGGGGGGAGGGGTGGGCTACCCGCCGACCCTGAAAAGTGGGGGGGGGGGTAACCCACCCCAACCCCCCCCAGCGGCCCACCCCTGCCATATATGATGAGTGATGACTATAAATGAGTGCCTATTGATTGATTAATTGATCGATTCGATTGATTGATTGACTGACTGACAAGCTAACCTCTGCCGAACCAGCCAGCGGCGCCCTCATAAATGTTGCCGTTCGCCTGACAATCTTCATGACACAGATAAACAGTCAACGGAGTCACAAAGGCTGGATTCAGTAGCTGAATTTACATTAAAAACATAAAAAAACTCACATCACATACGTATACTGGTATACATCGTGCCACGTAGTTTACCAGATAAGATATCAATCAATTTTCCAGTCATAATGGGCTGCTACAATAAAATAACATTGTCAAATTGAATCCGATGTAATCGAATGGAATGAGTGCCATACAACAATTAACCGTAAGTGCTTCTTCTGGCATAACGGTGGCTGTGAGACGCGATCCAGCCGTGGGAACGAGTGTGTTCACGAAGATGCCGTAGCGTTCACCCTCTTTGGCAAGCGTGTTCGTGAAACCAATCAGACCCGTTTTGGCTGCAATATATTTGATTCCATTCAACGAACTTAACTTTCATTTTAGTAAAAGTATTTCGAATCATATAAATCAGGATCAGGATTCTTATCAATACTTAATAGAATCCAAAGAACAAACTGACCGGCAGCGTAATTCGACTGTCCAAAGTTGCCGTAGATGCCCGAGTTTGATGACGTATTGATCACTTTTCCGTATTTTTGTTTCCTCATGTAGGGCCAAGCAGCTTTGGTTACGGCATAGGCGCCTTTCAGATGCACCTTCATGATGAGGTCTGCAATTTTGACATTTTCACCATTTACCAAAAAATTTTTGCTTATAAAAGTAGAATATTTGAACCAACCCCAGTCCAGATCGGTCATATTGAGTATAGATTTGTCACGAAGAATGCTGAAAACATTATCATTAACAATTAACTAAACAAGAAACTGAAAATCACATTCAAAGAGTGAATAATATAAATCCATAAAAAACTACTGCATATAACATAAAACAAGAAACACATGCTCGACTAACCCGGCGTTGTTTATGACGATATCTGCAAGAAAGATAACTTTCAGCTAAGCAATGAGTATGAGAGCAAATGAAAAGTTATATAATTCTGATTGTAAATGGTGTCTGGTTATTCAAACACTTGGAATTAATAGTACAAGTAAAAAACAGATTGAATAAAAATATGACAATTAATTTGAATAAAGATACGAACCGATACGTCCAAACGCATCCACCGCTGTCTTTACTAATTTTTCTCCGAATTCCACTGAATCGTAATTGGGCACGGCTTTACCACCAGCTGCCCGAATTTCTTCCACGACCTGAAAGTCTAACTACTTGATTGAATTCGGAAGTATGCAAGTAATCAATGGCTGAAGTTATATCAGTAATTGAACTGAATGGATAACCCAACCAATGACCGTCAAATCTCCTATAATATAACTTTTCTACTAAAAGCTCAAATGAACGCGTGACTGCTACGGTTTTATTTGCATTCGTTTTAACTTCTTTCATTGGTGTAAATAAGCAAACTTAGGCATCGCACTCACCGCATCAGCCATTGCCGAACCAGCCCCCTCACCAAATCGACTGCCACCAAGATCATTCACTGAAAAAACACCGACTGAAACTATATTTTTAATCACATAGTTTCACTGGAGTGAGGTTAGATAGTCAGCGAAGCAATAAGTCTAATCTTTCAGCAGAACGTGTAGCCCACTTTTTTCTTGAGTGATCACTGAAACCGGGTTTTTGCAATAACTAGGCTGAGTGACTGTCAGGTCAGAGGTCAGACCAACCAACAACGGCACAGCCACGGGATGCCAACTCGAGAGCGTACACGCGGCCAAGACCTGTAATCATTCATTGATACGACAAAAATCGGGTTCTGTGACTGAGTAAAAATGCCGGTTAGGTGACTGAGTAAGTAAATGAGTTAGTAACTGAAAAAGTCAGTGAGTGGGTATGAGTGGGTTGTTTGGATGACTGCGTGAGTGAGTGATTTAGTTAGTTATTTAGTGAGTGAGTGAGCAAGTGAGTAAGCGAGTGAGTCAGTGAGTCAGTGAGTGAATGAGTGAGTGAGTGAGTGAGTGAGTGAGTGAGTGAGTGAGTGAGTAAATGAATGAGTGAGTGAGTAAGTGAATGAGTGAATGAGTGAGTGAATGAGTGAGTGAGTGAGTGAGTAAATGAAGGAGTGAGTGAGTGAGTGAGTGAATGAGTGAGTGAGTGAGTGAGTGAGTGAGTGTGAGTAAGTGAGTGAAGGTGAGTAAGTGAGTAAGAGAAAGAGTGAGTGAGTGAGTGAGTGAGTGAGTGAGTGAGTGAGTGAGTGAGTTGTGAGTGAGTGAGTGAGTGAGTGAGTGAGTGAGTGAGTGAGTGAGTTGTGAGTGAGTGAGTGAGTGAGTGAGTGAGTGAGTGAGTTGTGAGTGAGTGAGTGAGTTGTGAGTGAGTGAGTGAGTGAGTTGTGAGTGAGTGAGTGAGTGAGTTGTTAGTGAGTGAGTGAGTGAGTGAGTGAGTGAGTGAGTGAGTGAGTGAGTGAGTGAGTTGTGAGTGAGTGAGTTGTGAGTGAGTGAGTGAGTTGTGAGTGAGTTGTGAGTGAATGAGTGAGTGAGTGAGTGAGTGAGTTGTGAGTGAGTTGTGAGTGAGTGAGTGAGTGAGTGAGTGAGTGAGTGAGTGAGTGAGTGAGTGAGTTGTGAGTGAATGAGTGAGTGAGTTGTGAGTGAGTGAGTGAGTTGTGAGTGAGTGAGTGAGTGAGTTGTGAGTGAGTGAGTGAGTGAGTTGTGAGTGAGTGAGTGAGTGAGTGAGTTGTGAGTGAGTGAGTGAGTGAGTTGTGAGTGAGTGAGTGAGTGAGTGAGTTGTGAGTGAGTGAGTGAGTGAGTTGTGAGTGAGTGAGTTGTGAGTGAGTGAGTGAGTGAGTTGTGAGTGAGTGAGTGAGTGAGTGAGTTGTGAGTGAGTGAGTGAGTGAGTGAGTGAGTTGTGAGTGAGTGAGTGAGTGAGTTGTGAGTGAGTGAGTGAGTGAGTGAGTGAGTGAGTGAGTGAGTGAGTGAGTGAGTGAGTGAGTGAGTGAGTGAGTGAGTGAGTGGTGCGTGTGCTGTCTGAGCTGAGAGCTTTGTGCAAGTAGACTAACCACCACCAGCACCGGTGACTATGGCGACGCGGTCATCGAATCGAAGGGTTGGTTGAGCCATGTCTGACGATTGAGTAGTGATGAGTTGTTGGTGTTGGTGAACTATAATGAAAGGGCGTGCAGCTATACGAAACCTACTCGACCATCCAGTTATTCAGATGATTTGGCCACAGTTTCGAGTATCATGTCATGAAGTTATTGTAAATCGACTGCTTGGAATATTTTAATCAAAAACGATGTGAACAAATTTTTTAATTTTCTTCCAAAAACTCCGAAAAAAAATTTTGTGCGGCAAAAACTTTTTTGTAACATTTTTATAATAATTTAGGAAAGTGTAAAATTTTGCCTTTGTTTCTGTTTCTTGCGCACTAAAGTAACCTGAAAATGTTTCAGATTATTACAAAATAAAGACATACACAGTTGAATGTAACTTCGTAACTATTCATGAAGCCTTTTGAAAGATTATTGGGACTTCTGAAACTCTGTTGTTTTTTGTAAAACCATGGAAAAAAATCTGACTATCGTCGGGTAGAAAACATCGTTTTTCGTCCTTATAAATTTTGTTAGAATGTTACATGTTGTTCGAAAATGTTTGATGGTGAATGTTTGTTTTCCATGTTACTACAACATTGTCAGAGATTAGGCGACTTTCGGCTAACATAGGATTCTGCTCACTACTAAAAGGGAACACTATCGTAAATTAACCAGGAAACCTGGTTTCAGGGCTACAATTATGCGTCCACCACCGTTTGTAGTTTAGTATGTTAGATAACGCGCAAGAGATTTTTAACTAGACACTCCAATTTCAATCATACCATCCAATCTCAAGTTTGATTGCATCACTAAAGCTAAAATGTGAAAATAAATTATAATAAGCAAGCGTGCATGGTGTAATAAAATAGACGTGCATTATGCTATAACATGCTGTAAACTATAAGCTGCTGAATATTTATAGAAGATTGTGAAAACGTCATTTATAGTATGAATTTTCATTAAAGAATTCAATAAAGCTATTTGTTCATGGTCTTAATAACAGTAAACACATCTACATAAGGGCAAACACATATCTAACCAAGGAACTGTAACTGCGTGTTTATTATTAAATGTTTTTTAACTAGAAGTTCATCAGACTAAAACGGACCATAACAATACAAATCACACAGTATTTGACAGCAGTTGCTAGCAACGAGTAGAATATGTACCTTGGCTGATGAAAATCTGTTGTAAACAAATGATGGAACAAATGATTGAACAAGCGTACTCTACTGATAACAAATTACCTATGTAGAATGGAAAGTGGTAATGCTAGAAGGAAAATGACTGGGACGGTTATAATGGTATAATAATGTTAGTGCAGCCAAACTTTTTGAAAACTTTCATTCCATATCTAGCTGTATTGTATTTCAAACCACGACATTCCGGTTCAGGGGTTTCATAGTCGACAGAGACAAAGCAAAAAAAACAGTTTATGGAGAAAATTTTGTGACCGCTGTAAACAACATTCGATCAGTTTTCGAAAAACAAAATTTTAATTAAGCAGTCCATTAGGAACATGGACCAGTTTTATTATTCCATTAAGTATAATTATTAAAGTTATGTACATTGGAGTGAGATTTCAACGAAAAAAAATTCATGTTGATGTTGAAAATATACATCCGCGCTAATCACTAAAACATATAACAGTGACCATACGGATAGCGGATAATTAATTGTTCACAAAAGACGAACCCCTCTATTTTACTTCATCATCAAAGCTGTTCAACAAGGCAATGAAATTTATTGGGCATATGTAAGCATTACGACTTCTAATGATAGAGTTGTTAAACTCTCTAGTGTGGCAAGGCATGTATCAAGTGTTTCTGTGGATTCGAAGTGGATAAAATAACCGTGCTTGAAGACCAAAATAAAAATCTTGCGTTTTACCGTGATCTTACCGTCTTTATTCGCCTCTACTCGTCTGAACTTGAGGTTGAGAAGAACATGAAGTTAACGACAAACAAATAAAAATTGTAAAATATTCGACAGCTAAATTAAATACAATAATGTTTTAACATACCATAAAATGGAGCAGATCAAGCGGCGTTGGTTGGTGTTGACTTTGTGCCAGGTTCTAGTCGTGGATGCTACCATCATCGATGATCTGAATGAACTCATCTCACCAGAACATGGTATGTACGATAGTTATACCGAGTGGAGTAACTAACTATAAAAACACTATAATATGAGCACTCTAGTAGCACTGAAGTTTTCCATCCTTAGAAAAAATGTTTCCGTAAAATCTTCAGTATTGGCAACAAAAACTTCCAACACTGAAGTTTTCCATTCTTAGAAAAATGTTTCCATAAAGTCTTCTGTATTGGCAACAATAACTTCCACAAAAAGTGAAGTAGTTCTATATAGTCTAGTTTCATTGACGATCCGAAAAATGAATTTGCTGAAGGAGATTCCAGGTAATTAATTTATGTTTAAAGTTAGCATGAACGTGCTTCAGTGCCGGTTCGTCTGCCATACGACATCGGTGGCAATCAAACACTGTGTCAAAGGGACATGAACCAACCGGCAGTTGTGCCCAACGTTTATTCGTGTGCCGTTGACTCCACGTGCTGTCTCCGGGGTGGAGAGAGCTTCTGTTGTGCCCAGGGTGACAAAATGATCAGTCAGGATCGAGAAATGTTAGTCCTTCATTCGATCGCTAACTCATGATAGCAGACTTTTTGCATGGTCATTGGCTAATTCCGATTGTAGTGTAAGAGACTAAACGGACACGAAAACCCATGAGCATGGAGTACAGTACAGGACAAAAAGATGCGACATAATCGCCGAAGCTATGGCAAGTGTGCGCACAGCTTTAGCAAGTGGGTCCGTTTCGCTGATTGGTTGAGAATGTGGGAGACGCCGAAGCTTCGGCGATTTTGTCACATCTTTTTGTCCAGTACTGTATGTAATCAGGGATTTATTAAATCATACTTTGATAACGATTGTTTTCAGAAGTTAGCCGAAACTTCACAGAAAGTTATGGCATGAGTTTCAGGATCAGACAGTTGGTAATTTGGGTGTCGATCGGTCTGTTGATAACGGCTGTAGTTGTACTGGTGGCGTGCATTTGTGCTGACCATCACTGTTGTGTGACAGGGCATGATCGTGCTTTTGGTGTACGTTTGAAAAATTATCTACTTAGCAAGAAGGACCAGTCCCAGATGTATAAGAAGAACAAGCTGGATACCGTACACAAGTGAGTTGATGAATCAAGTATCAAATAGGTCTGTAAAAATAATTAAAAACAGGCTTGATAATGTTTCGTAATCAGCAAATTGTGTGCGTTTTCAGCATTCTGTGGTTGCCATCCAATGCCCAGGATCCAGTATTTGAGGAATCATTCACAGGGGGTGTCTGTGACCCGTCTTTGACAAAAAAGCCTAAAGGCATAGGTTGGTGGACGAAATAAAACTAATCTTATCACTTACTCACTCACTCACTCACTCACTAAATCACTCAATCACTCACTCACTCACTCGCACTCACTCACTCACTCACTCACTCACTCACTCACTCACTCACTCACTCACTCACTCACTCACTCACTCACTCACTCACTCACTCACTCACTCACTCACTAATTCACTCACTCACTCACTCACTCACTCACTCACTCACTCACTCACTCCCTTCACTCACTCACTCACTCACTCACTCACTCACTCACTCACTCACTCACTCACTCACTCACTCACTCACTCACTCACTCACTCACTCACTCACTCACTCACTCACTCACTCACTCACTCACTCACTCACTCACTCACTCACTCACTCACTCACTCACTCACTCACTCACTCACTCACTCACTCACCTACTCACTCACTCACCTACTCACTCACTCACTCACTCACTCACTCACTCACTCACTCACTCACTCACTCACTCACTCACTCACTCACTCACTCACTCACTCACTCACTCACTCACTCACTCACTCACTCACTCACTCACTCACTCACTCACTAATTCACTCACTCACTCACTCACTCACTCACTCACTCACTCACTCACTCACTCACTCCCTTCACTCACTCACTCACTCACTCACTCACTCACTCACTCACTCACTCACTCACTCACTCACTCACTCACTCACTCACTCACTCACTCACTCACTCACTCACTCACTCACTCACTCACTCACTCACTCACTCACTCACTCACTCACTCACTCACTCACTCACTCACTCACTCACTCACTCACTCACCTACTCACTCACTCACCTACTCACTCACTCACTCACTCACTCACTCACTCACTCACTCACTCACTCACTCACTCACTCACTCACTCACTCACTCACTCACTCATTCACTCACTCACTCACTCACTCACTCACTCACTCACTCACTTATTCACTCACTGACTCACACATTCGCTAACGCTATGACTACATTATAGGCATTGATCGGCGTTTGATGCACAGAACCGAAGATTGTTGCGATCTCAGTGACCTAGTAGTGATGGATGAAACAATTGAAAACGTTGTGCAAGAACAAGGACCGGACGAAACACTTAAAAATGCAGCCAAGAAAGAAGAAGCATTGCCGAACAGAAGCTATGAAGAAAAAAATACAGGAGTATCGCCAAATAAAAGCCATAAAGAACAGAAAGAAGACGTATCGCCGGATAGTAGCTGTGAAGAGGATACCACAGGAAACGAAATGCTGAAGGACATGCTAAAAAATGTCAAATTGAGCAAATACGATGGGTTGGCTCGTGAAAATAAAAACGTACAAAGCGAGAAATCCGGGTCACCAAGTAAGGTCAATGAACCTAACGAGCCAGCGTCAAAGCCGAATAAATGCCATGGAGAACAGAAAGAAGAAGTATTGTCGGATGAAAGCAGTGAAGAAGAGAAAGAAGACGCCATAGGAACGGAAATTCTGAAGGGAGTGCTCAAAAATGCCAAGTTGAGCAAGTACGGTGGATTCAAGGATCAGGCTGGCAAAAAGAAAAATACACAAAACGAACCTGCTAAGAAAGATATTTACGGTAAGAGCGTGATGGAGAAAGGAGGCAGTTTGGACGACCCACTGGTGACTCGACCGCGCGTGATGTCGGCAAGTGACCTGGAGGCCGAGTCTACGCCAATCTACATCTGATATATATTATTGATATTCATTAGACTTTTATTTACAGCTTCACCTAAATAGACTCTCTCAAAAACGTCAACCATTTTCCTGCTGTCGTATCGATTAACATCGGATATGATATCTTGTGACACGATAAACAACAACATTTATGTGCAACATTGAATAAACACTGTGTCATTGAAAAGAGTCGCAGCTTTTGAGAAAAACGATTTAACCCCAAAACGGAATAAAGAATAATTTTTTTACAGAGCTCAAGAACGTTTTAGTCGACGATGACTTTTAGCATGTCAAATCACAAAGAAAAAAATGGTCGCTAACGTTGTGATCGCTGTTCACCCACAAAGTTTTTGAATACGCTCGTGGATTCGAACCACCTCAGCCACTGGCTGTTCCATTAGTCTGCTGTTTATTTCCAATTTGGTTTTTCGATTGTTGAAACAGCTTTTTATGTTTTCCATCCAAACTGAACACTGCCTTTGTTTTTTTATATCCCGATTCCCGACGAGTCCGAGAATTGTAAAACTTTTCCTTTCGTAAACCTACAGAAATTTTGTGTAGGATAAAAGTTTTACAAAAAAAGTTTTTTTGTAAAGTAATTGAAAAATAAAAAGTCAGCGACACTATAAAAGAAGAAAGCATTACCACGTATTGCAACAGAATATCGTTCTCTGCTTTATTTTTAGCAGCAAAATAAGAAATGGTCTTAGCACAGCGCAGCCACGAGCCACGTTCGACAAACTGCCGAAGTTTTGCTTCCTCTTGTGTTTTCACACATCGAGCCATCTGGATTAAATTAGTTTTCTTCAGTTCTGCCATCATATGTCAAATCTATTTCAGGGCACCTGTTCATTTTCGTCAGAACGTGAATCGAACTTATATAATGGAAGGTTTGTTGGTGGAAGCAGCGAGCTACGGCGTGAGCCACTCGTACGCTCTGCAGATGCAGGAGGCCGAAAACATGTTAGTATAAATAAATCGTTATTCTAAGATGTAGTAACCGATCTCCACTCCGCTATCTATAGTTATATTAAAAAAAATTGTCGGTAATGACACGAAGACACGAATAAGTGATACAACAACAACTTGCATAAAATTGGTTTAGTTCAGCATAATTTTTATCGTAATATTTCAGTATATCGTAATATCGTAAACAATTTTTTTTATTCAATCGGTATTTATTTAGGTACAACGTGTGCGTGCTGGGCGGCAAGACTCAATACGCGACGGCCTCGGCATCCGGCAGTTCAGATGGTAATAAGAAGTCGAAGTCCCGTAGTTCTAATAGTCAATCCTCTAATTCCGGTTCCACCGCCGCTGCCTCGCTCGCCGACCAAATCGCTGCCAGCCGGCAAAAGGTGGAGCGCGTGCTCACCGCGTCCGCCAATTCGGGCGATTCTAAGCAGACTCAAGGTGCTGGTGCCAATAGCTTGCCCCGTAGTCTTTGTCTTGTCTGGTTTGGTTGGAGGATCGTGTATTTTGGTCTGGTCATTTATTCATGCGCAAAAGACACGAACTTGATTTTCACTTGGAATGCATGAATGATAGGTGAGGACGTTAAGTTTTGGCCGCCAGAATATACTCTTCCAGCCGCATCACAGATCCGAAAGAGAGTCTTCTTATAACCCCTAGTGATTCCGATCGGTCATGTGACTCCAGTTTGCGGGGTAGTCAGTCAGCACTAACTTGAATGTCTAACAAACATAATTTGGTTGAGGAGTTTGAGTACAAAACTGAGAATTTCGCACCGACTAACAAAAACATTTATCTTTATTTTCCACCTAGTTAACTCCTGTATTCTTTTCAATCTAATCCTAGTTTTTCTGAGTATTTCACTAACCCAGTTTCCTATTTTCTTCTAGTAGATCTCAGTCAAATGACGAAGAATCAACGTAAAAAGTACCGCAAAAAGCGGCGTCAGCAGATGCAGTCGATTGATGGCGACCCCGATTCGACCATCTCTGATATGGCATCCGAATCAGTGATGGGCGGTTCGTATCGATGTGTTGTAGCTGTGGCTGTTGTACTTCTGTTTATGTTGTCGTTGTTGTCGTAATGTCGTGGCTTGAATTGGTTTTGTTGCGATGATTGGGTGGTGGGGTGGTGACGGAGAAGATGTCCTTCAATCTGTCGTGATTGTGTAGCGCAGTTGTCGTTACATTTGTTCATCCTGCTCTGCTCAGTTCGTCACCCAATCCACACTTCTCGACTCGGCTTTTCTCAACTTTGATCCCTCTTTTGTTTCAGCTTATGTTCGAACTGAGAAGTTATGTTTTTTTTTCATTAGCTGCAGTTTCTTTCTTAAGTTATGTTTTTAAGATTAGTTTCTGTACTGGTAGTTGTTGGTTTTTATTTCCTATTACTTTTAGCACTATTCACTACTCACTAGTTGGTTGGTAGATGTCTCGGCCCGCTTGCGTATCCGCCCGCACCCCTGTCCCGCTTCTGTTATTTAGTGTTGTCAACCTATCGCGAATTTAAAGTTTTTTCGATATCCGTAGTTCTTTATTTTTTGGTTTCAATATTTCTATGTATATTTACTGCAAGTTTATTAAAAATTATTATTAAATTAGGTGTGTTTGACGTGGCTTGAATAATTAAATTCCAAACGCCTGAAGTGATTGTCAATGTGAGTCAGAGTGTTGTGAAGTGACGTGGCTTAACATAAATAATTTGTAGCTAGAGAATATCACCCTTAATTTTAGTAATATTTAGTGTTTTACTGATTTCAGGTGCCTCCAATGAGGAGGTGAAAGCGTTGCGCCAGGAACTGACCAATGTCAAGTCGGAGATGGCCAAGATGCAGAAGACGATCAGCGAATTACAGGTCAGACTGATCTTGAGATGGTATATTGATTTTCTTTTCGTTAGGTTATTGGTTTGTTTGCGCTCGCTTAAGTCACTCAATGTAGTTATTTTTATGGGTCTGTTGTTGTGTTCTAAGAGTATCGATATTTGTTATTTATTTTTAGTCCAAAATGGCCAGTCTGGCGTTGGGCGCTGGTGGTGACAAGAAGGTGACAAATGGACCCGCCAAAGCCGAGCCCGCCAAGGTTATTTCTTATAATAGAACCACCGTTATAAATCATCTTTTTTTGCTCCCGTGTTCGAACGTTTAGTAATGAACACTTTGAAGAGTCGTAACCCCGAGAGTTCATGAATGATTTTTCATCTGTCAATGTGCTATCTTTTTTTAAACTAATTGTTCGATTTTTTACATACATTTTTTCACAGGTGGCCGCTGATGACGATGACGATTTTGATATGTTCAATTCGGATGAGGAAGAAGCTGACGAGGAGAAGGACAGAATCAAGCAGCAGAGACTCGAAGCCTACGCCGCCAAGAAGTCCAAGAGTTCGTATTAACTTCGTATTATTAATTACATTTTAGTTTTCACTGTTGTGTAAACATGAAACAGGTATTTTGTTATAGTATATTATAGTATTTCTCTCTGTTTTAAGCACAATTCCGTTCTGCACAAAAAGTCCGTTTTAATCATTATTCTGAAATGTTTTACGATTGCGTTGTTGTCGTCATAAAAACGCTTTTCTTTACTAGTTATCCAACCTAATTCTAGAGCCCGGTCCCATTGCCAAGTCGTCTGTTGTCCTGGACGTGAAGCCATGGGACGATGAAACGGACATGGTTGAGATGGAAAAGAAGGTGCGCAGCATCACCAAGGACGGCCTGATCTGGGGTCCCGGTCAGTTTATACTTTACAATTACTGTATGAAATATGATTTATGCAAAAAAATAATGTTGGTTTTGTTTGTTTTGATAGTGTTTTTATATATTGGAGTTCTCATTTACATATGACCCATGTAAATAGCCATTTATGAGGATATCATAATATGACTTAAAAAATTCACATTTCCATATGAATATGAATAAGTGGTTTTATATTCACTACTTTTATGAAGATATTTAACAAACCAAATTGACTGTCTAAATAAACTATAACTTATGTTCCAGGAAAACTTGTGGCGGTCGGGTATGGTATCCAGAAGTTGCAGATCGGGTGTGTGGTGGAGGATGAGAAGGTGTCTATCGATGAACTGCAAGAAACAATCACGGAGTTTGAAGACTTTGTTGGTGAATTTTTGATTTGGTTTTGAAGAACACAACATTATTTAAAATGTACTAAGGTTTAGTTATTGTGATTTAGTTTTCAGTTACTGTGATACTTTTTGACGAAATTTTATTTTCCACTTATTTGTGTGTGTCATAACTCATAAAAATACAAAGCAATTTGTATTTTTTCAGGTTCAATCTGTGGACATTGCCGCCTTCAACAAAATCTAATAGGACTCGCTCAGTGCCGAATTCGTTATTCTTCACCACACATTCACTACTTGACTGGATTCATTCTCAAATGTCATTTGTCTGTCCGTCCGTTATAAATTATTGCGGGAAAAGGTTTATGTTTGCGGTAGGAGCACGCAAGGCCGATTCCCGTTTTTTTGCTTCCCGTTTTCTGTACGTTTCATCGAATAGGTAGGCTTTCGCAATCCAGTTTGAATTCACAGTGCATAAATAATATAACAAATAAAATTTACTGTCAATTTCTACAAATTTTTATTTACATTATAGTGATGTGATGAGTATTGGTGATGCTTTTTGTCTACTGTTATTTGTTGAATAAAATGATATTAAAAGTAATTATTTCGGTTGTTGATTTTTTCTGTTTATCATTCGAGGTCTTGTATGCCTCAATCGCAAGTTCCGCGATTATTTTTTTCACATCTTGTTTGTCTACAGTCTAAATATGTCATTTCTTAATTTCATATCATGTGTTTTGTTCTCTTCTTGACAGGTACCTGAGCCATGATTTCGCGTCGTTCACGATTCCAAGTGCGACCGAACGTGCGCAAGGCGACCACCGATATTCACATTGTGGTGGCACCTGCCAGTGAACCATCCACTTCCAGAGCCACACCACAGGGACTTGTATCACCTAATAGACAGGTACGTGCTGGTTTTACTTGTTTCATAATAGTTTTTTGTTTTCTCTGAAACTATAATAAAGTTTTTCGGTTTTCCCTTAAACATTCATCATAAGTGTTCTTCTGTCGGTAAACGTATTGAATTGCAACGCCACTTTTTATACTTTCTCTCGTTTTTTAAGGTTGATCGTGGTCTTCTCTCCCCTCGTCGCAAGGAGGTGCCAATCCCTCACGATGACGACCCATTCATCGGTTGCAAATCCCCGACCGCCGTTCGATTTGCCGATGAGGCCAACATACAACGGTTATTGATTGAGACTAATGTTCTATTTATTTTCTATTGTTATGTTTTGCTAAAAGAAATGTTGTTTAATGTTCTATTTATTTTCTATTTTTATGTTTTTTGCTAAAAGAAATGTTGTTTCGTCTAGCAGTTTCGCATTTGTTTGATTTGTCCTTGTCTCGACGCGACGCTCTCGTGTTACTCTTTCACATCGTCCGAGCAAATGAGTGAAACAGACTTCCTTACCTGCATCAAATCACTCAATATTTCAGTGGTGCCGATTCGTCAACAACATCAACAGTGGTTATCGGTGATGTTGATGAGTACGATGACCAGGTGGCTACAACATCAACCCATCATCACCACTTTGGTCATCACCACCATCCAGATGTGCATCACCATGTCCATGCTAATCTGCCCACTACGCACATTCGATCCAGCTCGCCCACACCATCCGTTTCCAGTCTCGCTTCATCTAGTGCCGTGCGGAAACGGTACGTGACCTGACTTTCTACTGTAGTGTAAATTAGTTAATTGTTGGCGTACGGAAATTATACGACTATAATTATTTTAAATCTCGCGTTTAATCAATTTCACGAACAGTATGTGTGTGTTTGCAGCTTCACTGGTTACGAACAACTTGATCGTGCCACGTTCACCATGTCCGATCTGATCTACTGGAATCCACGCAACGACACTCAGCTGGCCAAGGTCGTTCAACGGCGACCCAAGAAAGAGGACAATGATGACGGTCCGTGTTTGCATTTACTTTAATAGTTATTTTCACTCAAATCATTTTTGGTTTTTCTCAAGTGAGATTTTTTATAACGCGAAGTATTAATCTAAAAATGAGCGTGTTTGCAGCAAACATGAGCAACGAGAACGTCGACGTCAAGGCTGGAATCAAGAATGAGATTGACAGTAAAGATTCGGTAAAACGCGAGCTTGGAACCACCGGCAAAGATTCATCATATGTGAATGGTAATGACGTGGACACGAAAGCAGCTATTAACCAGATGAAACTGGATGCGGATGGTTGTCTGATGCCCGCACCACAGGTTTGGCCATTAAATCAGGATTTAATTTCCCGCGATTTCCTTTTATATTTGTTTTTTTTCTCGTTAATTTAGTTGTAAATGCTTTGTAATTCTTCAACTTTTATAACGAATATATGCGAGCCAACCCAATGAAATCTGAATGTTTATTTTCATTTTCTTTCATGTGTGTCAAGATCTACAATCGTTAATGTGTTTATATCATAATATTCATTATTTGGTCATGAATTTCGTGATATATCCTAATAGTGTTGTACTGTTGTATTATTATTCTCAGGTGAAAATCGGCGCTGACGGTGAACTGATAGTGGACGAGGAGTCGTTAACAGTGAAGCGCGATGTGATCGGGTCGGCCGCACACTTGCCCACTATACATGAACAGGTAACCTTAATAAATAGCTATACTGAGTTGCTTCATCATAAATTCAAGTCATAGTTTAAGGAATAATTTTTAATCCAAAACAATTTTTCTGTTCATTATGTGTCATTTTGAACATATTGTACATGTTGTTGTTGTATAGGCTTTATTCAGTCTTTCATGATAATATACAGATGATGTTATGTGGTATATATCAGGTGCAGGTGGCATGAGGTTAAATGGAGTATGGGCGGATTTAAGAATATCACGTTAGCATCACAATAAGAAAAGCAAAAACCAACCTAAACAAACATATTAATCAATAAGATGTTCAGGAGTGGAAAAGCTCCAAATATTGGCAGATATTATACAGTTAATCGCGAAATTCAACCTTCACAAGACGAATAAAGAAAAATGCGGTAGAATTACGTCACCCGGACCCACGATGTACGTTTAATGACACATTGTGAAAAAAGCAAGGCAAATAAATAGACACAAGTATAGTATGAATGAAATGAATGGCAATGCTGTGCAGTCGTTCTACACAATGGACCCTATTTGTCCCATAGTATCGAATCGTTCTTGTTGAGCTGGCGAATCAACCAGCCAATATTGTACATGATTATTTCAGTCGGGTCACTTCGGCGGTCGTCGTATCACGTCGCATTCGTTCCGTAAACGTCATGGCGGTATTGGGTACTCGAAAAGATGGACTGTTGACGGTTAGTGTTGAAACTTTTGAAGGGTATTAAATACTTTCAAATTCCATTGTTAAAAAAGTTCAATTAGGCCAGGTGTAGTTGGCTAAGCAGCGTTTACTACCCCGCTCCCTGCGCTACCAGATTATTTTTTTACATCATCATTTGAAAAACATAAGCTGCAACATTTTTCTTACAGAGATTCTATAATTATGTGTAATCGCATGTAGAAGCCGATATTTTTTTATTCGTTTTGCGATCTTGTGATACTTTTTGCCTTGGTGAAAAAATCGTGTGTTTTCAAAATCCATTAAATACCTGGCAGATAGAAAATTCTTGTGTGTTTTGCTTGCCTTCGTCCCTTCTGACCACAGTATAACTTATGTTTGACAAACCTTTTAAGAAACGGACGCCTTCTATGCTGTCCTCTCATCAACGGGTCCTGATTTCGGTCTGATGCAGAACTTCTTCACGCACCGCACTCGGCACCAGATAAAGAATAAATTCCGTCGCGAAGAACGACACAATCGTGCTCGTATTGAGAGCGCACTTGGTGAGTTTAATAGACTTGAACATTTTGATGGAAAGGTATTTGACAGTAAAGTAGTGTCATAACTAACTTTCTTCATTTGAAATCCGCATTATAGAATCTCCGCGACCCCTGGACGAGAGCCTGTACGCGTATAAATACGATGCTAAACGGTATGCCGAGGAGGTGCAGGCTAAACGCGAACAACGACTCAAACGACATAAAGAGGCATGTTTTGTAATTTTTCGCATTTTGAATATTTTGCTGTAAAGTTTAGCACTTCAGTCGCACCCAACATTGTGATCCTCAAATGTGATCTAGCTGTGATCATTTATAGATGCAGTTCAAGACATTGCTTTTCGGGTCAAAGGAATTTCTTAATACCCTTTTATGGATTAAGTTGCAATAACTCTAATCTTGACTTGAATTCTGAATTTAATGTCCTCATGTGATTGTCACTCGGGTCTCAACTGGTGTTTTCATGTTCAGAAACTGAAGCTGGCCGGTTTGTCGGATGGCAGGCATCTGGATGACGATAGCGATGAGGACGGGTTCTTGTCAGAACACAGCGATGACGACCGAAGTGTGATCAGCCTTGGGTCAAGCACGGCCAGCACCAGCAGAAGTGGGGGACGTAAGGTTCGATGCCACCTATATCCACGGTGTATTGTTTCTCTGATAAATGGTGGCGTACAATTTAAAAAGTCAAATATGGCTGCTTTTAAATTTTTGTAAAAAGTCTTTCACGTGTCACTTAGACAAATATGTGAGTAACGGATGGATGAATGATATTTTATAATATAAATTAAACCCTGACCAAGCTCTGGGAGGATTGATGCCAACACAGGCATCTGCTGCTAGGAAATTATAGGGACTTAGACTCAATTAATGTGAAAATGATTTTTTTAGCTTATTTCTGGTGGAACTCGTTTTGATTTGTTCTGTTTTTTTGTTAGTTTGACGTTGACTATTGCAGAGCGCCACTCCGAACCTGCAACTTGTGGTCGACGAAGACGATGAGCTCGATAAGGTTGAGGATGCTGTCGAGTTGCAGCGCATTGCCAAGCAGATAATAGAAAATGAGGAGAGAAACTGGTTAATGATGTGAGCGCTACGTGAAATTGATTGCTGTATTGAATTTCATCACCGTCCGTCTAGTCAAAAAAACGTTATCTCTGTTATCCAGAGTCGAAATGCTGTTCTTTTTCATATGAATTTCTGTCCGGTTTCTTTATTTTGTAGTCGTTTTAACGCTTTGAAAAACGCATCAATAAAAGACACTTTAACGCTGTCGAAATTTTCAGGAAACGTGGCAAAAACAACAAGAATGGCTATCGACCAATGATGGACGAGTACAAGGCTCCCGTGCCGAAAAAGCCTCGCACCGTTCGACAGCCGCCCAAACCAAAGACTGAGGAGCAACAGCGACGGATTGATGAGGTAAGAATACTTTCCGATGGTTTTATTCCTCCATGAATAAGGCCGTTGTATACGACTTTGTGTGAACACTGCGGCAGCTGTTTCTTTGTTTACTTGGTCTGTGCAACCTGTCAGATTTCTGATTTGGGACCTCTGGTTTGTGAATTCGGCACTTCAACCACCAGTCTAGATATGTGATAAACCTCGAGTCACCGATGTTCAGATCGTCCAATCGGTGACCTGTTCTTCGTACAACCAGCACGCCGGGAGCAATTCAGCCTACGAGCCTTATATCCCAGGCAAGAGTAATATTGGCAAACCGTCAACTTCGGCAGCTAAACCGGTTGGTTCATCAATTAGATGTATTAGAATTGGTGTGTTTTTTTTCTATTCAGGAGACAATTCAGTTTTTTTTTAATTAAAGGCATGGTAAAAGTGCTGTCATTCACATTCATTTTATTACAGTCTTCTGCAAAGGCAGCACCGAATAGAACTGCTGCCTCTGCATCATCGCTCATGGACACGGTGAATGCAGTCGCTCACAACCGCAACAACAACAACAATCTCAACATGAACAACAACAACAGCAGCAACAATTTGATATCAGTGGACGATGACACTCAGCTGTTACTGAATCAGTCCCAGCAAGACGGTAACCTGGTGCTGGTGCATGAAAGGAGTGCTATTGAGGGCGAGCCGGACATGATCCACGTTTATCTGCTCAGTGATGCCGCCAATGACGCTGATATGTTGGTTCATGTTTACTTATATTGGAACATGGTCTGTCTGTGTGTGTGTAAGGGCACCAGTCTTGTAATCTAATGGAGCTTGGTTTGGTTTGGAACATGAAGCGTGACTGAGCTTGATTTGTCTCGGGGTTCTGTTTTTTTCGGCTTATTTAGTGTACTACCGAAATCTCTAATGAAGAAACACTTATATTTCGGTCAAACTTTGTGTAGTCAGTTATGTTTTATCCCCCAATTATATGGTAATTCGTCAAATATTACTTTTAGCGATCGAGTGACCGATAGTCCGGCGTTGTCAACGACGCCCGATTCGAATTTGGTTACTGCGACGCTGGTAGATGATGATGGACCTGAAGATATTGAGTATACGATCGATGCCGTGGCTGCTGACATGGAACATGTGGAGGCTGTGGTTGAGCATGTTCTCACTGCCGTCGACAATCAATCTGATAAAAACGATGGTGCCAATACATAGACCTTGTTGACGCATTTTTTTATAAAATGAAAACAAAATGGATTAATTTAATTTCGAGGTTTGGTTCATTTGGGTATATTACAATTTATAATTACTCAATTAAGTGAGCACAGTGGTTAACGGACTTTTCATGCTGATTGACCGTCGTAGAACAAGAATGTTTTGCTTCCTGTTTTTGTAAACTTGTTGTTTCGTCGTAAACTTTAACATGTTGTTGTGTCGTTTTGTATGTAAAACCCAACATGATATTTAGCAGGATAATATGCTTTATGTTTATTTTAATTGTACTCGACTCGCTGTGCTTCTATTGTTTATATTGGTCCGAAATGTCCCAGTTATCGACTGTGGTTTTCATCCCGCAACAAAGAATCTTAATCCAGTCCATCTCAGGTTGATCTTTATCGTGCCTTCATATGGTTTGTTGTCTGTTCCTTGTGGAGGTTCGCTGTTCTGTTTTTGGCAAATCAAATTTTATTTACGGTATCAGAAACACTGTTATATGTCTGCTTTAAATAACTGTCTACTTTTTACTTTTTTTGGGATTCACATGAAACGGGTCGCTTCTGTTTACAAGTTACCAGTCAACTTAGGTCATCCTTGAAGAATGATCGGCGACCTCTTCTGTCGAAAAATATTGGGTAAAATGGTAGACAACCCTTCTATTAGTATGTTTTCGGGTTGTTAGTTCATAGGTAACCCTGCTTTTTCGTTTTATTTAATTGTTTCTAGTTATAGACACAACGTTCTATTGGTTCATGGCTAGATTTATTCTAAAATGTATTGAACATACTTCACACTTATCACCGAATAATAGTGGTCCTGCAATATCCACTGTATATTTTGAGTACTTTGTTTATTATATCTAGACTTTATTTATGTATATTTATAGTTACTCGCAATGCAATGTACTACTTTATGTCGTTCATTCACTCATTAAACCCAAATACTTGTGATCCAAGATGATAAGTCCAATAAAATGCATTTTATTATTACGTTTGTTTGTTCACCAGTGAGTACAACATACATTGCTGAAAAAAAACATATTATAAAAATAAAACAATTTTATAATTTTACTTTTTGGGAGTCATTGAAAATTACGGGTACAGTTGTATTGCTATTACAGGCACTGAAACTACTCGGGCCTTACATAAATAACGTTTTAACATGTTTACTGTGTCCTTTCCATCATGTAATAATAGGTTGAAATGTGTTGACCCTGGCAGTATAATGATCTTGTAAAAACAGGTAATTGAATCATGAAACAATTTTACGAAAAATTCACACGTTAAAGCAAGTACAATAATGATGATGTGAAACATAATGTTGTTTACCATAAGTGTGGGAATGCATGTGACGTGACCACGGTGACATTGGTCTCGCAGGCAAAGTAATGGTGGTCGTTGTCACAGTGATGCATGTTGAAGATGTGGAACTGACGTTGCACGGCATACACGGACACGCAGTGATTGAGGGGGATCACTTGACCCTGGATGGGAGGACTGAAAACAAAAACGCCATTAAAACATTAATTAAAATTGATGAGGTTTATCAAGATCACTCATATGCTATTGGTGATGGGGTATTTTTGACGAACTGAATGCAAACAATCCATCAGAAATTGCTTATTACTCGGAAACGTTTTCAGCGGTTGATACAAATATAGTTTTATCTTCTTAAACCTTTGCTGAATACAGTTTTGAACTTTTAAACACGGCTGAATGCAGAAACGATCCATCACACAAACATTTTTTACTTTGTATTGACCTTATTTAACGTTAGATACAAAAATGTTTGTCTCATGAACTTACGTAGAAAAAAAGATGAAAACCAACATGGTATCTGGAGTGAATGGTACGTCGGGTGTGACCCATTGGAGAGTGTGGTTGTCCTGACGTCTGTCCAGCCCGATCCAGTACGTGCTCAATGGATGCAGCAGGGCGCTCACTTCGTCCTGAACGTTGTCAACCACATCTATCTTGCTAAGAATCAATGATGATACGTTTTTTATTTCCGTATCCGTAGTCAAGTAGATATAATCCCAGATCTGTAAGGTAGAATAATGTGAATCCAACCCATTCTTGTTCATCATCGACCACCCACAACCAGGCGTCCCTTTGACCGCAGTTGATGCGTGCCTCTTCGTAGGTGGCCATCATACGACGCTCGATGAACAGGCACGATCGGTCGTATCTGAAGTGAGTGAGTGAGTGTGAGTAAGTGAGTGTTGTCACTCATGAAAGTATGCATTCTAGCTATGATGGAAAGTTTCACCATCCGGAAATTTAGGATACTATCCAACCATATGATGCACGTGAGCAAAAGACTAGTTCGCATAATACGTTGACTGAATTAAATTCTTCCTCGTCGTACTCACCTGAACCATCCATTCTTGCATCGACTGGTCGTAATCGTCATAATGTCGTCATCAGGCGAATCAGTGCTCTTATCACCCGAACCTAGTAATTAGAAAGTTAATAAAACACACTAAAGGTAATTTATGCTATAGGGGTTGTTTCGTAACATTTTTTGCGTTTCTTTACTGAAGAATTTATTGTAACTAGCACGCAAGAAGTGTTACGAGACTTTTGGCTTCCTCGTATATGCCACTTGAAAAGGTTGCCACCCTACCTGTGGGAGCATTATCGATCACTGGAAGACCAAAGACGGCGAATACGAACAGAAGGAGTGACAGGGTGATAGACGAAGCTTGTGAGTAGCAATGATTCACCAGCATTTTTGATATTGATTGATTACTGAAAATTCTGAATTCAAAGTTTGATTTCTGAAAAGATTGATAGACCGACACTGAATAAGTGAATCTGACGATGAATGATTCAATAACTATTTTATTCGTTCATGAACATCTTACATTGCATTTACTAAGATGTATGATGAGTTTTTATACGACTGATTGTATTGTAAAATATCACATGTTTGCCTGACTAACGCAAGAATAAGTCCATTACATAACAGCGACCTTCATTACAGTGATTATATTGATTTAATCAGTCTGCGCATTGTCATTACAGCAAGATGAAAAAGGGTTTGGGTCATTTGGGATCACATGTCTGTCTAATGTAAATGTGAACACGAAAATAAATATAGTTGAAACCATATGACGAAAGCATGCAAACCGCCAGCAAAACGCCAGCAAAAATGGTACAGTACAGAGCCAACGATTATGGCAGTGATTGCCGACCACATAAACTATTTTAGCAAAACATAATTTGCCCGAAAGTGAAAATCAGCGAATAGTAGAAACAGACAGAAAAAACTGGAACAGTTATAAAGAAGTTGGTGCTTCATGAAATTAACGATCCTTCATAAAGTTTTGCGTCCGCCAGTGCCAATGTCACCTGTTTGAACAATTCATAATGAAACACCGACTCTCCTTACTCAAGCATCACACTTCCTGTAGTCATGAAATATCTGGGTGAAACAAAAATAACAGTTACAATGCATGCATTAATTGCACATGTGTATATTGTATAGTCAGTGGAAATACATGATTTACAGTTCACCCTTCGAATTCGGCGAGTCTTCGATGGAACGGTGGAAGAGTTGAGCCAAGTGCAGACCGGCAAAAACTACATTGGCAGTACGGAGGCACCTGAATCGGTCCGATAGAATCACAATCAACGATTCCGTCAAACATTCACAACAACAACAACCTGAATTCTTTATCGGACACACCGATCGAGTACTGGATGAAGGCGAATAGCACCATCATTGTGAGTGAGGTCAGTACCAGAACACCGCTCATTGAGAACTCTCCTAAAATTGTTTATTTACACACCTGCTTTTCTGACTCGCACGAACCCACATGCTTACTGACTAACTCACTCACTTACTCGCTCACTTACTCACTCACTCACTCACTCACTCGCTCACTCACTCACTCACTCGCTTACTCACCGGGTATGAAGGGAGCGAGCACAATTTGTGTGACGGCTGGTGCGACCACGGCGGCCGTGATCAGGGACTGACGTTGATGCCAGAATGAAGTGTTGAGCATGACCAGTACACATCCGATGCACGTCAACAGGCAGATCGGAGGTACCACTTGTCCCACAGCAGCTTAATAATAGAATTGTTACCGAACTGAACATTTTTAAGGAATTTTTCAATCGACTTCGAGAGAATAGTGCATCAACTTGATTTGCATTTCAGATTTCAGAAAAAATACAGACGAATTTGAACCGTTTGAAGGTACTCCAGCGAATATTCCAGCCGCCACAGCCATGCCAATAAACAAGCCTTGTTTATCCTCATCCGTGTTCGTCTAAATATTAAAATCATTATGAAATCGGTCAAAAACTAGATAACAAAATTATTAACCGGGTAATATATCATGTAAATGTGAAACAAAGCCGGACACACGATGAAGCCGAGCAGCAAGCACAGGCTGTCTGCTGCATATATAACACAAACATGTGATAAACAGCAACAACAACAACAACAACAACAACAACAACAACAACAACAACAACAACAACAACAACAACAACAACAAAAACAACATTGACAACAACAACAACAACAACAAACAGAGTATGAATGAAATGGCGCTGAGGAAGTAGCAAACGGCTGAATGTACGGCAACGTTGGCCGTCACCACCGCCACACACGCCCACAGCAAACACTCACACATTTGATGCACTTTGGTTGTTTCCATTTTCTGTTACATCAAGAATTCACTCCACTACTTGCTCACTCACTCGCTCACTCATTCACTCACTCACCGACACTCTTACTCGCACATTCACTCACGCACTTACTAACTCACTCACTTACGCACTCACGCATTCACTCACTCACTCACTGACTCACTCACTCACTCAATCACTCACTCACTCACTCACTATGCGTTTGTCAAACCTACCTGGTAAGGTGTTTGATCGGTCAACGTATTTGAAATCCAAGTGTAAAAGTTTTTAGCTCGTTTCTGGTAGCCGCTAGTGTATTTGGCTCTGTGATATTGAGTGAATAAAATGAGTCAGTGTACGATACATTAAGCGAATGAATAATAAGTTGGTGAGCAATTGACAGTAAATGAGTAGGCATTTTACCGAAAGCTGGGATGCATCACCACAAAAGCTTTGTCGTAGATCATCACATAGGTAGAGTAGAGCTGGGCGTACGCTTGCTGAAGTTATGTCACGATTGAATCATGAACAACAACATGAACAACAACAAAAACCAACCGTAGCAAATTCAGCAACCGGTGGCATCGGCTCTATATTAGGTGATATTCCATCCATCATCTTGATATACCTATTTATGTAGGTGATTAGTAGCAACGACAATCAATGGGGATATGATGATTAATGGTGCTTAGCCAGTTGCAGTGTGTGACTTAGAAGTAGAGTTATAAACCCCAAAATTTGTGTGTGATGACATGATATGAAGGTCATGATTCGAATTCTCTTAAACTTGTTTCATGTTGACAGTTTGATGCAAGACATCCATATGTATTTCACCGTGTTTATAAATATTTATTTTTTATTGCCATATATACATATTTCCACGAAGTACAGTAAAATGTAAGATGGAGATACAGAGGAAAGACAGTAGAATAAGAACTCACGAGAGATCAAAGAGTCCCTATTATTGACCAGTATGTAAAGCTTGCGAGTGTGCAGAGAAAATAGTCAAGAGAAATCAAGTATTACATTATGTGTTCAATTACTTATAACACGACTTGTTTATAGTTATCACTTATCAAAAATGAAGTTCAGCGAAATATTTGGAACACAAAGTGTAATAATCGAAAGTTGAAGGAAGCATCGTCACCAGCTCTGGGCAAACCTCATGATCACACTTTGGACTGCAGATGGTACAGCCCTTTTTGTTTTCAATGTAAGTAAACTTTTCCTACGACTGGACCTTTAGATTAAACACAGTCTCAAAGTAGAATTTCTTTTCGTTTTCCTTCAAGCTAAGTCTGGTTCCCAGCCTATCCTTTCGGTTTAGGTTTGGGTTTAGGCTTGACCGTAGTCCTAGCCGTGGGCTTAGGTTTAGGTTTCGACAGATCAGGTGACGCCGCCAGTCAGCATTTCGAGCACGAACGTCGACAGTTTCTTATCATATAAGCTTCGTTTTTGGTGCATTCGCCCGAGGCGGCCCAGAAGACACAGTTCGATTCGAGGTCACGACAGGCTGAAATTAAACAGTACTTAAAAATAATGAGAAAATCATCAGATCAACATGTAAACTAAAGGGTAATGTGACGGTAATTTGTCGTCTGTTTAGTATAGTGTGTGGGGCTCCACCCTCCGAAACTGATTGTTGGTTTCCGGAAGAAAAAGTTCCAGAAGAATGAGTGATAGTGAGTGCAGTACGGTGCATTTTGTGACGAGTTAAGGCAGCGTTGATATTGACGACGATGGTGGATGAGTAAGCCCAGTAAGATGCTCTACGTTGTGCACCAGTTAGTAATGCACAGTGGTTTGTGCAGTAAGCCACATGTATGTACTGCTTACCATAAATATAGATTATTTCGCAATCATTCACGATACATCATCCGAGACCAGTCTCCAAAGAATTTCTGAGAAGAAGCAACATGAAATAGCAAAAGAAAACATGTAGAGTACATGTTCGTATACGGTTGCAGGAGATGTAGATTTTATATTTGGAGATTTTTTCAATATAAATATTTAAATCACTCCACCGTACTGTATAATATATGTTTATATAGCTCAAGTTCATGCATGCATGCAAGTTCAAAACACTAGAATCCAGCACCGAACCAAGTAAGTAAAGAGTAAGTGATACAGTGGGGTTTCCAGCATCCAAACCCTTTTTTCACTAACTTGTCGGAGCTTGTATTGAAGTACCGGGGCATTGTCCACAAGAGAAGGCGCAGTTTCCCTGCATCCAGCCAGGATTCGTGAGGCATTCGCCATTTTGTGCCCAGAACGGACAGTGGCTACCGATGTCAGTACAGGCTGTGGACGGTTGCTGTTGCTGCTGCTGTTGTTGTTGTTGTTGTTGTTGCAGCTAAGATCAACACCGTGGTTAATGATTGAGAGCTTGTGTTAAGAAATTGAAAGTTGTGTATAAACTCACAGCGAAAATGAAGTTCTCCGTCGGTGGACACTGATTGAGGGCTGTGTTCGTCAGACAGTTCGATGCTAAAAACGTTAAATGGTACAAATTTTTGTTTGTTTACTAACTGATGTGAAGCCAAGCAAACTGTTCATCTAAAAAGAAAAGTTATGAAAACTTAAATCTTTGCAGCATGATTTGAACTACGCACTAGGTACCAGATGATGGAAGTTTTTCATTTTCACTTGAAAGAGAAGTTTGTGGAACTTTACCCGATTTACACTCCGAGGAACAAAAATATAAATTAAGTTTTAATTTAAAAATTGAAAGTTAAAATGGGTTACACCCCGTCATCTATAGATCTGACCAGTACATCCACATGTGCCACAAGCTTTGGCACAATTAATACGCATCCATTGACTGGTGCACTCCCCGTTTGATGCCCAGTAGCAGCAGAACTGCAAATGGTAAGTGAGTGAGTGAGTGAGTGAGTGAGTGAGTGAGTGAGTGAGTGAGTGAGTGTGTGAGTGAGTGAGTGAGTGAGTCAGTCAGTGAATGCCTGTAAGTATCTAAAAAACGAACAAATCGATCATGAATGTCGTTACAAAGACTATTTCCCACTGGTGTAATGGCAGTTAATCGGTCGGGTGGACCAAACGACGGTGAACCATGAATCGGTGGCAATGCCGGTTTAGTGCCGGCCACGAAGTCGATGCGTTGTCCGATGTATCGTTCACCGTGGTGACGTTGCATTTCGGTGAAGATCCACTCCACGTAGTTTCTAAAAGTGAAACTGTGTTTTTTTTCAGAAGTATAGTTGTTTATGATGGTGTGAACAGAAAATAACAAGTTTATGTACATGCGGGTCTCCGAATTTACTATAACTCTGTATCAGTATACTATATATAACTCTGTAACTCGGGTTGGAATTCGACAACGTAATGTTAATTGGCTGTTTTCATCATAACTCATAAAGTGAATTAAAAGAAAGGGCCGAAAAACTAATTCTCCTATATTTGAATCCCATTGCGATTCTCAAAAAAATACTGAAAGCTTACCGTATTTCATTTCAAACCTGACTCTGGTGTAAACACCGGGTTTTGAGAAATCTCCACAATTATTGCCACCGTATGAGACAATGCCCTGCAACTGCCACACGTTGTCAAACTTGCACACTAGCGGACCACCGGAATCACCCTGTATATTATTATTATTACTAATTAACTAACGACAAGAACAAAACAACAACAACAGCAACAACAGCAACAACAGCAACAACAACAACAACAACAACAACAACAACAACAACAACAACAACAACAACAACAACAACAACAACAACAACAACAAAAGAACAACTGATCCGACGAACACCGTGCAAGGTTAATTATTTATAAAGTATAGTATTGTGGTAACTGTTATCAACCTGACAGGCGTCCTGTCCGGTCTGCCCGAGAGCACATATCTGTTTCGTGGGATTATAAGCGGCACCCCAAATCCTGCGGCATTCGTTCTGCGGGTGGACGACAACTCGTGCCTGCACCAGCGTGAAGCTCATTGACTTTACTGCAATTAATTATAAATACTGTAATGATTAACGTTGTATCATTTTTTTTGATTTATGAATTGATGATAAGGAAAATAGTTATACACCTACTTTACGTTTCATATGTTGAACCAACTTCTAGTTCTGCCGAAGCCTGTGGCATAGCAGGTGGTACCCGGAAAAGCTTCAGAAGCTGACAGACAAACGGGATGAATTGACAGACTCAATGGCACCGGATCAGCGAGGAAAAGTACAGCAACATCATCGACATTCAGGGTGTGATCGTAGAAAGGGTTGATTACACCACCGCTTACTCTGGTATAAATGTAAACGTGTGAGTGTGTTAGTGAATGACTGAATGAGTGAATGAATGTATGAGTGAGGGAGTGAGGAAGGGAGTGAGGGAGTGAGTGAGTATGAGTGAGTGAGTGAGTGAGTGAGTGAGTGAGTGAGTGAGTGAGTGAGTGAGTGAGTGAGTGAGTGAGTGAGTGAGTGAGTGAGTGAGTGAGTGAGTGAGTGAGTGAGTGAGTGAGTGAGTGAGTGAGTGAGTGAGTGAGTGAGTTAGTGAGTGAGTGAGTGAGTGAGTGAGTGAGTGAGTGAGTGAGTGAGTGAGTGAGTGAGTGAGTGAGTGAGTGAGTGAGTGAGTGAAATAGTGAGTGAGTGAGTGAGTGAGTGAGAGAGTGAGTGAGTGAATAGAGTGAATGATTGAGCGAATGAGCGACTCACTGTCGGCATGGTGTGTTTTCACGGATCGCCTGTTGAATGTCGTGTACACCGACGTAAATGCAGAAATCAGTCGGTCGAAATCGTGGACGTACGCTGCAATCGAAATTAACATTCCAAATTGCTCACGTCGGATAGTTATCCGAGATGACAAAGTTTATAAATTTCACAATTGTGACCAATTCCGCTTCTGATTAATCTCTGATGAAAAAAAAACAATCTTATAAATATTTAGTAGGGAAGCATAATAAAATTAAAGTTCACTTAGACCGAGTTACCATAATTTACAGTTTATGTATAGCCTATCCAGGGTTTTTTGTTTCTCAAAAAAAATTTGGGCGCAGCTTGATCTAATTAGCTTGAACTATTTTTTCAAATCAATTTTACTGTTGTTAATCCGTTGCCAACAACGGATCCACAGTAAAACTACTTGAAAACAAGATACTTTGACCAAACTACAGGGTGGTCCAAAAAAAATGACAACACTTTGAAACTGAATAACTCTCGGCACGAAAATCAAATTTGATTGAAAGTTTCAGGTATTATCATCAACATACTAACTTGGAAAAATATATAAAATCAAAGTGATCGGACAATCACAGCGGCCACCACGCATTAATGTTTGCAAAAATGCGTGTGGGTCAAAAACCGAGCGATTCATACATGAGCATTTAGGACATGGTTTACCCGTGACTTGTGAAACAATAAAATCAGTTATTTTAGCCTGTAATCAATCAAAAGTCTTTTTTACTCATTCTGAAGCATTTTTGGTTGAAACTTTTCAGATTTTATTTTTTATTCAATAAAATCTTGTTTCAGAGGTGAAAACTGCGTGTATCTTCTTCTGACATTGAAAAAGAGCTTAGTTAGCTAATTTAAAACGAAAAAATAAAAACCAATGGAACAAAATGTTTAAAACCAACGATAAAAGTGAATTAAACGTGGAGTTTTTTTTACCAATGGCTAGAAAAATCTGATGCTTCATTTATTACGTGCATATCATCCCTTGAATATGCATGCAAGCTTAGGCGGTTTTTGACCCATGCGAATTTTTGCAAACATTAATGCGTGGTGGCCGCTGTGATTGTCCGATCGACTTGGTTTTATATATTTTTCTAAGTTAGTATGTTGATGATAATACCTGAAATTTTCAATCAAATCTGATTTCTGTGCCGAGAGTTATTCAGCTTCAAAGTGTTGTCATTTTTTTGGACCACCCTGTATGTATACGGTATGTATCTATCCAACTAACGGATCGTGATCGTAGAAGCAGTGGGCAGCAGTGACCACGGTCAACGGGTCGACCAGCGATCCTCCACATCCCGGTGACCACCATCGTTGACGCCAGTCTGCGTTCACCAGACCGATGACCACTTGCCAAGGCCACGAATTCGCGATCGCATCCACACCCACTGAAACATAAATATCATATAAGATCCACAGATCAAACATGATTCTTCTGACACACAGAGATGAAATTTTTTTTCTTTTTTACTGGGACTCTTTCATTACTGAAGGCATCAAGGCTCACTAATAAACTAACGGGCAATGGCAGAAACGCCAGAGCAAGATATGTGTTTTAAAAGATACAGATACTGGTACTTTCAGGATTATTAAAGTGCATTACTAGATGTTTCTTTCTAATTCATCAGTAGATTCAACATTATAAAACATATATAATAATCAAGACTGATTGACACGTTGTTGTTATAATTTGTAACTTTTTTCGGAGACACCCGTGAATCACTTAATCCGATCATCGCTGTATCATCAGATCGGATGTAGATCCTAATCAGAACACGTAATCGCATTCCAGTAAAAAGCCGTCGGGTTTCCACACAATTTGATGTAACAAATAAGTGGATAACAATAGTACCTGTTGACAAATGGGAACAAGAATATTGTTATAAAAACAAAACAAAAAAAACTGCGAAAAAAGTCATGCACTAACATGCTCTTTTATGACGAAATATGGGTGCCACTTGCGGTTGACCACATTGTGACCAAACCACTGAAATTATGAATAAATGGTAATAAAAATGCAGATGAACCACTAACCACATAGAGTGAGTTGTTTAAGTACGACGGAAAGTTTTTTTTATTGAAAACCAACCTGAATTTTTTTAGAACAAACTACCATTCTAGCCTAACTTTCTAACCTACATAGCATATCACAGGCATACAATTGCATTGAACGGTAAGTTGCTGAATTTGAGGAAACGACTATACATTATTAGAAGAATTGAAACGTAAAAAAACAGCGGTACACTTTCCAGGTCAGGTAAGAAAATGATGGGATGTGGATCGAACCTGCTAGGTGGCATAACAGCAGCAGCAGCAGGGCGTTGATGGGCTTAGCGTTGACCATGAGCCTGAACAGGGTTGACCTTGTACGAATACAAGATCAAGTATTACCTATCGACGATCGGCCTTCACTTCATGATCGCAATCAACGTTCACCTGTCCTAACACTTCATTTCGTGTCGGGGATCGTGTGCTTCCGATAATCAAACAACAAGTATACGGCCTTTTTTATGTCTTTGCTCAGTGACAAAATGATAATTCGAGGTTAGTTTTAATCGAGAATAATAGTGCTCTCGCGATACTGGTGATGTAATTGGTTATGAGGGTGACGAGTAGAGGTCGATCTATATTAGCATGTTGGCTGCTATATACACATGCTTACTTGACTCCGAATCGGTCGCGTGTACGAATGGCCAGTCGAACGTTAAACTTACAGAATTACATCCAAAACGTGTTATATGAAATTACATGTTTTATTTTATAAGAACATCAGAGAATCAAATGATATGAGTTTGCGACTTGTTCCCATCCGCTCTATCAGTCTACTTCTACGAGGATCGCCGATGCTCATGCGACCGTGCACGTGTTCAAATCAATGCTTATTGCATAATAATAATCAGCAAACAACTAGTATTTAGCTAACCAGTTTAATCACTAAATTAATAAATATTTTAATATAATACGCTCATAGACTAATTCACTGATTGCCTTCAAACTTATTTCAATTTTCATGCACCATTGTGAACGCAATAACTCACTGATATTCGCGAACAACAATTGAGGGTTTTTGTAACGAGTTCGGAATGTATTGGTGTGATTTACTCACTTGAAAGAGGGCGGTTTCCAAAATAGGCAAAAGTCATTCCATGCCTGCTGGAATTTCACCTGGAATTTTATGCTGAGGTCTGTCGAATAATGTTTCTTAACGGATTGTTCTTGTATAACAATATTAAGCTTAACCTTTTGTATAATTTACTCATTCGCCATTCGCCTTGATTAACATGCAAGTTTTATTTTTTACATACGGGTCGGGCAAGTTTGAATAAAGCATTCGCTTCCGATTTCACTTTCATGGCGATTATTTTTATAAATAGAACATCTCAAGAATGCTTATGAAATTGATTACTTGAATGAAACTAGTTTGCTCGGTGATTTTATTAGAAATTTCGATTAGAATCATGGTTTTATTTGAAAGTTCTTTGATGCGTTCATTCAAGATGTTTTACGTTTTTACTGTCAGTGGAGAAACGTTATTAAGTTTCAGATTATTTTTGCGAGCAAACCAATTTATAAAAGTAAGCATCGAAGGGATGGTTTTAGGGATGGTTTTGAAGTCAGTCGGCTTACTAAACTCATAAAATTGAAATCGGTGCCTCAGTTAGAAACAGCGTTATAAATAAATTGAGATGCAATCGGCAGAAAGAACAGTATTCTTTAATTTTTCACTCATAGTTTGAAACCCGTTTCATTGGCTTTATCTTCATAATGTGATTGCATCGATTGTATTTTTATGATATGAAAGACTGAAATGAATACTGAAACATCCTGAAACTGACAAACGACAGCAAACACTATTTTCGTTTAACTCGAACTGAAAATCAAAGCAAACAAACAGAATTAGGATAGAACACTTTTATTAAAATAAAATTAGATTTTGAAAACTAGTGGGTGCAAATAGTTAGTGAGTGAGTGAGTGAGTAAGTGAGTGAGTGAGTGAGTGAGTGAGTGAGTGAGTGAGTGAGTGAGTGAGTGAGTGAGTGAGTGAGTGAGTGAGTGAGTGAGTGAGTGAGTGAGTGAGTGAGTGAGTGAGTGAGTGAGTGAGTGAGTGAGTGAGTGAGTGAGTGAGTGAGTGAGTGAGTGAGTGAGTGAGTGAGTGAGTGAGTGAGTGAGTGAGTGAGTGAGTGAGTGAGTGAGTGAGTGAGTGAGTGAGTGAGTGAGTGAGTGAGAGGGTGAGTGAGTGAGTGAGTGAGTCAGTGAGTCAGTGAGTAAGTGAGTGAGTGAATGAGTGAGTGAGTGAGTGAGTGAGTGAGTGAGTGAGTGAGTGAGTGAATGAGTGAGTGAGTTAGTGAGTGAGTGAGTTAGTGAGTGTGTGAGTGAGTGAGTGAGTGAGTGAGTGAGTGAGTGAGTGAGTGAGTGAGTGAGTGAGTGAGTGAGTGAGTGAGTGAGTGCAAGCTTTAGTCAAAGAGACTAGATTACTAGAATTACACAACTTTACACGGACCCTTGGACGTGCACGAGGCCAGTGTTAAAAAAAGCTTTGTGCTGAACGTATTTTTATAGGATTTTTTTCTAATTGTGATTGTGAAATAAATAAAACGAAGAAAACGAAAAATTATTTTT